>JANSLP010000088.1:0-109693 GCA_029298735.1 Ophiostoma sp. CBS 140.51 | reverse complement strand
AGTAGCGGGGGGGGGGGGGGGAGGGGGGGGGCGTTTCGTAATTATGAATATTCTCAATTCCACGTGCGTTTTCATGAAAGCACACAAACAAACCGCCTCCCTTTCCCTCTTCCGGCACCGGTTAGACATCGAGATCATCTATTGATGCTTGTCCAACCAGCAGACCGTTGTTTGATCTGGGTAAGAGGGTGGGCTAGGCTAAGCCAGGCCAGGCCAGACCATAGACGGGAGGCGTCTATGCGGCGTGAGCGGTAGCAACCGGCTGGGCAGCACGGGTGACCTGCTCGCCAGCGCGGACAATACGGCGACCGGCCGAGTCCGTGACGTAGGAGATGTCCTTGCTCTCGTAGTGAGCGCGCTTCCAGATCTCAACCTCGCAGCCGCCGCGGAGGACACCGACACGCATGGTGGACAGCAAGTTGTGGGCGGCGTTGGAATGGTTATATACACCGCCATTGAAGATTGCTGTGGCATCCTTGCCAATAGCGGAAGAGATCAGAGCCTTGCCACCGGGGTGATCCTTGATAAAGTCAGTGACGTCGTGGATGACACCAGCAACAGCGACGAGAGCCTTGCCCTCCTTGGTCTGAGCAACAAAGTCGTCCCAGTCGACAACGGGCAGCTGCTCCAGCGGGGTACCCCAGTCCAGGGTGGCACGCTTCTGGTCGAGCTTCTTCTGGATCTGCTGCAGACGGCCCTTCTCGATCTCGTTCTGGCGGAACTGCTTCAGGTCGTAAGCCAGGCCAAGCTGCTTCCACATCCAGATGGACCACTTCGTCGGATCGTACTGCCACCACTGAATGGCGTTGCGGTAGTCCGAGGGGAACTCGTGGTGGAAGTTGTGGTAGCCCTCGCCGAGGGTAACAAGGGCGGTGATGACGTGGTCACGCGGCGAGTTGCGGTCGTCAAAGGGCTGGTCACCGAGCCAGTGGGCAAGGGAGTTGACGCAGAAGGT
Organism: Ophiostoma sp. CBS 140.51; assembly: GCA_029298735.1. Lineage (NCBI taxonomy): Eukaryota > Fungi > Ascomycota > Sordariomycetes > Ophiostomatales > Ophiostomataceae > Ophiostoma > Ophiostoma sp. CBS 140.51. The sequence goes on along the minus strand of JANSLP010000088.1, from coordinate 108,738 downwards.
AGCCTGCTGGACAGCAAAGGCACGGAGGAGGCCGCCGTAGATGAAGCCACCAGCCCAGTCACCCCAGCCAAGACCGCAAACCAGCATAGGGAAAGCAATGGCCATGAAGAGGACGGTCTTGATGTAGTTCTTGTGCTGCCAGACGACGACGGGGTCTTCGTTCAGGTCAGTGATGTCGGTGCGGCCGATGCGCTTGGGGTTCTGCTTCATGACCATCCAGCCAAGGTGAGAGTACAGAAGACCCTTGCGGACCGAGTAGGGGTCCTTGTCAGTGTCGGTGTAGCGGTGGTGGGCGCGGTGGCCACGGGACCACCAGCGGATGGAGCCTTCAACGGAGCCGGCACCGACGGCAGCGAGGTAGATCTTGAGGGGAAGGGTGGCCTTGTAGGAAGAGTGAGCCCAGAGGCGGTGGTATCCTAGCGGGAAGATGTCAGCTGACTGCCATGTAGAAGATAGATCTATGAAGGATCTCTAGAGATCTGTATATACAAAATTGCATCTCTCTATCAGGCTGTCCGTCAACCCCAGACTCGGTTCCCGACCCTTAATTGCCGCTGTGCCACCACCATCTGGGGTAGCAAGCCGGGCCAGGAATAGAGGAGCAAAGTCATCGGAGTTTGATGGAAAATAGAGATGAGAGTGATAAAGACAAAGAGGGAAATTTGATGCTTACCTGCAGTGATACCCAGGCCAGTGTTGAAATAGTACACTAAAGCGAAGATGAGGGTGTTGAGCCGCAGGGGAACCCAGTATGCGGCAATCATGGCGGCGAAGTGGATGAGGAGGATGAACGTGGTGTTCAGCCAGTCAATGTGCTTGTACCAGTTCTTGAGGGTGATGGGCGTCTCGGAGATGTGAGTTTTCCGGATGTCGTACTGCTGCTTCCGAAGAGGCTTGAAGTCGGTGGTGCCATCAATGGTGGCGTCGGCCACCACGATCTTGCCAGACATGATGAAGGGTGTAGGAGAAAACGGCGGCCAACAGGAGGGCGAAATAGGGAAATATGCTGGATCTGTTTTGATGCCGTTCAAACGACAATTGTGCTTCTCACCAGAGCAGCCCCAGCTAGGAGGCCGAACGGTTGGTAGAGAAGATGGTTTTTGTTGAGATTGAGAGATAAGAGAAGACTGCCAGCTGCTTCTCTGTGTTGTCGTTTAGGAGTCGTGAGCGAGCATGTACAAGAGCATGCAAGCAGGAGAAAAATAAGATGAAGAAAAATAAGAAACAATAAAGAGGAGGGAAGAAGAGGGGAGGGAGATATGATGAAGGAAAAAGAAAAGAGGTAAGGATGGCTGGAAGCACTTATAGCGATGGGAAGGAAGGATATGGCGAAAACAATATGGATGGGGAAGGGGCTAGGCTGGCAAGTAGGTGCCAGGGGCCGACGGTTGGGCGGTGGGAAGGGGCCGGGTTGGGCAGGATGGGTAGAGGCGTGGCCGAGGTGGGCTCACGTATGGGCAGGTTTTTTAGAGCTGTTGGCTTTTCTGGCCTTTCTTTCCTTTTGTTCTTTGACTTTCTTCTGCTGCAGCTCGGCCCCTTGGACAAGTAGTTGAAGCTCGGAATTTCCTGGCGAGCCTGGCTATTTCCTGGCTATTTCTGGGCCCTGGGGTGGCGGGATGTTGGGATTTCCTTTTTGGGTCAGCGCTTCCCACGCCTCCCGTGTGGATCGCCATTGCTTTTCGTCTTTTTTCTTACTTTTTGCAGGTACAATGGCCCTGTCGTTCTGGAAGCTGCGAGCAGCCAGCGACGGAGAAGCGGAAGAGGTCTATTTGTCGCATGTTTATCTGCGTTCTTTTGTTTGTTGGTTTTTATTTTTGTTGATTGGGATCTAGGGAAGGACCGTCATGGTCTTACGATGAGAAGGTGCAAAGCAGGTGCAATCTTTGCGTGTTACGAGCTTCTTGTCATATGTTTTCCATGATGCAGGTGCAGGAATGCAATGGCAACAATCACAGTCTGGCTGGCCGCTCAACAGTCATGCCTTGTGCCTGTTGTGCCTTCCTGGCCTGTGACAAGAGTTCGACGAGGCAGGAACGATGCAGCTGTGTTGCTGTGTGCAGCCAGTGTGCTTGCTCTTTTCTGGTCCTATCCGCTGTGATAGATATCTTACAATTGTAGCAGGAACGCTCCTACCCCACGAGCAATTGCATCAATGTATTTTTGGACAGACAACGTCGTCGTTCTCGTTTCCCGAATCTTCAATTTAACGTTCGTTTCGGCCTCGGAAAAGGAGCCCTTTTCACATGTAAAATGGCAACTTGTTGGTATGGGAAGTTGAGGTCGTTGCAATCTTTCCCCAGTCGTTTTTGTATCGTCGTCGCAGCTGCAAATACCGCCTGTATCTGTGGCGTATCAAAATGCCAAGGTTGTCAAAAAAGGCTGCACGGAAGGAGCTATGATGCAGCCAGCCCACGCTCCCGTCCAGGCACATTTTTTTTTTTTTGTTGGGGTCAAGCACTGGTTGGTAGTGAAATCTGTTGGGAACTAGTTGGAGGGGGGCGCTTGTGATTGGCCGAAGCTTCTGCAGAGGGGCCGCCATCCAACCCCTGCAGCCCACCGATGTGCCCCTGTTAAAGGTACATTTGAGCGTATCTAAATTGTATGTGAATTAAAGTACCCTCAACGGCACTACCAATGGCGCTGGGTCGCGAACGTCGCAAAACGTTCACTCGACAAGACTTACACGGGGCTAGTCGGATGTGCTCCAAAGCAGCACTTTGCATTCACTGTCGAGGGCAATGGCGACTTGCGCAATGCCAAAATGTCTTGATCTGATTAGCTACAGCAGAAAACGCATGATACACAGATACACTGCGTGCTATCACTCTGCTATCAATGAACAGAAAAAGCCCGGCGGTGAAACACATTTCTAAGAAACAGCTTTGACAGTCGCGAATCATGCGGCTCTCGTCCAGTCGCGCTTTCCCTTTCCATTCCCTTTATCTCCTCCTCGACCCCCTCCTCCCTCGAGCCTTCCCATCAAATCGTGCTAGTCTACCTTCCCTCTCACATGCCACAATGTTTCCGTCTGGCCTGCTTTTTTCTCCGACATCGTTAGGAGTGCATACATTTCGCTCCGTTTATTGCCGGCTGACAATCCGTACCATGTTTTGCTACATGAAACATGCGTGATGATTTCCCATCCATCTGATTCGCCCCAACATACTTGACGCCACGACTCTAGATGATATGCAGATAAGTCTCTTGTGTGAAATAGGTGTATTCATGGGAGGAGTTGGGATACTCCCAAATCAAAGGATGCTCTCCATATAGTCGTCTTTTTGCGCTCAACCGTCCTCGTATGACGAGCATGTGGTAATCCTCTCCCTTCTCTGTCCTCTTCCCCGTTTCTAGACTGGATAGCTCGTCGGCCGATGGGGCGGATTGCAAGCTGTAAGTTGAGTTGGGGAAGCGCTTCATATCCCGAACAGACAATAGCTGACTCCGTGATGCCGTCTCCGGTGATGGCCCTGCTCCGCCCCAACAAACCCCGATTGTTTATGCCCCTCGTTCATAATGACGAAACAATAATCACATGCTCATGATGTCAATTTTCAGTCTTTGTTTTGCCTTTTGAATCGTAAATTGCGTTGGAAACTCAACATGCTTTTTGTTACCTGCAATTTTGTCAATTTCAACGCTTTTATATTGACACGTGACTCTTACAAGTTATTTGTGTTTCCAAAAAATCGAAAAATAGACTCTGTTGCAGGTCGCTAGTCCCAATAAGGAATAGACCCCGTTTGGCTCCCGCTCCTCTTTTGAGTGCCCCTGTCAAACGGCGAGGCTGATGGATGCACCTAATATATTCAACCGTTTTACAAAGAAATCCTCACAAAACACAGAGCCTTGTCGTGTCTGCCCTTGCAAGCTGGCCTCTAATCACATGGAAGAAATGCACAGCGTTGCACTACGAAAATTACGATAAACAATCTACGACTCATAGATGCCAGCTGGCATCACATGCTTGACTCGAATTTGGTATCCAAAGTTTGGGCTTCAGGTAGAAAGCCATATCCAAATATCTGTGTTTTTGTATCCTGCTATTGTTATTTGCGTATTCCGAAAGACAAAAGGAGTCCAAGATGAAGAAAAAGAGAAAAGATCAAACTCCAAATATTTATCCAAAATTAAACAGACCCAGTCATTAAACCGAGGGTATGGGGTAGACTCCAATGTAGATAGCGAATGAGAAAAAGGTACAAAGGTAAGGCCGAGATAAATTAATCCAAAATAACGTAAATCCAAATGGCCAGCAATTCAAAGGCCGTGCTTGTTCGTTTGTCGTAATCGTTCGTTACATCAGGTCGTGACAAGAGAGTTGAGTCCGTCGTCGACTCTGTCGTGTGGTTGGTCATCAAGGGCAATCTTCTTCTCGTCGTGCTCCAAGTTTATGTGGCGCGGGTACGCCTCTTCATAGACGGCACAGGCGCCCTTGATCTGATCCAAAAGTTTGTTGTCTGTGTCGTTTTTCGGTGTGTCGGTTGTAGCCTCGAGAGGAGCTGTCTCAAGAGTACGGGCGCCGTTTGCAAGACTGTAATGAGACTCGCCGGAACGCTCAGGTGAGCTTGGCGCAGTCACATCCTTGCTTTCGGCGTCAGCGTTGTCTAAATTACTTGCCTCTTCAACGGGGGGCCGAGCTTCATTTTCTAGGAGGTGAATGTGCACTGCACCATTGTCATCGACAGGGGCGCCTTCAACAATAGGTGTAGCAACTTCATCAACAGGTGTGGTGGCAGCCACCCCATTTAAAACAGGTGCAGCAACAACCACCTCTTCAACAACGGGTGTGGAAACGCCCACTTCGTCAACAGCGGACGCGGAGACAGCTTCACCGTCGTCAACGGGTGTAGCAACGGCCACATCATCGACAATGGGCTCGGCAATCGCAGCTTCTTTAGCAACGGGTGTGGAGACATCTCCCTCATCAGTAGCAGAAACAGCACCAACCACTTCGTCGATAACGGGTGTGGCAACGACAGTCTCGTCGGGAACTTCTTCGTTTCCCGGTGCCACAATGTGCAAGCCCGCTGTCTCCATTGCTTCTGCTTCAATAACATCAGCCAGTACATCGGCTTTATCGTCGGCCGCGACCTCGGCTGTGGCTGTCGCAGTGGCAGCGGCTACATCTTCAGTCTCGGCTCCGGCTCCGGATTCAACTTCGGCTACCACCTGGAGCTCATCATGGACTTCGTCGTGCTTAACCTCGATCGAGGCTGGAGGCCCATTGGCAGGCGGACTGGGGTGTGGTGAGCACTCGGACCGCATTTCATGATGGAGGTCTGTGGCTGATGTTTGGGCCCAGGTTTGGTGTTCTTCCGGCGATAGCGACCTCTGCCTGACCCACGATGCATCCCGTCGAGCAGAGGAGGTTCCCTTTCTGGGCGGAGAGCGGCCCCGCGTCGGGTAGTAGTACGGCTCGTTGGAGACGCCGTTCGTGGGGTCGACATATGTGTGTCCAAAGTTGTTCACATAAGCCCAGTCGTTGCCTGGTGTCACACTGCGGATGATTGGTGTCAGGTTTGTGAACTTGTCAACAACAAACTCGGGCCGTTCTGTCTCCATAAACTGCTTGGCAATGTCATCGTCGGCATTGTCATCACCAGAGGGGACGCTATCGATCCCTGCTGCTCGGTGCCGGAACGAGTTGGAGCCATCATCGACCGATCCGGAGGGGGCGCTGTGAGCGTAGAATGTCGGATGATGGTGCGGGCCATGAACCCAGTCGTCTTCGTAGTCGCTATCGTCAAAGCGAGCACTTCCTCCGTTGAGACGTGGGAAATAGCTAAGAAGCTGCAGAGCTTGCGAGCGCTCCCGAGGATCCTCTGCCAAGCAGGTCTCCACAATGCTGCGGTACCATTGAGGCACACCGACATCCTCGCCTAGGTGAAGCGGCCGTCCATGTGCTTCTGGGTCGTCCTCCTGCGTCGCCAATGCCCAAAGCACCATGCCCAGCTGATACAAATCTGACTTGACTCCAATGTACATTGAGATACGCTGGTCACTCTGAATCAGAGGTGTCGCCTCGGGCGGCTCCCAGCCAACAGGGCATCCACGCCGGTTGATATCGATAATCTTGGCATTGCCATCGTCGTCAATGACAATGTTGGAAAGAGTGAAGTCACCCTGTACAAATCCAGCTTCATGAATCTCGGAGAGGCCATGGACAATCTGACGTGCCCACTTCATGCGGGTGTACCAGGGGATTCCGTGGTTGTTCTCATAGAGAATATCGATCAGGGCACCCTGCTCGGCGTAGCTGATGAGAAGACCCCGGACGCGATCATCATCGCCGATAATGATACCATACAGCTCAATGACATTTTGTGAGTCGCGGAGAAAGTTGAGAGCGTTCACCTCGTACAAAAACTCATCAACGGAGTCGGGGCCCGGAATCTCCTTCTTGATGAGGACCCGGCCATCAACACGGACTTTGTAAACAAAGCCCGACATGTGAGAATCAAACCCGACCTCGGATTCCCGGATCTTGCGGCAGCCCAGGTGGTGCACAAACTGGACCGAAGGGTAGTCAATAATTTCCTGAAAGTGTGTTAGTGAAGTTCTGAACAACAGCTAGAGGGGGGGTTGACGAACCGTGGTATCCTCGACGACGTGCACATGCAGACGGCCATCGGTCGTCTGCAGCTTGAGGTTTGTCACAGTGTTGTAGAACTGTATATCGACTAAGCTCTCGCGGATGGCCTCGTAAATCATCTCGTTCTTGTCGCGTTGAAGCTTTGTGTCAAGTAGGTCCATCTCGAGCGAGCCTTCTGGTGCATCGCGGTAGTCGAGGGAGATGGTGACGCGGCGCGTCAAGTCGGGCCGTTGCCGATAGGTCACAAAGAACTTCTCACGTCTGGACTTGTCTCGGAAGTGCATCGACAAGTTGAGGATCCACACATGCTCCAGCTCATATCGAATGCGATGCTCATACTGTGACGATGTCATGGAGGCTGTGTCGACGTGATAGCTGTCTTTCTCCTTGGCGATGTCGCCGCTAAAAGAATGTGCATCAAAAACCCCGTGGTCATGTTCGCCGCCCAATGCGGAGAGCTGTAATGGGGGGATAGCAACGTTATGGTCGTCATGGTTCACACGGTTCACATCTCCTCCATTTGTGACAGCTGCAGTGTCATCAGCCCCGGCGTCACTTATTGGCGGCGGAACACTGGAAGCCGCAGTAGCGGCCAACGAAGGAATAGAAGGAACAGGTGGCACAACTTCCGGTGTTGCGTCGGTTGGTGGTTCCGCCGCATCGGAATCATCCGTTTGTGGACGGCTCGAAATATTGGGTGCACTGGTGCGAGGGTCTAGGAGGATTTGTGAACTTGTGGGGGATGATACACTCCGCGCTAACCGCCGGTCCGCCGACACGCCCCGGCGCTCAGCTGGCGTCGGGAGAATCGGCATGAGATTCCCGCGCAGTTCAGACTGTTGACGAGCAAATGTCTGCGCCCGAGGCAAGCCGGGAACGACATCACGTTGTGGCCCTCGCCGGCTATTGCTGATCGTCTTTGCCGCAACGCCGCCGTCCGCTTCGGCGACAGAAGCTGCGGCATCAGCGTTTGAGCCATCAGGCAACGGGTCATTGTGGTTAGGATCAAGCTCGTCTTGCACCGGATCTAATGGTGCATTCCCCTCGTATGCTATTGAAGGAGGATCTTGAGCGGATGATGGCGGTACTGGCAACACGGGCTGTGGGAGGTCCGAGTGCACAGCAGACGGGCTTTTCAGCTGGTCTTCTGGGTGTGCGCTTGAACTGCGATTTAATAACCTCTTCCACAAGCTCTTTGCGGGAGACGCCGGGGGTGTTGCTGAGGCCGGCGGGGCTGTCCGCAAACTTCTAGCCTGACGCTCCTCCGGCAGCGAAGTTGGTTGGGCCATGAGGTCGCCGCTGCCAGGTTCAAAGGCAGATGGCACTTCTGCTGCCGCCCCAGCGACCGTGGAACTGTGTACGGAGCGGCGTTTCGAAGGCGGCCAGCGCAAAAGATGGGAAGCGAGAAATAGACACTTTAGAACTGCGGATGAATGCGCTGTTGTTGTTCGGGCCCGCGTTGAGACGCGGGCGTGATGTTTGGCGGTCTAACAGTTGTGTTGTGTCGTGGGCTGGCGGTCTGGCAGGGGGGCAGAAGCAATGAAGGAAAGTGGAGGGCAGGGACAAGTAAATGGGGCGCCGTGAAGTAAATAGAGATATAAAAGGTCAAACTATAAGGCTCAATGGGCAGCAATTGAAGTGGGCTCAAACGTATGTGAAGGTTAAAAGATAAACAAAGATGGGGGGGAAACGGGTGGCCGGGAGAGGGGGGCAGTCAAAGCAGCACAAGTGATACTCTGCACAAAATGGCAACAAAAAGAGACCTCCCGACTGGACGTTGGTGATCGGCACAAAAGATTAACTTTTTGCCAGAAGCAACCAGCAACCTATGAAGAAGGTCACAAGAGGGGACCCAGGGGCAGCAAGCAAGATGCGGTGACCGGCAGGTTTGAAGTTGTGCGAAGATGGCGGCGGTGAAAAGGGGGCCGGTGTTAGGTGCAGGTGTATGGAGTCGTCGTGGGTTGCAGGGCCATTAGGGTAAAGAGGGTGTTGTTTCGCGTGAAGCGTGCAGCCTGCTCCTATTTAATTTCGTCTGTTGAAATCTGTATAGTTGTTGACGAGCCCAAGGTGAGGGAAAGGTCGGTCTATGAGGCAGAACAAAAAAGGTCTGCAGTCTGCAGATGTTGCAAACCACAATGGCCGGTGGTGACTTTTACCTTGTCGGTGAAAACAAGACGGCCTCCGTTGTCCAAGCTTTGGCTTTTTTTGTTCAATTCGGCTCACGCGCAAAAAATTGACTAGGTTGACAAAGTGGAAAATCGAAAAAGGAGCAGGGGGGGTTCGTGCAGCAACGCACAGGAGCTTGGGCCTGGTTTGCGCAAAGACGGGCGCGAAAAGACTGGAGCTGGCGGCGCCAACTTTATCTTTCTTCTGGCTCCCTCTCGTGTGCTTGATGTGCTTCTGATATCCTTTTTGATGTGTTTGGTGTGCTTGGTGTGCTTTGTTGTCTGCTTCAAGCTCGTCTCGTGGTTTTTGTGATTTTCATCCGAGAGCAAGGCAACGGTAGCATTCTGCGAGGATGAGAAATAAACGAAAAAAACGGGCTGGTCGGCCGGGCGAGGCTTGCACTGCCCTCTCGTACAATCGACTGGTGCTCGATGAAAGACAACAACAAAAGGCCGGCCAAACGAGCAACGGGTCTCGCCTTGCCTGATTGTCTGATGAGAAAAGACCGCCTTGGCTGGGAGCCGCTAGGCAGTGGATGCCCGGCGAGCAGGATGAGGAACAAACACGTCCCAGGTCGAACAGTCGGATCTGACAAGTCGTGGAAACGTATTTGGGAGCTGGGTTCAAACGCGCTTTGCTCTCCTTGTTCTCGTATATGTCTCGCTTCGACCGTGCAAGATGGGCTGCGGGTGCACTGCAGGTCGTGCGTGTACATGTACCAGAGATCTTGAATCACAATTCGGGCACAAATGCATCAGAAATGCATCCCCAAGGCTCCCAGGTGACCGTGGCCAGAGATGGGGAAGGGTGGGCAAGGCACAATGGGGCCGAAAAATAAAGGAGATATAAGAAAATGGGAGGTGATCAAATTGATTGAAAAAGCACACGAAGCAGATATAAACTCCCAGAAACGTAATATGGGGTGGCAGATCGATACGCTCAAAAAGCTCAAAGAGCTCAGAAATGGCAGTGCGGGTGCGAACCGTGGCGCATAGGATCCAAGATGCCACTGTGCCGCGAGGTGGAGGGTGTGAAGAGAATAAAAAAGTGAATAAAAATGAGGAGAAGAGGGTTGCGAGGTCTGATAGGAAGCGGAGAAAAGTGCGAGCGGGCGGATTGGCAGACGGGAGTTGCAGGGGAACCGTCAATGTTCGACGAGGCGGAGGTGGTGAGGGGAGATGTCGCGAATGTGGGAGGAAGGGATATGGAAAGGAGATGAGAGAAGAGATGAGAGAAGCAGAGAAACAAAAAGATGTCAAAATTCGAAAGGGGTCAAGACGACGGCAAGATAATAATAATAAAAAAGGAGGCCAGAAAAGGCAGTACCACACCCAGGTCGGCGGTAGTGAGCGAGATAATACGGCATTTGCGAACCCATTTCCAAAGGCCCTCTGGAGGCAAGTGCGAGGGTGGGATGTTCTCTCGTTCTTTCCCATTTCTCTTCTCTACTTTCCCTTCTTTCCCGTTTCGCTCGTTCTGTCCCCATCCTTCCTAGTTCAGTGGATGGAGATGGCAGGAGCTAACGGAAAGGAGGTTGGCTAGAGGTTGGCCAGCAGGAGCAAACAACAAACAAGGCAGTCAGCGAAGCGAGAACAGCAGGAGCGATGCTGCTCTCATGTTCCTTCATTTTTACCAGCATATATGTTTCTTACACTACACCTGCCTGCACACTTGCATGTACCTCTACCGAGCACCAAGCATGTCGTGGCCGGGCCGGGACCTGGCTGGCCAGGGTCAGACCAGTGCTGGGATATATGTCGGCGCTTGGCACCATTGCATCTGTTGTCTCGTCTGTTCTGTTATGCTCGTAGAGCACACTCCGAGAACAGTAATACAACGTATGATACACAGAGTCACAAAGTACAAGGTACAAAAACAAAGACAACCTACTCGTTCGGCCTGCTCCGAACGGAGGATTCTTCACGCACGAGTTTTTCTGTTGGAAAGAGGAAGGAGGCAGGGGAGAGGTCATAAAAAACGAGACAAGGCACGACAGGAAGGACTCAGGAGAGAAGGCAGGAGACAGGGGGGCTGGGGGGAAAGAAGGAAAGAACCATTGAACCATTGAACCATTGAACCATTTTGGATTTTGGGGCGGTCGAAGGGTGGGGTGGAGCACGCACACGTGTAAAGGCACCACTGGGGTGACGGCCGCCAGAGGGGGAAAGAACTGAGCGCCGTTGCGGCCTTATGGCGAGGCGTGCACCTTTATGCTCTTTTTTGGGTCCTGAGCACACCCCCTTGAGACAGCCTAGCGCCAACTGCGCAGCGGCCGCTAGTGCCAGCCCAGGCGACGGCAGCGGCGGGCGATGTGCTGGCCGGCGAACAGGGACGCGGGGATACATGAACTGGTGTGGGAAAGCGTAAAAAGCGTGGGAATAGTGAGAAATTGGGGGCAACTGACTGCCACTTTAAGTACTGCCCCGTACCCTGGGTTGAGCCATATGATCTGCTGTTATTATTGGCGGGGCGCTCCCGCGGACAGCGCTGTTTTTAGGGCCCAACAACATCCCACGTTAAAATACTAAAAAGAACAACACATTGACACACCACCAAAGTGATGAGATGGCCACTGATAACGATGAGAGAGGTTTACCAAGGGGTGTTTTTTATATCCATTATTTTCTAGATTTTTGTCAGAGTGCGAAAATGGGCTCTAGCTGACAACATATGCCATGCGCGATGACGGTTGGGCAAAATTCAAGAAACTATCACGATGGCCTCGTGGGAGCGTTTTTGTCTTTTTTCTATTCGATATCCCTTCTCTCTTTCAATTTTACATTCCAAGAATCTGCTAGCTTCCCACAGACTACGGGGCTCGGATCAGTGGCAAGAAATAAGATCAGAAAAGTGCAATCTTGTGTGTTCCCATATGGGCCGACTGTCCGGTCATGAATGACCTGAGAATCGATGAAATAAAATGAAAAATGCGGATTATGAAGTCTAAATATCTCAGTAAGATACACTTGCGATGTATAATCTGGCCGTCGTGCAAAAAAAAGTCCTACATCACAAGGGGATGACAGCGTCTGCGGCTGGTCATGTGAGGGATATCTGGAGACATTGCATAACACGAAGGCGAATCATAAAGCGAATCACAAGAGAACCCAGAAAAGAAACAAGAAAGGGGGCTCTTATAGGTGAAAGGTTTCATACTACTAGGTACTACATACATATACAGATAAAGATACACATACATATTTTGTACAGGAGTTTTTTTCTATTAGTATATAAGGGGAGAGTCGTCCTCGACGAGGCTGAATGCCAGAAAATGAAGCAAAATAATAAAAAGGAAACAATGAGAAAAAGAGATCCCAAAAATAAATGCACACAAAAATGCCTCGTGCAAAAGTCGCACAGCCGCGTTTCTGTTGTTGCCGTGGCCAACCAGCTGCCAGACCCAAAAGACGCGTACATGCATAGAATAAATGCATCAGAGAAAAAGGGGGGGGGGGGGGTAGAAGAAGAGAGAACAGCTGTACACATGCGGCCTGGTTGCATCATGAGTGTATAAAAGTACAGATTGTGTGTGCAGTGGGGATGCCCGTCCAGTGCATAAATGCTAAGGAAGATGAGAAAAGAGATGGGGGGATGCAAAGCAAAGAGATAGAAGGACAAAAAGACAAAAGACAAATGCAATATGACATGCAATATGCTTTCCTTTATTACCCTTTATATCAAAACTCCCATTCGAGATCCGAATTCCGCTTCCGCTCCTGGCCCCCCAAAAAAGCCCCCATTCTCGCTTTATTTAGTTTTATATAAAGACAGACAAAAACCGCACCGCGCCTCGCCTTTTTGTTTTTCGTCTAGTCTTTTCGTTGATGGTTTTTTTGGTGTTTTGTGTGTTTGCGTGTGTATGTAAGTTTGTCATTTAGTCATCCTCGTCCTTCTTGCTCGAGTCATCCTTGTCGTGCAGCTTCTTCCACTCGCAGATCTTGCACTTGCCAGCCTCTTCGCGGTCAATGTCCTTGAAGATGATGCCAAACACGTCAGAGTACCAGCTGACGGGGCGGCCCTCAATGCCTTCCTTGATGTTCTGTAACTGTTAGCATGACTGTATTCAATAAAATTAGACAAGTAGTAAAGCAAAAGGGTGAACTCACCTCAGGAAGCTCGAGCCAGTCCGACATGTTGTCCTCGGGGAAGATGACCGTCTTGCATCCCGCACGGCGTGCCGCAATCGTCTTCTCGCGCAGACCGCCAATGCGCAGCACTTTACCCGTCAGCGTCAGCTCGCCCGTCATGGCGACCGTTGGGTCGATCGGGTGGTCCAGCGCCAGCGAAAGCAGCGACGTGGCCATGGTGATACCGGCCGAGGGCCCGTCCTTTTGCACGGCACCCTCGGGGATGTGTACATGCAGCTTGGCCTTGTCAAAGAAGTGGTTGTCCGGGAACTCCTTGACCATCATAGCCTTAGCGAACGAGTAAGCAATCGTAGACGACTCCTTCATCACGGCCTTAATGTTGCCCGTAATCTCGAGCGACGGGCGGCTGCTCGGCCGCAGCGCCGACTGTAGGATCGTCTCGACGTACATGGCGGCACCGCCCATCTGCGTCCAGGCCAGGCCCATGGTGACACCAGGTGGCGTCGTGTCGTACAGGCGGTCCGAGGTGAAGACCGGGGGGCCGACGTAGTCCTTGAGGTTGTCGCGGCCAATGACGACGTGGACCGACTCGGGAACGTCCAGGGGTTTCCGCGGCTTGTCGGTCGTGGTCTTGCTGGTCGCCGACGTAGTGCCGTCTTCTGACGTCTCGGTAGCGGCTGTTGACTCGCTTGCACTGGATGTGGTCGAGGTCGTCGAGCTGGCGTCATCCTCCGAGGACACCTCGGACGCGGCCGTCTCATCGGCCGCAGTGACCGACTCAGCCTCGTCCTTGTCCTTGCTTAGCGCCTCCTGGGCAGTGGCGGCAGCAGGCAGCGACTCGTCGCCCAGGTCCTGGACGATCTTGAGGGCCGACTTGCGGTACACCTTCTCAATCTGCTTCTTCAGGTTACGCACACCCGACTCGCGGCAGTACGACTTGATGAGCTCGTCAATGGCGTCTTGGCTCAGGGTGACATCAGCATTCCGCAGACCGGCCATCTCCTTGGCCGCGGGTGCCAGGTAGCGCTCGGCAATGGCCATCTTCTCGTCCGCGACGTAGCCCGACAGACGGATGACTTCCATGCGGTCAAGCAGTGGCCGGGGGATGGTGTCGGTCATGTTAGCCGTGCACACAAACAGAACCTTGGACAGGTCGACAGGGACGTCCATGTAGTGGTCGAGGAAAGAGCTGTTCTGCTCGGGGTCGAGCAGCTCCAGCAGCGCCGAGGACGGGTCGCCCTGGTAGCCCTTGCCGATCTTGTCAATCTCGTCAATCAGGATCAGCGGGTTCTCAGTCTGGCACTTCTTCAGCGCCTGGATGACACGACCTGGCAGGGCGCCGACGTATGTCCGTCTGTGGCCCTTGATCTCAGCAACGTCCGTCAGACCACCGACACTGAAGCGGTAGTATTGGCGGTTGAGGGCACGGGCAATCGACTTGCCGATACTGGTCTTGCCGACACCAGGCGGGCCGACGAAGCACAGAATCTTGCCCTCGACAGTACCGCGGAGCTTGCCAACAGCAATAAACTCCAAGATGCGGTCCTTGACGTCCTTGAGGCCGTAGTGGTCCTCGTCAAGGACCGTGACGGCATTGTGGATACCAAAGTTCTCGGCGCTCCGCTGGCCCCAGGGAATCTGGGTCAGCCAGTCGAGGTAGTTACGGGTGACGTTGAACTCGGACGCGGCGGGCTCGAGGTGGGCCAGCTTGTTGATCTCGTCGTCAAAGACCTTGCGGACAGCCTCGGGCATGGCCAGCTTGTCGGCCTTCTCCTTGAACTTCTCGACGAGCTTATCCTTGCCGTCGGACTCGATGCCCAGCTCGCGGCGGATGCCCTTCATCTGCTCCATCAGCCAGTACTCGCGCTGGCGCTTGGTAATCTTGCTCTCGACCTCGCGCGTAATCTTGGACTGCAGCTGAGCATTCATCAGCTCGTTTTTGAGCACAACAAGCGCCTTCTGCATGCGCTCCTCGACGTTCAAGCTTGACAACACCTCCTGCAGCTCGGCCGGCTCGCCTGCGGACACGGCAGCAGCAAAATCGGCAAGCTTGGCAGGCTCGGCGGTGACGTGGCCTGCCGATTGGCTCATGGAAAAGGTGGAGATCTGGTCGCGGAACAGGCTGTTCATCTGCGCAACCTCCTTGAAGACATTGACAATCTCGTTGGTCACTGCGCGAATAACGGGGCTCTTGGCGTCAAAGGGCTCCTCTGTGAGGTTCTCGACGTTGACGAGGCTGACGTTGAACTTGCGCAGGAAAGAGGTCGGCTCGTATTGGGCGGGGTGCGACGATTGTTGTTTAGACGAGGGAGAGTCACTCTTGGGGGCCGCCGTCACAGCACTCTCCTCGAAGCTGGCCACAACATCGCCCTTCTTCTCGCGCTGTGCCTCCTCGTCGGTCGGTTTCGCAGGGATCGGGTCGGGAACGGGCGTCTCACTGCCCTCGGCTACCTCGGTGGATTCAGGGGTCTTGTCGGCATCCGTGACACTGGCTTCGCTGACACCGCTGCTGCCTGACCCTGGCGGAATAAGGGTAGACAGCCGGATACGGCGGTGGGGGTACAGAATGGCCGTAAGGCCGGTAGCGCCCTCGCCGTGCAGCGGGAAGGCGCTCGTGATCTGGGCAAAGACACCGACGTCGTGGACATCGTCGGCCTTGTGTATTATGTCGTCGTCGGCGTTCTCGTCCTTGAAGAGGAAAGCACCCACGTACGGCTGGCCGCGCTTGATCATCTCAGTAATGGCGCTGGCGACGTTGGGGTCCTTGATGGTGATGGCCTTGTAGAAGCCGGGGAAGAGCGGCCGCTTCGCAATAGGAATGGCCATGACCTGCGGGTAGACCTCGGGCACAACAGGCTTTTGAAGGGCCTTGTCAGCGTTGGACTTGCGGCCCTTCTTGCCATTGCCGCCATCGCCCGAGCCACTGTCGCTTCCTGACGAGCTGCCAGCAGACGAGGCTGCGCTGCTGGGCTTGCCGTCGGCGGGAGACTCCTGGTCGCTAGAGGCAGACTTGGACTTGGACTCGGCCTTGGCGGGCTCAGCTTCTGTGTCCTTGGTTGCCTCAACCTCGGCGGACTTGGCCTCATCTGCCTTGTCCTTGTTCTCATTCTCCTCCTCCTCCTCCTTGGCCTTGTTCTTCGCGTCCTCTTCTGCGTTGCCGGTGGCGTCGAAGAACCCGCGCGGCTCCTTTTTCAGCTGGATGGGCGATGTCGAGAAGGATGCCGAATTGAGAGACGGCATGCGAGGAGAGAGGAGGAGGGCCGTGGCCCGTGTGGAGAGGCATGATGCTGCTGACGATGACGCTGTGGGAGCCACAGCTAGTCGTGGTCGGGACGAGGGCGTTGTCGAGAGGAGGCGGATGTGAGCAGGCCGGGCACATCGAGGCGAGCTGCTGGCTAAAAGTCGCCGCGAGGCATGTTGTCGAAGCATACTGGGCGGTTTGGAGGGTCGGAGGTTTGTGGTGGGAGAGAGTGAGCTCGAGGGCTCGGCTGAGAAATCAAACGATGACAGCCACGAGCAGCTCTCAGACGGGGGTGAGGCTGGCTGTCGCGGGGAGAAGGGGGATGAGGGAATAGAGAAAATGGAACAATGAATGAAAGGAGAAAAGAAAGAAACGAAGAAAAGGTGAATACAGCTCCGGGCCGCCGTTCCTACACGCCGTGGACGGAGAGGAATCGGGATTGGGGGTTTGCTGGGGTGCTCGAGGCAGAAAGCTAGGTTCGCATGTGGGAAGCACTGGAAAGTGCCGTGGAAGGTGAGCGAAGCCGTCTTTTTCCTTTTTTTTGCTGGCCTGGCCTGAAAGCCGTGGCGACAGGCACTGGGGGCTCCGCTATCGCCGGCGGCTTTGGCGTGTGCTATCGTCTTAATAATACAAAGCCGAGCTAGGGCCACTGTTTGCCGCCAAGCTCCGAAAAGACGGTGGTTGAGCGCAGGCAACGGCCACGCGCGTCCAGGTGAGAGGTGAGAATGAGAAAGTGAGGTTATTTTGAAGTTTGTCTTTTTATTTCAAAGTATTTTGAGAAAGGGGGGACAATGTCTTGTCGTCAGAGCAGGACAGGAAAGTACCATCGTGTTGCTCACGTGACCATGTCAACAGAAGGGAGAGGCGGCTCAGAAGAGCACAGTGAGTGAGTGAGCAGGTATTAAACGAGAGGGTAAAGTGTTGGAGAGTATTTAGAGAAATATTACAGCCCCAGACACAACTCAATTGACTGATATGAAGCCCGTGGGAGTCCGTGTGGCCTGCAAAATTGGTGAAATCCGGCGGAGCCCGCTACGGCGATATCAGTATAACCGAGCGCCTGGAACAAAGACCGCTTGCCTGGGCCGAGAACACCTGAGGCAAGAGCGACTGACAAAGGCCTTGAACCAAATCAGGCCAGGCCAGGCCACAGGAACAAGATCGCGGGGAAGGAGCCGCGCTACCACAGCTGTCTTCTGCAGTGCACCTGCCCCGCCTATACACAGCACCATAAGAAGCTGAAAGAGGAAAGAGACGACCACCACAAAACAACCACCAAAACAAGCACAACTGTCTCATATTGGGCTTCCCCCTTTGCTATTTCTTGTTTCCTAATCTTTTGTTGACCGCTACATCTTCCCTCACCTTATACCTCCCCTGCGACTTTCAAATAGAGCCGCGCCAAGATCACGAACGCCCATCAAACCAGCTTGCCATTGCATCCAGGCCGCTGTCTCAAGCTCTGCCGTATTGGCTCTGACCTAGGTCAAGGAGAGGATAAAAAAAAGTTTACTATATAAAAGGGCTCTCCGGGCTCACTCATTCTACTTGGGAGCTTCTGTCATTGATCCAACTTCAGTTTCTTCTCAACTCTCCTCCCCTCACACAAT
Source organism: Ophiostoma sp. CBS 140.51 (assembly GCA_029298735.1). NCBI lineage: Eukaryota > Fungi > Ascomycota > Sordariomycetes > Ophiostomatales > Ophiostomataceae > Ophiostoma > Ophiostoma sp. CBS 140.51. The sequence continues at coordinate 91,038 of JANSLP010000088.1, read as the reverse complement.
GGCACCCAAAGACAGAGCTGCGGATCTCGACTCGTCCGTCGGTAGGCTGACGATCGATTCGGAGAAGAGCAACTCTGGCGACACTGCTAGCAAGCCAGCAGCATCAAAACCAAAGGCACCAGCTGCCGCTCCTAAAAAGAAGAAGAAGCAGGTGGTGGCCGACTCGTGGGAGGACGAGGACGTGTCGTCAGATGATGATGACCATGATGATGACGATGATGCCAAAGATGTGCCAGCCTCGCCTCCACCAACCAAAACGCCACCCGCTGGCACAACGGCACCTCCTCCCACGCCTAGCACACCCAGCTACCATAGCTCGTCGTCGTCAAACTCGACACCATTTGGCGGCAACACGCCACTGTCAGCCAACTGGAACGACACAAGAGCGTCGAGCGGTGCCGGAAGCAGCAACGATGGGCCGGCACGCCGTCCTGAAAAGACGGATGCGGTGGCCCGTCGACTGATCGCTGGTGCCCTAGGTATTCGTGCCCCGCGGATGACCGACGAGCAGAGAGCGTATGAAAAGTCGCTGCGGGAGGCGGAGCGGAAACGCCGCGAGGACAGCCGGGCGGCTGACAAGAAGCAGCAGGAAGAGGCCGACCGGGCCAAGAAAGCCATCTGGGACGACTAGGCGCACTCCCGCGAGCAACTGGACCAGCAGCGGCGGGCGGCGAAGATGGAGGGGCGTACAGGCAGATTCGACCCTCTATCTCCCAATTACACCGGGGCCAGATGGTTTTGAGGGGAGATGATGAGGATGAGCTAGAATGCCGAGTCTTGTTCTGCATCAGTATCAGTTGAAGTAGAATTAGGAGACCGGGTCTGTTCGATGTGCTCGTTGGTGTCCATCAAACTTGATCGAATTGTTTAGATTGTCATAGCGCCAGCTTTTATATTTGTCGATTCTTTTATATATGCATTTTCTCTTATCGTTTCGTCGTTTCGTGTCCCACACCGTTCATGAGACTTCGACAGGCACCGCTGGAAGTGGCTTGCCCTGCCAGGTGAGCACAATATGCGTGTAAGCACCTGCGTGCTCGTCCACGGCGTGCCGAAGTGTGACGCCGAAGCCCGTCAGACCACATGTCTTTTCGGCCTGCTGGTTCCAAAGCAACTGTCGAACATGGCCGTCGCCGGCACAATAGATGTACGACATGGGCCAGCGGCTGCGTGCCAGCGCGTCTCGGATGCCCTTGGTGGCCGGCTTCTCCGTCACAAGCACGCCAATGACGGCCGGACTATTGCCGTTGCCGTTGCTGTTCTCTGTCGCCTCGCCGTCACCACCATCGTTGCCAACTCGCGATCGCCAGCCAACAGGTGCTCCAATGAACGCGCCCTCGAGTTCGCGCACGAGGTGCGGTCCAACGCGCTGGCCAGCTCCAGCCTTGCACTGGACTATCGCCCGCAGAGGCTCTGGGGACGCTTCCGAGGCACTTCTAGGGATTGGCAGCGTCCATGTACCGAGCAAATCGATGCCACGATCGGATGCGCCGCCGACGCGCCGAAGTGAGAAACCCAATGGCACCAGGTGGTCGGCCACGGTGTACTCGTAGAATGTGCCGACAAACGTAGTTGATCCCGTGTCTAGCCCAGAACGTTCGGCATACCGGAGAAAGGATGGCAGGTCATTGTGCTTCACAGACCGCGGCTGTTCTGGGTAGATGAGCGGCGGCGATGAACATGTCGTCGATTTTAGTCGAGAACGCGTCTGCCATGTTTTGATAGATGCCGGTCTTGGCCGTGTGCCGGGAAGAATATGTAACGACGCCGCCCTGCTAGCATAGCAATCGAGCCGTCCGAATCTCAAAACTGCCGTCATTCCATCTGTGGTTGTTGATTTGCCGTGGTGTTTTGTGAGATGCAATTTATATGAGAGGAGAGGAAGAGACATCAAATACGGGTTGACACCTGAGGCGCGTTCAGTCACGTCACTGTCAGCTAATTTAGGTACCAAATTACAGCGACTTAACTGCCACTAAGCGCGAGTCACGCAGCTTCGTCAAGGCTTCACGTCACTTTCAACGTCATTGTTCACCTACATTCAATGTTACGATCATCGGATTCAGATTAAACGTCGAGGCTTTGTACTTCTTGCTAAAGAGTACACTTCACCTAGCTTCCCATTTTTTATAAACCGTCCATTGTTCTATTAAGAGTACTCCGATATCGATTGTTCGTGTCAATACTTCGTAACCGTTTGCAGATCCATCGTCAAAATGTTTAGAAATAATGGCACACAAGGCTGCCCATTGCGCGCCGGCAAGAGCAGGCCTCCTATCATATTCTTATACTCTTGCGTTCTAGAGCGTCGTCTCCAGTCCGCCCTATATCTTTTTTTTCGTTTTGCAGAACACACTCGTGTCCGCTCATTCTCCGATATAAAAATCGTTTATTTCTCTCCCATAATTATTGTCTTGGGGGATGGGAAGAGAGGTTGTCGCCTTGCAGTAGCCACGTGGTATTTCTGCCACGCGATCTACTCGCACGAGACTTAGGAGAGCTGTTTTTGTTGCTCGTCTTGGCCGGTGCGGGTTCGGTCGGTCGCTGAGGGTTATATCAGCACTTCCAGCCTGTCCCCGGAATGCACATTGTGCATTTACTTCTCGTAGGGGAAGTTGGTGGCCTCGGTCTTGGCCCAGGCAGGCAGGTCCGCGCGGGAGTGGGCCTGGGCGCCAGAAAGACCGAACTGCGTCTTGATACCGTTGATACGGTGGGTCGAGTTGATGTTCTTGACCAGCACGATCTGGAAGCAAGTAGCAGTGCCCTGGCGCGATGCGATGGTCGAGTAGGCCAAGAAGAACTCCCAGATCTGGTTTGGTTAGTATACAGAGCGGAAGGTCAGATTATACACAGGGCGTGGGGAGGACTTACGCGGAACCAGCGCTTGCCGTACTTGGCCTCGATCTTGTCGCGGTTGCCGAGCCAGTTACGGTACCATCTCCAGAGAGTAGCCGAGTAGTGCACACCAATCGTGTCGATGTCCTTGATCTCAAAGCCGGCACCCTCAAGCTGGTCGACGACCCAGCCCAGAGGGGTCGAGGCGTCGGCACCAGGGAAAACGTACTTGTTCATGAAAAGACCCCAGGTGAAGTCCTCAAACTGCCAGAACTTGCGGAGACCGGCAATCTGGAGGAAGAAAACACCATCGTCGTCCAGCATGTCGCGGACCTGGCGGGCGAAACCGGCAAAGTGGCGCACACCGACGTGCTCGGCCATCTCAAGACAGGTGATCTTCTTGTACTTGCCCTCGGGGACGGGGATCTCGCGGTAGTCCATGCACAGAATCTTGCTCTGCTCCTCAGGAATGCCGACCTCACGAAGGGCCTTGTTGCCCCAGGCAGTCTGGTTGCGGCCGAGGGTAATACCGGTAACGTTGGCGCCGTGGTTGACGGAGGCGAAGCGGGCCAGGGTACCCCAGCCGCAGCCAATGTCAAGGAGGCGGTCGCCCTTCTGCAGGTCGATCTTCTCGCAGACAATGGCCAGCTTGTTGTCCTGGAGCTGCTCGAGGGATTCCTCAATGTTGGGGTCAGAGATGATACCAGAGGTGTAGATCATGCGCGGGCCGAGGAACCAGGCGTAGAAGTCATCACCGCGATCGTAGTGGTCGCGGACCTGCTCCTCGTCTAAAGTGTGTTAGTAAATATAACATGGATAAGGGTAGATTCAACTGAGGGGGTGGAAGAGCTCACCCTGGCCCTTGGTGTGCAGCAGAAGCTCGGGGATCATGCCGAAGAGGAAGTACTTGATCAGGTGCACAGTCAGGTTGAACGAAGCCCAGTCGTGACGGTACTCCATGACCTCGAGGCAGTCACCGTTGAACTCGACGTCACCGTCAAAGTACATCTCGTGGAAGGTCTCCATGGCGATCTTGGTCTTGCCATGGTACTTGGCCTGGTCGGCAGGCTTCTTGAAGGTCAGATAGTGCTCAATGGGGCGGCCAGGGAGCTTGGCCTTCTCGTTGGCGCGAGGGCTGAGGGTCGAGATCAGGATCCAGTAGCTGCCCAGCAGCGGGATGGTGGTGAAAAGGGCAAAGAAGATGGTGGTCTTCCAGCCACCACCAAGCTTCCAGGCAAGATAGGCCGGAACAACGAAGAGGACCGACAGGATCAGGGTGTACGAGAAGCTCTCGTTGCCGGAGCCGTCGGCGGGGAGGGGGGCATTTCTGATGGTAGCAGCCTATGAGGGGTTAGCACATGTCCCTTGTCCCCTTTCGACTCTTTTTGAAACCATTGAGCTTGATCGTGATGATGATCTGTCGAGATGCTCCAATGCTTCGGCCTCAATGGTTTGGCCTGGAGCTTGGAGCTCCAGTTGTGCCGTTTCGTCACTCACCTTGGTCGTGGGAACGCCGCAATCTTCGCCCTTCTCAAAGGTAAGAGTCGCGGGCTTCGGGGTCACAATGAACTCGAAGCTCGACTCGCTTCCGGTTTTCGACATGATGGGCGAGTTGTGCTGCAGGCAAATTGTGCAGTCAATTGGCGAGCAGAGGGAAAAGGGGATGAGATGTGAAGGGGGGAGGGAAGGAGGTAAAAAAGAAAAAAAGGGAAAGACCAAAAGAAAAGGCGGGAGGGAAAGAGCAAGGAGAGAAAAAAGTGTCCAATCCACAACAGCGGCAGGAGGTGTCCAGTTCCAGACCACCCCAGGTGCAGGTGGCCCTGACCGCCTCGCAAGAGTACAGATACGGAAGGGGCACACACAGTGGGAACACGGTACAGCTAGATAGAGCAGGGCGGTCGAGCTGCATCTTGCACTTGTGCCGCACCAACAGACGCCACCAGAACAAAACGCAAGAGCTCCCAGAAGCAAGTCAGGGGTGTTCTTTCCTCCCCTCTCGTAGCCCCCCTGTGGGACCGGCATACAGACACCGTAGCAGCAAAACTTGTTGAGCGGAAGGTAGATAGGTGGTTGGTCCAGGGGTAAGACTTCCCTCTTTGGGCCATCTTTGGGCCAATCCTGGGCTGGCTACCCCACCTATGCGCCAAGGGCACCCCACTAAAAAAGTGCTCTTGATCTCCAAGAATGAGGAACAAGAAGAAAAAAAGCCAGAATTCACATGCGTTTGCCCCTTTTTTTCTCGACATCCACCAAAAAGCCACGAAGAACTTCCAGCGAACTGCCAGCCAAAACATCCACGGTTTTTGCGAAGCTGGGCCACGACGACCCATTTTGGTGCAAGGGGACATTACTAAGGAGTTTCGTAGCTAAGATGCAAGTGCGTGTAAGTACGTAATTACATACGGCAATCGCTCGGTACGGTTCTCTTAAATGGCTGCCTGGAGACTATCTTGGCCTGCATGTCGACAGTCGATTTTCAAGGTCATGAGTTTCATCGCGAGACATGTAATGATAACCTCGCTTTTGTTGTTTATTTTCTTCTTCGAGACACTTTATTTTTTATATCGATGACTCGTCGGGTCGTTGTGCGCGTATCATTTTGTTTTCAGCTTTTCCTGGTTTTTTGTTGTGAAATTTGATTTATTTCCATTCTATTTTTAAATATATAACAAATCAAATCCTCATAATACCGAAAACCACCCCTTCCCCCCCGAAAATCAACCAAACAACCAAATGAAATAAATAGTCGACCAGTGCAGAGAAATCCAAAACAGCCTTTATTTTTCAAACCAGACACACTACCTGATTATATAATATTCCCCCATTCCCGTATTTTCATCAAGTTTTTAGCTAAAGCACATTCTCTATCCAACGCTCGCTAGATGCCGAGTACTATCAGACGAGGCACTCGAATCCCCATATATCAAATCGAGATATGCTCGATGAACGGCGTGTGTAATGCTGCACTCATCCAAGTCTACCCTACTCGTGACTTACCCGCGGTTGCTCCCGACGACAGATAGAGACGGCCTTCCCATGGTCTGAGCTTCACTTGCCGGCCTGCATCCTCGGCAGTCGCCGTGTCAGTGTAGTTGCCCACATGAAACTGGAGGGCCCCGAACTCATCTGCAGGTGGCAAGTCGACCGTCTGATCCTCGCCTGTAAAGTTGAGAACAATGACGGCTGCGTGCCTGGTATCAGACACGTCCTCTCCAGACCCAGTTGTCGTCTTGGTCGTCGTCTTGGCAAAGACAAACGTCTTCTCGTTGTCGGGCTCGTAGAGCCGGAAGTTGCCATAAATAAAAAGATCCGCGTGGGCCTTGCGAAAGTGCAGCATGCTCTTCCAGAAGCCGAGCACCGAGTTGGGGTCGTTCTGCTGCTTGGCCACATTGATCTCTGGGTACAGATCGTGCGTGCGCATCCAGCCGCCCTCCGGCTTGTCAGTGAAGCCGGCCGACTTGTTGGAGGCATCCCATTGCATCGGCGTACGCGCGTTATCGCGGCCGAGGATCTGGATGCTGCGCTTGACGTAGTCCATCTCACGCCTGATGGCCTCTGCGTCGCTAGCAAACTTCTCGTCTGCCAGCTTTTGTGCCGTGTGGTAAAAGTTGACGCTCTCAATGTCCTTGTACTCGTCGTCAATAGACCACTCGGGTGGCACATTGATCATGCCAATCTCCTGGCCCTGGTAGATGAAGAGTGTGCCCGTCAAGGACGCCAGCATTAGGGCCAACAGCTTGGCCGAGTGCACGCGGTGTTCGGGTGCGTCAGAGGCAAAGCGCGAGACAGAGCGGCCCTGGTCGTGGTTCTCGCAAAACGCCGTCGTCCAGCCGTCGGTGCCCTCGATGAACTGCTGCCACTTGGCGACGGTAGCCTTGAGCTGCGGCAGCTTCCACTCCTCGAAGCGGTACTTGTCGCTGGCGCCCTGGCCAATGTCGACAATATCAAACTGGAAGACCATGCTCAGCTGCTTGTCGGCAGCACCGACATATTTCAGAACATGCCGTGGGTCGGGCGTGTGCGGTAGCTCACCGACGGTCAGAGTGTCGTACTTGTTGAGCACAGTGTTGTTCATCTCGCGCAAAAACTCGTGCATCCGCGGGCCGTTGGCGTACTCGGACCAGGCCGGCTGCTCAAAGACGCCTGGGTTGACGACGGGTGCGTCCTGGAAACCGACGCGCTTGCTGTACATGTTGACGCAGTCGATGCGGAAGCCGTCGACGCCCTTGTCAAGCCAGAAACGCATGGCACTGTCGTAGATGGCTTGACGGGCCTCGTCATTCTCCCAATTTAAGTCGGGCATCCTGGCAGATTAGTAGGGGCTTAGAATATGGTGATGAGATAAGAAGCGAGACTGTGAACGTACTCCTTTGCAAACAAATGCAGATAATACTCTTGCGTGTGCTCGTCCCACTCCCATGTGCTGCCACTGAAATAGCTGCGCCAATTGGTTGGCGGCAGCCGGGTGCCGTTCTCGGCGTCCCGTGGCGGTTTCCAGATGTACCAGTCCCGCTTGGGATTGTCCTTTGACGACCGCGACTCTTTGAACCATGCATGCTCGGCAGACGTGTGGTTAATGACGAGATCGAGGATAAGCCGCATGCCACAAGCATGGCAGGCATCGATGAGTGCCTGCATGTCTTCGATCGTACCGTATGGTGCGTGTACGGCCTCGTAGTTTGAGATGTCGTAGCCCATGTCGATTTGTGGGCTCTCAAACATGGGCGATACCCACACGATGTCGATGCCGAGCTCCTTGAGGTAGTCTACCTTGCTGAGGATGCCCGCAATATCGCCCAGTCCATCACCGTTGCTGTCTTTGAAACTGGCTGGGTAGATCTGGTAGGCTGTTCCTTCCTTCCACCACGCATCGCTCGATGGAGAAGGTGCGGCCATATTGGGGGATTCGGACATGGAGGGCAAGAGCGTTCGGCTTCGGATGTGTTATATAAGCGATATATCGGGACAGGGCAATTCAAGGAAGGTACGCAATAGCACCATATAAAATTCCACCGCACGGCCTCTTGTCGTTGGACCTGGGGATATTGACTCTCGGGCGTTCCACGGACTGCACCGGATCCGCAGCTTATATAGGCTTCTGAAGTCTGGGGTAAAAGAGGGTACAATCGCACGTCCAAGATCACGATTGGCGGAGTTGCCAAAGATGGGGGTTGTGCATAAAAAGACAGGTCACCCGAGCTTGATTTTTGTGCATTTTTGCAGCCTGATAATTGTCCTGCCCAACCGGCTGTCTTGCCTTTTGGGACAGCGTGTAAGTGTGAGCGCGAGCTGGTGGCGAGGACGGGTGTCGGCGAATCGGGCGTGTACATCCGCTTACACCATGCCCCCAATACGTGATACGCGGGGGGATGGGCCGAGGAACGGCTCCCGCAACGGCGGCGGCAATAGTCAGGACAGAGGAGCGCTGGGGGCAAAACCGGAAGGTTTTGGCGGGCAGTAGTGCACTTTTAGCAGTTTGCGGCTCCTGATTGTGCCTGTGCTTCCTCGTAAACTCGCTAAATCTCTCGCATTAACTGGTAAATCACAGGCGGCCGTGGTACTGAAGCAAGCTTGAGCAACGGCCACCGGGCAAAAACGGTTGACTACAGGAAATGTAAATACGACATGACGACACAATGGAGGCCGTATCTCACCTTTGAATTGCACATGTGAATCTTGGCTTTTATGGAGCTTATTTGAAAGTGTAAACCGAATGGTAGCCCGTTGGAGAGAGCACTTGAATTCGCTATCTTATGGCCGCTTTACGCTTGCTATAGATTTGTGTGGACTGTGTTGTATGATGTTGTTTTGAAATATGGAAGGCTGCAGTTTGGGTCCGTATAACCCCCCCACGGTGAAACCAGGGACAGGCCGGGGTGCTGATCAGCTGTCATGGCTCGTGCGAGCCTCACCGCACATCGTGACCTGACTGTCGCGTGTCCGCTGCATGTTTTGCGGCACACAAGCTTGTGAATGTAACTCACGGCTGGAAGACATCCGAGAGGAAGCCTTGCCGACAGCGGACAACCGAGCCGTATATCGGGGGCTATTTGTGATGTTTGGTTTCCAAGAATGCCCATTTTTTGGTCGTTGGTATCCAAGTGTGAGCGACCATGTCCGAGCTAGAGCAAAAAGGAAGAAGGACATTCGTTTTGCCTCCTTCCCTCACCGGTCGTGTCGGCTGCGGTGACGGCTGCTGCTGTGATGGCTTCTGTGGCTGTCCCGTTCGCGATCCCGCTCGGCCTTGTAACTGTCCCGGTACCGCTCCTCGCGCTTCTCTCGCCGCTTGTCCTCCTCACGGCGGTACTCGTGCAGTCTTGGTGGCCGTTCCTTGCGGTGTGAGCTACTGCTGCCGCTGGTGCCGGACTTGTGGTTCCAGCCACCAAGGTCCTCTGCGCCCTTGAGCTCTTTGGCGCCCAAACCCATCTGGTTCGGCCGTCGGACCACCTGCTTGACCTTGGGGCCGCGGTCCTTGCCGTCCCAGCCCATGCCACGCAGCAAAGCAGCGCCAAACTCCTCGACCGGCATGGCCTCGTACTCCTCCAGCGTCGACACGTCCGGCGCATCATCAAAGTCGCGGGAGAAGACGTCGTCCTCGGAGACGGTATTTGCTGCCCGCTCGATCACGCGCCGGGTTTTTGTTTTGTCGTCGATCGTTTCACCGAGGAGTGCCTTGATGGCCTCCTTTTCTGTGTGGGCCACATGGCCCACGGGCGCCTCAGGCGTGGCTCGTGAGTCCTCCTTGGTAGGTGTGTCTGCGCGGCTGTTTGTTCTCTCGTTGTTGTTGCTAGTGCTGTCCTGTTCGCTTTCTGCCGGTGATGCCTTCTTCGTAATGGTCAGGCCCCACTTGATCGGCTTGTCCTGGTCGGCCGGCTCGACCTCCTTCTGGCTATTGTTTTTTATTTGCGACTCTGGTGCCCAGCCACCGCGCTGGTTGCGCGACCGGGCTTCTGTCTTCCAGTCGCGATTGGGCTGCCGTTCAATCGTCAGCGGCCCGCGCTTCGCTGGTCGCCGCTCTTCCCTCTCGTCCCTTGCGCTCCTGGCAAGCTCGGCGCCGTTATCGCCAAATGCTGTGATGCGCTCATGACGGCCGTGCTTGGGTGAGTCCTCCTCCGAGTCGGAGTCTGAGCCGCCGCCTAGTCCATGGCTTGGTCGTTGGCGTTTCCCAAGGCTGGACGATGGCGGTGGTGGGCGGTTTGGCTTTTTTGATGAGCTGGACGATGAGCCACCGAATTTGATCGCGATCCGTGAGGCCTCTGGCCGGTCTGGTGTAGACATGGTGGCCGTGGTTGTGACTTGTGACTGTGAAGTGAAGGTGTGGTGGTAGATCATAGTCTGTTCGCGGTAGGCTGCGATGTCATTGAAAACAGTGTGAAAAGCAGATAATCGGGTCGACAAGGCTGCCAATCCCCGCAAGCCACAGTGTGGCTCAAAGACCCCGACCCGCACAAATTATTGAAGATTCGCTTAGTCATACAGGTCATATCTGTGATGACTGCAACCGTGTGGGCTCGTGGAGAGAGTTTTCTCGTAGTGCGCCTGCAGGCTCCAGTCGCCCTTTCCCAACGCAGCACTCCAAAGCGACCTTTCTCAGCGCCATGCTGTTGATCCCTGTCCCCTCGGGCATAAAACCTGCTAGAAACTGCGCTATTCCCAGCACGCTCTAGGCCTGTTGCCTCCCTGCGCGACGCTGAGCCGAACCCATGCGCGTTCTGCCGATAACACTATCTGTCCTCAGTATCTGTCCCCAGTCCAGTGAGTGGTGCTGTGTGGTTCTGACTTTCCCTTTCCACTTTCACCCCTTTTCTGATTTTTCCAATTCTTTTTCGCCCTCATTTCCCGTCCTTCTGCAAAACGCACCTGCCCAATAACAGTCCTTGGTTCCGATGCCCCACTCTTTTCACGACTAGGCTCTCAAAGAAAAAAAGAAAAGCAAAAAAAAAAATCGAAAAACTTGCCCAGGCTGCTCCTTCCCTCTCAGGGAGACAGAGGTGAGGAAAAGAAACTCAAAAAGGCGCCACCCACTGTGACTGGCAACTACACAGTACATTGAACCAACATAACCACGGTCAACCACACACAACAACACCCTCCAAAATCGCCTACAGTCCTTCGTTCTTTCCCGACAAAGCCGCTATCTGATTAAAGTTCACTCCTGACTCCCACTACCAAAATACGAAGACACACCTGAACTCTGTTTCTGGACCACTTTCTGGCTCCTTTCTGGGCAACTTTTGAAAAATTTATCGGCCAAAACGTGCAGCATCACGAACTCGAAAAAAATAAACGTCGCCCAAAACACCAAAACACGACGGTTTCCATCAGTTTTTATCGCGAAATCCGTCTACTTTGGCTCTGTTAACTTCATTTCGACATTCCGTTTCGTCGAAAACGGATGTCGCACCCACTCATGACATGACTGAGGTCGGACTCGCCGACCGCCTCGAGCTTCTGCGATTAAAGCGGGCAGAATACAGGTAATGATATATTTCAATCGAAAGCGCGATTTTTTCTCGTCATTTTGATATCGCTCATGTCATGCTGATGGTTTTTAGCTCAATCGTGCGATCGCGCAAACGCAAGCTCCGCGAACTCTACGCTGTCGCGACCGATGGCGATGGCGCCCTCAATCTAAACAAATTCGATGTCGACGCGCCGCCGTCCACCACCGGCGAAACAAAATTCTTGCTTGACACGGACATCTTACAGTACGTATCCCGCATGAATTTCTATCTTTATGTCCTTGTTTGCACGCTTTTCGCACGCGTCGGCCCCAAGTCGTCACAACGCGACCGTCACTAACACTTTTTGTTTGCCTGTTTTGCAGAGGTCGCCCACTCAGCGACGCGCGCATCCCAACACGACAGAAGCCCGACCTTGAGGCGCTGAAGCAGTTCTTTGCATCGGCGTCTGCCTCGTACCTGAAGGAAACCGGAATCGACGCGCGACCAGCCCTCGAAAACGGCGCGCCGCCAACCCCGACGACACAGGATCACGACTCTTCTTCTTCCTCCTCTATTACCCACCCCGAATCACATACTCTCCCCTCAACCAACGGTCGCAAGCCCCAGGAGTCATCCGAAAATGCAACCACACAACGCCGGTCCCCGGTCCAGGGATCGTTGCCAGCGTCGGCACGGCCAGCGAGCGAGGAATCCCAGTCCAAGACGCCGCTATTGACGCCCCAGACGACGGCCGATTTGACGGCTTTGAACGGCGAAAAGCCTGCCGACATCCCCCAAAATGGTACAGCATCATCGGCCTCGACAGCAGAGACGACAGCAGCGTCACAACGCGTTGTGAACGGCACGAACTCGGCAGAAACACCAGCGGCACCAGCAGTCACATTTGCCCAGCAGGACGGGGATGCGATGGAAGTGGATGGTGCAGACGCAAAGAACGTCAGTTCGCCCAGCAATGCAGCCAACGATGCGGCAAAGGCTGGCGACATTCCTTCATCGCCCGACTCGATCGCCCAGACGGCCACGACACCAGCTGTCCACGACGTGTCCGTGAACACGAGCCCCGAGAACGAGAACGACTCCTTCGCCGACGGTGACGACAAGACCGACCGCCGCAACAGCAGAGAGAAGGTGGAGGACCAGACTCTCGCCGATGGGACCCGCGACGTTACTGTCGAGGCACAACTGCTCCAGGAATCTTCTGCGGCTGGTGAGAGCCAAGCAGAGGCCAGCAACAGCGCCAATAAGTCTCAGCTGTCAGTACAGACGACAACGCCAACAACAGCAGCAGCGATTGGAACGCCATTGCAGGCCATAGATGTGGACGAGACGATCGAGGATGCCACAAATAAGGACGGTGCATCGCAGCAAGCATCATCGAAATTGACGACGACGGACGCGACGAACACGACACTCACGGAACGGACAGCAGAATCAAGCGCTTCGGCACTGAACCGCCTGAACGGCCAGTCGAGCTACACCAACGGCGCCGCGAGCCCGTCTGTTCTTGCGGCACTACCGACACCGAAGCCATCGACCGGCGATGCCAGCGAGAACCTCACTATCAACGACCTGGTCTTGGCCGGCAACAAGAAAGACGGCAAGAGAAAGGCCCCGACCGTTCTGTTCGGCAAGCAGAAGAAGAACAAGCCTGAGACCACCATCGTCCCGTCCAACCTGGCTAAGGCGGAGAACCTGTTTGCGGAGGACTACTTCACGCCGCTCTTCATGCAGACGTTTGCGCAAAACTCCAAGTGGCTTAAGAACCTCGATCAGTTAGTGCACCACGCACGGAAGACCATCTCCAGTGCCGACAGCCAGGTGTCCATCTATGACAACCAGTCGTGTAAGATACTCAAACGGGTCTACCACCTGCAGCAACAAGACAAGTGGTCGCTCCGCCAGCCGAAGCGCGCCCAGGAGCCCGTGAGACAAAAGTCGCACTGGGACGTCATGTTGCAGGAGATGAAGTGGATGCGGACGGACTTTCGCGAAGAGCGCAAATGGAAGCACTCGGCCGCCCGCAGCCTGGCCGTTGCCTGCGCAGAATGGGTCCAGGCTACACCCGAGAAACGGAAAGCGCTGCAGGTTCTTGCTAGCATCCCACCACGGCGCGGTGCCGACAGCGACGACTTCCCGATGATCGATAACGCCATGATTGATGCAGCACACGCCGACGAAGCCAACGACGCAGCTGCTGGTATGGACAACGACGAGGTGGACCTGGTGGACGATGGCGATTTTACAGAGACCGTTGTCCCTTTTGCGACCACTGTGGCGCCCTCGGCTATCTTTGCCCTGCAGAACGATGCAGTTGTCTTCGAACTCAACCCCTCTGTGGCTTCGGACCGTCTTCTTGCCGAGTTGCCCATGTACGGTTCGCCGCTCGAGGTGCCCAAGGGCGATCTGACGTCCAAGGACCAGGATCCCGATGCTGCATGGCGCCGGCCTGTCGTCCCGGTCAGCAGGTACATTGAGACGCCGATTGTTATCAAGCCGCGGTCGTCGCTCCTCAAGAAGAGCCGGTATGCTGTTGATGACGAGGTTGAGGATGATGATGTCGAAGAGTTTGTCGAGGAGGTGTCATCCGATGTGCCAGCCGATGCCGACGGCACCGACGGCACGTCGTCTGCTCCCAAGAAACCCGCTCGCAACACAGCAGCACCTGACAATGCTGTTGGCCTGTTCGACCCGACACTCAAGATTATGCGTGAGCGCCTGCATGCTGGTCACCAGTTCCGTCCGCCATCAGAGTACCCCATGCCGTCATCGGGCTTCTACGAATACCGGCCACCGTCGCAGTGGACTGTTGCGGACGATGACCAGCTGAAGAAACTCGTGCGTGAGTATTCGTACAACTGGTCTCTGACGGCGAGCCTGCTTTCCCCCAAGTCACTCTTCTCGTCAGGTGCCGAGCGGCGCACCTCTTGGGAGTGTTTTGAGCGATGGATCAGCCTCGAAGGCTTCCCTACGGATGCATCACGGTCTCCATACTTTAAGATCTATCAAGCTCGTATTGATGGAGCCCAGAAGGCGATTCGCGAGCACAACGAAAAGGCCGTGGCAACTGCAGCGGCGGCCACAGCAGCAGCGGCGGCAGCAGCACAAACCAACGGCACTTCCGGCTCGGCACCACCACCTCCCCCGACCCCAGTGCAGAGACGCCGTCCTACGCTAGCGATGCGGGTTGAGCGGCACAGGAATCAGAGACACTTGGCGTCGTTTGAAGCCATGCGGAAGCTTGCCAAGAAGCGCGAGGCGATCCAGCACAAGCAGCAGCAGCAGGCCGCCATTGTTGCCACGAGAAAATCAAACGAGCCTCCGCAGCAACGGCCTCCGGTCAAGACACCGCGCGAGTACAGCAGACTTCGTGCCGAACGCGATCAACGTATGGCGGAACGTATGGTGGAGTACACACAGAGACAGGCCGAGTTGCAGCGTAAGGTATGTTCAAACTATACCCTCACCAATCAACTCACTTTTGTTACATCTACTAACATTCCGCAGAACCAGATTATGGCTCGGCAGCAGCAGAACCAGGGCATGGCCGTTGCCGGTCCTGGTGTGCCGCCCCAAGTCGCAGCCCAGATGGCTGCCGCCAACGGCATGGCCATGGCCGCCCGGCCCAATGTACCTGGCGCACCTCACGGTGTCCCCCTGCGCAACCCTCAGGCGTCGCGGCCGCGGATGCCCATCCAGAGCCCAGCAAACCCGATGCAGGGCATGCCGCATATGGGCGTGAACGGTGCCAGCCCTCTTCCCATGACGAACTTGCAGCAGGCGCAGTTGCAGCAAGCTTTGGCGGCCCAGCGCCTTCTGGCTCACCAGCAACAAGTGCAGGCCCAGGGCGGCCAGCCCGACATGAACCTTGTCCTGCAGGCTAGGCGCATCCAGGACCAGCAGCGTGCGGTGCAGATGCAGCAGCAGCAGCAACAACAGGTGCAACAGCAACACCAGGTACAGCACCAGCAACAACATCACCAACAGCAGCATCAACAGCATCAACATATGCAACACCAGATGCAGCAGCAACTGCAGCACCAGCAGCAGTTGCAGCAACTCCAAATGCAGCAGCTGGCACAACAGCAGCAGCAGCAACAACAACACGCTCTCAACTCCCAAAACCACACACCCCTCGCACAACACGCGCAACTGGGCCAGCAAGGCCAGCACTCGCCGCACCTGACTCCGCAACAACAGCAGCAACTGCAACAGCAGCAGCTTTTGATGTTGCAGCAGCATCAGATGCAACAACAGGCAGCCCAGCAGCAGTTGCAACAACAGCAGCAAGCACAGCAGCAAGCTCAACAACAAGCTCAACAGCAAGCACAACAGCAGCAGCAATCACAGTCACAGTCGCCTCATCCTCCCCAGCAAGCGGCTGTTGCACAGCAGCAGGCTGCGGCTGCCGCCCAAAAGGCACAGGCACAGGCACAGCTTGCCGCCGCTCAGCAGCAGCAGGGCCAACCAATGGTTAAGGTGCCTTCTGTTCCCCAAGGCTCACCGCCTGTTGCTGGCATCCGACCGATGAACAACCAGCAGACATTCATGGCTAACGGCCAGGCCATGGTTGGCCAGTTCAACGCTGCCAATGGCGCCCCCATGGGCAGTCCTGTCGGCATGGCTGGTGGACCTATGGCGGCCAACTCGCCATCTCCGCGTCCTGCGATGCCTGCCCAGACGCAGCTGCCGCCTAACATTATGTCCCAGATTAGAGAGCTGGAGAACGGCTTCCGCGCTAAGAACCCCAACCTGACTGCAGACCAGGCGCGCTCTATGGCAGTGCAGAACTACACGCAGATTATGATGATGCAGCGCGCCAACGCAGCTATGCACTCGGCAGCGGGCGGTGGTCCTCAACAGGCATTGGCCGGCACGAGCCCTCGGCAGTATGCCCAGCTTCTCCGTGCCCAGCAGGCGCAACAGGTGCAGCAGCAGGCCGCGGCGGGTGGTGGTGGTGGCCAAGGCCAGCAGGGGCACCCCGTGACAATTACGCCCCAGCAGCATGCCCAGATGCAGGCTGTCCTGGCTGCCCAGAACGCCCAGGCAGCAGCTCAAGCTCAGGCAGCCCAGGCGGCTCAGGCTCAGCAAGCCGCTCAAGCTCAGGCGGCTCAGCAGGCCCAGGCACAGCTCCAGGCCGGATCGCCTCACAGCGTTGCCCGGTCACCTTCGCTGGCCCAGCCGGCACGTCAAGCTAACGGTACTCCTGTGCCCAACGGAACGCCTGTCCCCGCCAACGCTGCTGTTCCCGCCAACAACGTCTCACAGCCGGCACAATAGGGCAGAATAGGGCGGCAAAGACGTAACCTGTGGAGAAATCAGGGAAATAGAGATTATGGGAATTGGGAGGACTGATTAGCTAAGCAGAGCCTGCTTTTGTTTGGAGCATTGATTGCACTATGATTACTAGTTGCATTTTTTATATTTGCCATGGACATGGCCGTTCACATTTTAATAACTGAAGAATTTTAATATCACCTCGTCGATGCTGTGATTGTATACTGTATTAACCATGGAGTCGTAAGTCTAAGTTGGACGTTGTGACTCGATAAGATAAGCGATAACGATAAGCATAACAAAAAGTCCGATAAGAAAAAAAAATCTGTAGTTGGCACCCAAACGGCAGGAAGCTGCAGCGCTAGTGGTCTTCACGCTTCCTTCCCAGTGTATCCTGAGCTTTTTCTGGTGATTTCTGCCTGCAAAACAACGACCTTTTCTCTCGAGACAACAACCTCACATCTCGATAATCCACACAAAATGCAGTCCCACGCGCCAAAATCCGCCATGAAGAGAAAGCGGGAGGCCAAGGCGTCAGCAGCCGACCCTGAGGCACCTGCAGCGACGAGACCAAAGACGAAAGCGACACCCTCCTCGACGACGACTTTGATTTCGACAAAACCGACCTCGATCCTCAAGACAAAGTCTGCTCTGAAGAACACGAGTGCTCCCTCTGCTGTGGCCGACGTGGCTGCCAGCAAACCAAAAGACAAGGCGGCTCGGAATCGCGTGAAGGCGGCAGCAGCTACGGCTGCACCAACACCTGCCCCGGCACCAGCAGCAGCAGCGACGACAGCAGCAGCCGACTCGATTGTCGTTTTGGGCGATGCTCCGGCCGCGATTCAGATTGTCGCTGGCTCTTATGACCGCACCCTGCACGGCGTCGTGGCTACCGTCACCCCCGCCGGCATCAAGTTCACCGACACGTTCCTCTTTAACGCCCACTCGTCGGCCATTCGCTGCCTCGCCCTGTCGCCGCCCTCGGTCCCTGTGCCTGGTCAGGGCCAAAAGATTATGCTCGCGACCGGCAGTACCGACGAACGCATTAACATCTACAACCTATCTGCCCATGCCCCCGCCGACGCCTCTTCGACTGGTCTGGGCGCCTCCGACGATGAGCGCGCCATCATGGCCGCCGTCACCAGCCGGCCCGTCATGCCCATTGCCGAAAACGCCAAGAACCGCGAGCTGGGCACGCTTTTGCACCACGCCTCGTCCGTCACAAAGCTGTCGTTCCCGACGCGCTCCAAGCTTCTGTCCGCCTCTGAAGACTCGACGATCGCTGTCACCCGCACGCGCGACTGGTCGCTCCTGTCCATGATTAAAGCACCTGTGCCCAAGGAAGGCATGGGCGGCGGTCTGCGGCGGCCCAGCGGCGACACAGCTCCCCCCGGTGGCGCACCCTCAGGTGTCAACGACTTTGCTGTGCACCCCAGCATGAAGGTCATGATTAGTGTCAGCCGCGGCGAGCGCAGCATGCGTCTGTGGAACCTGGTGACGGGCAAGAAAGCGGGTGTGCTGAATTTCAGCAAGGAGCTGCTGCGGGATCTGGGCGAGGGCCGGTTTTCCACGGGCGAAGGCCGGCAAGTCGTCTGGGGAAGGGCATTCGGTGCCGCTTCCGACGCAGAGGGCGAGGCTGGCGACGCCGAAGAGAACGCCACCGACGAGTACGCCATTGGTTTCGATCGCAACGTCGTCGTCTTTGGCATGGACAGTCTGCCGCGGTGCAAGGTCCTGAGCGATACGCGGACCAAGACGCACGATTTCCGCTACGTGGAGGTCGACGACGACCCGGAGGCTGCTGCGGCCGACAAGGCTGGCCTGTTTTCTTTGTTGACTGTTGCCACCGAGGACGGCCGCATCCTGCTGTGCTCTACGCGCGCCGAGGACCTCGTGGCACCTCCTGCTAGCTCTACTACGACTCCTACCGACGACAAGAAGGCTCCAGCTGCTCCACCGCTGCCCTCAGCCCGTCTGATCGGCCAGGTCGGCGGCAGCGCTACGGGTGTCACGGGCCGTGTCAAAGCCTTTAAGATCCTGCCTGTCCTCGAGAAGGCTGCTGGTGACAAGAAGAAGCTACAAAAGGCCTGGTACGTCGTGTCGGCCACAAGCACGGGTATGCTGCGCGTCTGGAAGATTACCGGCCAGGAGCTGCGCAGCGCTTATAAGAACAGCACCGCCGTCAGCGCCACTGGCGGCCCGTCGTCCACGTCCTCCAACAAGCCCTCCAAGCAGCTGGGTACCCTTCTCGGCGCTTACCAGACGCCCGACCGGATTACCTGCCTGGAGTCCTTTGTCATGATCCCGCGGCCGGATGGTGTTGAGGATAGCGATGTCGAGGACGATGATGACGACGAGGAAGAGGAGGATGACGAGTAAATGGAGAGGAAGAGTGTACATGGAAAAAAGGGGTTGGACTTTAATTCATTTGATTTATTCATGGCGCATTTGTATTTTGTATCTTGATTTACATATCGACTTACCCGTCAATTTGACAATTGCCTTCATGTTTTTTGCTTGTACAACAGCCACTGTGACATCTCAATCAGCAAACAACCATCTTTTGAGTACAATATTGTCCCCTCGTCTTGGCGATATTCTCTCCAGTTGCACAACTTCGCCGAGAATTCAAAAATCAAGGCAGCTGAATACGGGGCGCATGGGATGAGGAGACAATAAAGAGAGGAGAGCGAGGAGAGTGCTGCAGGAGTCAAGTCGTGAGGTTGCATGCAGGCGTGCAGAGAACTTGTGCTGCAGAACGGCTCTGTTTTGACGAGAAGAAATACAAGCAAAATTCAAGCAAGACAAAGGAATACTTTGTATCCTACAGAAATACGGCGTATTTTTGGTGGTGGAGAATTAAAGGAAGCCGACGGTGGACACTGGTGGAGGAGTGGGTCTTGTTTCTTCGAATCACATGGGTTGCAAAGTCCAAAGTGACCCTGTGTCGTGCTTTTTGCGCGGTCGCCGCGGCCCTGCCTGTTTTGGTGTTTCTCTTCCTTCTGTTTTCTGTTTCTGCTCCTTCCTGTGCGTGCTGCCGATCGATTTTGGGTCTGGGGAAGGTGCCCTCGACGCACACCTCCTTCTGCCACTCACCCTTTCCTGTGGTGTGCAAGTCATATGGAAAGTCGAAATACGTAGCGCCACTAAAATCTCTAAACGGTTGAGGTGCATTCCTCCCAAATGTCTCGTGGAGGGGGGACACTCTCCATCTTCAAGCGAATCGTGGCGGCCACCGGCGCGTTCACCTGCCAAGAGCATGTGACAAAAGGTCCCAATACGGCACCAATATGGAGAACGGAGGAAGAAGGGAGCGTTCGACATTTACAATTTTGCAATACCTTTGCTCGAACAACGGCAGGAGCGGGCGGAAAACGGTACGAACAGGAAGGAAGCTAGGAAGCGTTGGGGAGTTTGGGATTCTGCACGGAAGCGACGATTGCCTCTTTACAGAAAGCGTAGAAATGGTAAAAACTAGGAAGGTGCGCCTGGCACACTGCAAGGATCCTCGAGATCGTATCAAGCCTTGGCTTTTTCTGACGGCTTTTACTGGCTTTTCTCGTTGGGAAACGGTAGCACCTGAGTCGCACGCTGCAGCCAGCGCGGGGCTTGTCTGGAACAGGCAATTTCAAGACAACTACAGGCAATAATTCGCTTGCCTCTTGTGAGTCTTGTGCGTGAGTGACTGTCAGATTCTTACGTTGGTATTGGCAATTGCTGAATTGCTGCGCCGTAGACTGGCTGGCAAGTGCTGTGGACATGGACGTGGACCCTGCCTTCCTGCCGTGTTGCCCGTTCTTTAGTCCCATCCTCAGCCCTTTCCTTCCCGGCGCGTGCTTCATTCGGTCCCAACTTGTGTCCCAACGGCAGGCGCGAAGGGTCCGTTTTCTCATAGTTGGCGCCTTGCGACTGCTTGTTGTCTTTCCGCGCACTCCTTACTCTTTCCTGTCTTTCTCTGCATCTTTCCTTTTCTCTCCTCCTTCTCGGATTCTCTCTTGTCTCTCTCATTTCTCCCATCTCTTCATCTCTTCTGCAAACTTGTCTCAGTCTCCCTCCCATTGCCGCATTTTGCATCGGCGTCGCTCGCTTTCTCCTTCCCGTCTGGCCAATACTTCAATACTTGCCACATGCCTGTTCAAGACACTGGTCTCTTGTCTCCTCTCTCAGCCGTCCCTTACAGCATTCATAGCATTTTGTCCCTTCCCGCCTTTCTGATTTCTCGACCTCTCGACCTCGCGTATTAATTATAGGTCTCGTCCTTCCTCGTATCATTTTATCTGGTCTCCATCCCAGCCCTTTACGCCCAACGGTCTTTTGCGCCCACGGATTTCGACTCCGACCTCCGTTCGAACCGCGTGTTGAATACAACCAAGCAAACCAACAGAGACGAAGCTACCACCAACGCGCAGCCCCCCTAACAGCCTCGACTCCTCCTTTTCGGACCTGCATCCTCGAAGAAACCAACAGAGCCCTTCATCCTTTATATACCCTTAGCTGGCAGCAGCGTACAGCTACATCCCGCCACGCTCAACATATACATTATACACAGCAACCATGTCCAACAACGGCCCTCCATTGGTCGTCCACCAGCCGATCCCACGGCGACCCTTTGCAGCCAAGCCATCCATGCCTTCCGAGGAGAGCCTCGAGAAAGATGACTCGCGGCGAGACGAACGCCGAAAGCCCGCCGAGCGGGCACAGTTCCTCGACCCCCAACCACAGACCAACACCGATGCAAACTCGACACCCGGCGGCAGCGAGTCCATCAGCCGTGCCCAGTCGATTATGAACCTCACCTCGTCCACGCTTTTCGGCATCTTCAGCCCGACAACGCCCAGCCGCGGCAGCATCGGAGGCGGCAACAGTGGCATCTTCGAGTCCAGCACACCCTGGGGCACCGGCGCCGGGACCCCCGCGCGCGACCTACTTGTGGAAGAGCCCGAGGACAACGATGAAGACGAAACAGAAGGAGAACACACGAACGCGTCTGCCGCCGAGATCGACGAGGTCCGGAAGGCGTCACAGTCGCTCATGATGCTGCAGCGCCAGCGGAGGCGCGGGGAGAGCTTTGGCGCCGACGGCGTGTCAGGCATTAAGCTGCAACCTGCGCCCGCTGGCCGCACAAAGAGTATCTCCTCCGAGTCTGCACAGGCGGCTGCCTCGTCGTCTCAGTCCCGCATCCTGCTCTTCCTGTCCCTGACCGCCCGCGCGGCCTTGCTGTTCACCCTTGGCATGGGATATGGCGTGCTCGTGTCCCGTCTCCGCAGCGAGACTCATGTTGCGTTTGACGACCTCGGCGAACCTACACCTTCGCCCAAAGAGACTGGCCCGGCTTCCGAGTATGTGGCTAGCTACGATTGGCGCTACCTGGTGTCGTGGGGTCTGTCGGGCATCGCGCTGGGCACGCTTCTCCCGTGGTTCGACGGTGTGTTTGACCGCAGCTTTGGTCGCAGCGGTAGTGTGCTGGCCAAGGCCCGTACGGCTCCAGAGACCGACTGGGCGCTCGTTGTGCGTGGTATCGGTGCTTTTGCTGGCGTTGCCTTTGCCATGGTACGTATTACTTCCGATTTTGTTTGATTTCTTTGGTATTGTCGATCTTTCTTACTAACACCTGGATAGCGCAAACTACCATGGACATCAACGATGCAGGCATCGATGACCTTGGCTCTGGCGAACCCATTCTTGTGGTACCTATTGGATCGGTCTAAGTCCGGCCTACTGCTGGCCGCTGCCTTTGGCTTTGTCGGCTCTGGTGCCCTTATGATCCTCAACCTCGATCTGATGCCGAACCCAGGTATGCACCCGAGCCCGTACCATGTCGGCTACAACGGTGGCATGGGCGGCTCTTTTGGTGGCGACTCCTATCACCAAAACGACTCGGCAGGACATTCAGGCGGTAACGGCAACCTGTCGGCGTCGACAGTCACAGCGGAGACGGCTATATGGATGCTGAGCGTGCTCTTCTGCAGCTGCGTGTGCTTTGGCAACATTGGCCGTCGGTTGGCCCTGCGGCCGGCTACAGCAGAGCAGTGATGCGTTGCCCGTCTCTGTTTCTTAATACTTCCTTTCTTTAACGCGCCTTACGACTTCGTTCAAATACGGCTTTTGGGTTATGGTCTTTTTGGTTTACGGCCTTTGGTTTATAGGACACTTTTCCTGTTCCTTTCTTTTCTTCTATTCCCTTTCCTTTATTATACCAAAGCGTTGAGATACACTCTGGCGCCTGATTCCATTATTTCGTTCCTTTTTTCCTCTTTTCAACACGATTCCACACCGTGGACTGGAAGTGCAACTTGTCTCCAGTCCATCGAACTTGTTTCTTTTTAATGATCATTCCCTTATTGTTTCCTGTTTCTCTGCCATGGTTTCGGCGGTTTCTCTGGGATGATACCCCTAAAATGACGGTAAACTTGGTAAAACAGAGACTTTACCAACGGTCCTCTCTTTGTATGTTTCAACAAACTACGACGGATAGACTGCGGCGGAATACAGAAGTGAGGGTCTTGTCAGACTTCTCTACACTCAGAAGTAGTAGTTATACCAATATGTTTGGCGGTCCATCGAAGCTGCACACTTGACGCCCATCCCAAATATTGTCGTTGGCTTCTCATAAGTCTATTGTAATTACTCTGTAAGAAATTGAATCAAGATCGCTGACTCCGTATTTGCCATTGTTGTACATTCCCAACTCCAAAATAAAAACAGACTCTTTAATAGGATATCAACCACTCCCTCTCAAGAGTCATTATTTTCCACAGCCTCGTCGCCGGCATCAGCCATCGATGCGTCTTCCTCTGCAGTCGGCTCTGTCGTGGCCCCCCCGACAGTGTCTGCCTTGGTGCCTTCTTCACTCTCTTCCCCACTGTCTTCCTCTTTGCCTTCTTCTGGGACCTGCTTCACTTCGATCTCATCCTTGACCGCTGGCTCTGCCTCTGCTGTCTGTGCTGTCTCTGCCGCCTCTTCAACTGCCTCTTCTCTCCCGTAGACGTAGTTTCCAAGCTGTGTGGCTGCACTTGCAACCTCATCGGCGGCAACGTCGATCGTCTTTTCAAATGTTGGCTGACCCTCGCCATCAATCTTGTCGAGAACTTCCTTGGCCTCCGTCAGAGCGGCCTGCAGATCAGACTCGGCCTCGTATGCACCCGTTGCCTTGAGTATCGGCTCGAGAGCATCTGTGCCTGGCGGCTTGAGGAAAACGAAACGAGCAGCAAAAGCATTGCCCTGGGCAGCGTCGACACTCTGTAGTACGTTAGTAAATGAAGTGAAAAAGTTGAATATAGGCGAGTTGTGGACCTACCTCATAGTTCATGAGCACCAGTGGAATCTTGCCAGTGCTGGAGACGGCATCGATTTGCTTTCTGCGCGAGCCGTACTGGTGGCCAGCCGACTCGCCAAAGCCGACAAACTCGTCGCCGTCCAGAAGCAGGTTGAACGCTTTTGACTCGAGGTGCTGGTCGTAGCTCTTGGTGGTTGTTTCCGAGTCTGCGGCCGGCACCGGGCGTGTTGTGTACTGGCCGACAATGCCAAAAACGGCCGGGTTCTGCTCGACCAGCAGTTTGGCCGCTGTCAGGGCAATCTCGTCGTCGGGAGCGGTGAGCACAACGGGCAGCTTGTTCGTGGGCAGCTTGTCGCTGTCTGCTGTCTCTCCTGCCTCGCCTGCCTCGCCTGCCTCACCATCCAGAAGCTCGTCTTCGTCGTCGTCGTTGCCGTCACCAATCTTGAAGATGAGCCGTACATCGTCGTCATTGTCAATCTTGTCAAACGTCGACAAATTCGTCTGCCGCACAATGCGCAGCGCCCGCCATGTCTTGCTGGCTTTGCGCTCCTCGGCCTGCTGCTTGGATGCATCGCTGTCGGGCATCTCAATCTCAAAGTCCTCGTCGGCAATCTCACGCTCAAAGGTGTCGAGGGCCGACAGTTGCGAGCGGCTAGGTTTTTTGAGCTCGGCCAAAGCCTCCTCTGGATCCTCCTCGTCGAGGAAATCGAGCGAAAAGGAACCCATACCACCACCAGTACTCCTCCTGCGACGCTGACCAAAAGCGCGCTGAGCACCCTCTTCGGCAGCAACAAACTCATCGGCGGAGACGGGAACCCGTTCGATAGACGGACACGACTCAATCTTCCAGCGGACCCAGTTCTTGTCGCGCGCCAGAATGGTGTCGACCATGCGTAAGAAGTAAGGACCATCACTATGGCTATTCTTAATATGGTTGGTGATGTCGTGCTTCATTTTGGCGGCCCAGGCAGCGTCTTCTTTGCTCAGGGTCTGGTCGGAGTAAGTGACGGACTTGTTGGGCGCATTGGTCCCGGCCAGCTTCTCCTTGGCCTTGGGCGAGAGGGAGAGTAAGAACTCCATGACGATGAGTGCCTGCAGCAAAAAGTGCCGCCGGAACGTCAAGTCGCTGGTCTATAGGTTGTTAGGAGGTCATTTTGATATAGCTTTTCTGGGGAAAAGCAACTTACCTCCAACTCAAACAAGTCTCTGCTGGTGAGGTACTTGGGGTTGTACGTATCAGCCAGCTCGTCTTCCTCGTTCTTGGCTTCTGTCTTTACTACATCCTTCACCTCCTTCTCCTTCTCTTCCTTGTCACGCTTCCGCTTGACACCCCGCCGTGACTCGTCGAGCTGCCGCTGTTTGCGCGAGTTGTCCTGGCTGCTAATTTGCTGGAAAGCGGCCAGCGAGGCGTCCATACCGGCCTTGAACTGGGCAAAATGTGCGGGGTCAAACAGCTTCTTGGGCTGACTGAAGCTGGTTTGTAGGGACCAGAAGATGGGGTACAGTGCGGCAAAGTCGGTCTTTGGCTTCTCGTCGGCGGTTGCTGTAGTTGCCGTCGTTGTCGTCGTCGCCTCATCAACTTCCATCTTCTCACCGCCATCCTCCTCAGTGCCCGTCTTGACAGGCGTCTCGTCGTATGTCGTCACATTCTCAACGTGGTACTCACCGCGCAGGTTCACCGAGCTCTTGTCGCCTAGCGGGAAGACTTGGAACAGAAAGATGAACACACGGCCACAAAAGGGCGTGTCGTCGGCCCGCGAAAGACGCCGCAACAGGTCGTTGCAGCTGCGCAAAATGACAAGTTTTGTATTGTTAAAGTACTTGGCCGTGATGCGCTCACGGCGCGACTCGAGGTAGTCAAACACCTTGCGGCAGCCGGCAATCGTCTGGCTGTCGAGCAGCTCCTCGATGAGCCAGAAGAGGAGGGCCGGGTCGCAGTCGCCGTTGTCGGCCAGAATGGCCAAGATGTCAAACAGGTTCCAAACGCGCACAAAGTCGGGGGAATCGATCGACGTGGTGGCCTAAGTCGTTAGCTAGGAACAAATTAACAACAGTAACACACCCGGTACTCACAATCAACTCGCCAAAGATGTCGCGCGCGGCCGTCTCGACAATGGCATATTGTCTCAGCTTCTTGCCGTTGGGGTCATCGAAGCCAGTGAAGATGCGCGCGACGTGGCCGTAGATGTCGTCAAAATCAGACTTGGCCAGCGTCGGCTCTAGCTCACACTCCGACTTGACCGTCTCGGCATGGTCGAGCAGCCCCTGCAGGTACACGCCGATCTGCTCGACGGCTGGGATGCCGTGACTGTTGATGTCAAGGCCAGGCATCGTGGCCGTGAGAAAGGAAGCGCTGCGTCGCTTCTGGGAGCGTGGAGGGTATGGTATAGGGCTCAGTCGTTATATATGGTTTGTTGGATGTTATTATTGGCTTGGTTTTGGCCGTGGTGGGCGCAGGGTGGACAGGAGGTCGTCGAGACGAAAGTTGGTGATGTCTGAAGTTGACTGGAAAATGAAGCAATTGGTGGACCACCACTGTCCACTACTGCATATGCGCTGTAGCGCAAACACTCTGGTACTCCAGAGCTTGTCAAGCTAGCCATTAGCACCTGCCGCCTGTTGTTTCTGCCTGTGGCTGTCGTAAACGGCAGGCAAGGCTGGCCAATCAGAACACCCCATTCCAATTTTCTAGCGCGTTTGAGCCACAAGCCCGCCTAGACCTTCCTTGCATTTGCGAATTTGCGACGTAACGCGGCTGCTGGAAGGCAGGGAAGGTGCGACCGCCTCTCTGGAATTTTAGTGAGCATCTCAAGTAAATAACGGCAGAAACAGAGGTCAAAAAGACGACAAAACGACAACACAACACAACACAACACGAGCTATATACGGACTGAGAGGCGTCACAGCAGACATAAACACATGTTTACGACGTCGATCCACACACATAGAACGCGACACACACCCCCAACTCGACCGGCGTTGCAGCCGTAGACCGCGATCCTCGATTCGAACAACTATCACGGTTTCTCTCAAAAGGCTTCAAAAGGCTTCATTCACCATGCCACCGGCCAAGAAGCTCAAGAGCGGCGCGGGTGCCAAGGCCAAGGGTGGGAAGAAGGCTACCGCAAAACCCCCAGCTGCTGTGCCAGAAGGCGAGTCGGCGTTTGCACAACTGGCCAAGGAGCACTGGCTCAAGGGCGGCAAGCTGGCCGACAAGGTCAAGGTTAAGAACGACGTGATCAAGGCCGGTCTTTGGGACGCGCTGGAGGAGGAAGCCTTTGCGTTTCAGTCGCTGCTGTCTCTCGAGACGCTCCAGACATTAGAAGGGTGAGCACAGACGCGAGGGAAGGAGAGAAGGGAGAGAAAGAAGAGGTGAAAGAAGACGTATCGTGAAGACAGTGCTAACATATCACAGCTACTTATGGCCTGGTTACAACGAAGACTCTTCCGACGAGCACGTCCTCCTCATTGTGCTCATCATCAATGCCAAGAAGCGCGAACACCTCGACACATGGGGCGTGTTTGCCGACCGGCCGCTCGATTTTGCGTCCTTTTTCCGGCGAACACTCACTCTGAGTCTCGACACGACGAGCTTCTCGCTAGCCATCCGTGCCCATATCCTGTCCTTTGTGATCCACGCTTTCCAGAGCCTCGACACAGCCATTGTGCGCAAAGAGTGCGCGCCGCTCGTGTCCATCTCGACGTGGCACAATATTTCGAATGATGCGCGCCGCGACGAGCTGCTCGACCAGACGGGCCATTTGCGTAAGCAGTGGCGTGCAGCGGCAAAACGGTTCGACGCGGGCGATGCAGACACGCAGTCCCGCCTGCGGTTTGACCGCTCGTGGCTGTACACGCTCGTGCTCGACTTTATCGGCGTGCTGTTTGACGAATCGGGCGCCGAAGACGTCGTGCGCTACTGCGAGCGATTTGTCGAGTTCCTGTCGGACCTGCAGAGCCAGCTGCCCACGCGGCGGTATGTCAATGCCCTGCTGCAAGACCTGCACGTGCTGCCGGCATTGGCGGTCTCGCCCGTGGTTCACGACGAGGCCAACGGTTTGCTGCGCGACATGGCGGCGTTGCTTGCCCACTACACATATTTCAGTGTGGACGACCAGACGGGCGCACAGCTCAGCGAAACCGAAGCCTACGACAAGCACTGCACACGTCTTGCCGTCCTGCAGCGTCTCGCGCTCAAGCACTTCAAGGAAAAGCTGACTGTGCTGGCATTGTCCAACTATGGCTCCATCGATAAGCGCGACGAGCTAGCGGCACTGCTGGCACCGCTGACGGACGACGAGATTGCGCAGTTGGCGGGCCTGCTGCACCTGCGGACTTCCTACCCGGCGTCCTGCAAGGTGCAGATTGGGCGCAAGTTCTTGCTGGAGGCGCTGCTGGCCACGTTTGAGAAGCGGCCGACGTTCCAGGACGAGGCGCGCGGGCTGTCGATTATGCCGACGGAGCAAAACATCTTTGACACGAGTCTCGCACGGTCTGAGGGGTACGACGGGTCGCAGCCGATGGCGCTGCCCAAGCTGAACCTGCAGTACCTGTCCGTGGGCGACTTCTTGTGGCGCTCGCTAGTGCTGTACCGCAACGAGTCCTTTTACGGCATCCGCCAGGACATTGAGACGGCCCTGCTGCGGGTCGAGCCTACATTCGGCAATGCGGGCGAGACGCGGTTTACGCGCGTCGGCAAGATGGTCATGCCCATTCAGAAGATGACGTGAGTGACCCCCTAATCTCCAATGATTGAACATGGTTGTTTTTATAAGTATATTCCTTACTAACACATACAGCATCGCCCAAGTTGTTCCTCCACTTGTTGGTGACGACAAGCCGTCGCTTGTCAAGGCTGAGATTGCCATCGACTTCCGCGGCGTCAAGGACTTTATGCGCCGCGAGTGGGAGGGTCTGCGGCCAGAGGACACTGTCTTTCTGGTCGCCGTGAACGCCAGTGTGGCCAAGTCTGCCGCTGACGGTACCAGCACTGCCACGTCGGCAGCTCAACGACTCGGCATCACGTCCATTCGAACAGCCGAGGTCTTGTACCCCATGGAGTCTGAGCACGGCGGCCGTGGCCAAGGCTTCCAGCGCCGTGGACGGGGTGGACGCGGAGGTCGTGGAGGTGGAGGTGATCGTGGCGGCCATGGACACCGTAACACCGTCAAGAAGCTGCAGGTGAAGCTGGACCCTGCTGCGTTCGTCGAGGACACAGCCCAGTCGTCCGAGGGCGCACCCGATGTCTACGACACCTTCAACTTGGTGGTCCGGCGGCACGCGCGTGAGAACAACTTCAAGCCCATCCTCGACTCGATCCGCAGCCTTGTGTTGTCCGACGTACCTTTGGCGCCCTGGCTGCACGAGGTGTTCCTGGGCTACGGCGACCCGGCTGCAGCCACCTACAAGCATCTGCCGAACCGTATCAAGAAAGTTGACTTCCGCGACACGTTCCTCGACTGGCACCACCTGATTGAGAGCTTGCCGGGCAAGACGGTCGAGCCGAGCGACGATGTCACGGGCAGCTTTGGCCCTCCGTACGTTCTGGGTTTGGCCGACAAGCCACCAGCGGCCGAGGTTCTGGCGCCGGCCAAGCCTGCATCCAAGAAGCGCCGCCGTGACGCTGAGCCTGCGCTGATTGCCGACGTCGAGACGCTGAAAGTGTCGACATACACACCGCCCAACAACGGGCCTTACCCTGTCGACGCGCCCAAGCTCAACTCGGTGCGCTTCACACCGGCACAGACCGAGGCCATCATGTCGGGCGCGCAGCCCGGCCTGACTGTCATTGTCGGCCCACCAGGTACAGGCAAGACGGACGTAGCAACACAGATCATCAACACCATCTACCACAACTTCCCCGAGCAGCGCACACTACTGATCGCGCACAGTAACCAGGCGCTCAACCAGCTGTTTGCCAAGATTGCTATGCTCGACATTGACCAGCGGCATCTGCTACGCTTGGGCCACGGTGAGGAAGAGCTGGCTCTCGATGGTGCCAGCTTTAGCAAATTTGGCCGTGTCGAGATGTTCTTGGAGAACCGCAACCAGTACCTGCAGGAAGTGACGCGGCTGGCAGCTAGCATTGGTGCACCGGGCGCACACGGCAACTCGGCTGAGACGGCGGGCTACTTCAATTCGGTGTACATTGAGCCGGCCTGGACCAAGTTCAACGACGTCGCCGTGCACACAGATGGTGCCTCGGCAGCAGATATCGTGCAGGCGTTCCCCTTCCGCAACTACTTTGCTGACGCGCCACAGCCGCTGTTCCCGGAGGACGCAGACCGCGATACTGTCCTGGACATTGCCAACGGCTGCTACCGGCACATCAGCAAGGTGTTTGCTGAGCTGTCGGACGTGCAGCCGTTTGAGATTCTGCGACGCGACCGCGACAAGGCCAACTACCTGCTGACCAAGGAGGCGCGCATTGTAGCCATGACGTCGACCCACGCGGCGATGCGGCGCGGCGAGATTGCGGCCCTCGGGTTCAAGTATGACAATGTCGTCGTCGAGGAGGCGGCCCAGATCACGGAGATTGAAGACTTCATCCCGCTGGCGCTACAAAAGGCCAACGCGACGACAGGTGAGGTGCCGCTACAGCGTGTCGTGCTGTGTGGCGACCATCTCCAGAACTCGCCCATTGTGCAGAACGGCGCCTACCGCAACTATGCCAATCTCGAGCAGTCGCTGTTCTCGCGGCTTGTGCGCCTTGGCGTGCCTACCATCAACCTCGACCAGCAGGGCCGCGCGCGCCCGTCCATTGCCGACCTGTACCGCTGGCGCTACCCGGGCCTCGTGGATCTGCCGCACGTGCAGACGAACCCGGCGTTCCTGACGGCCAATGCAGGCTTCCGCTACGACTACCAGTTTATCAATGTGCCCAACTACCGCGGCCGTGGCGAGTCGATGCCGTCGCCACGCTTTGTCCAGAACTTGGGTGAGGCCGAGTACGCCGTAGCCATCTTCCAGTATATGCGCCTGCTGGGCTACCCGGCCAGCAAAATTACCATCCTGGCGACATACGCCGGCCAGCGCGCTCTGATTCGCGACGTGCTCGAGTACCGCTGTCGCAAGAGCCCCATCTTTGGCCTGCCCAAGGTTCTGACCACCGTCGACCGCTACCAAGGCGAGCAGAACGACTGTAAGTGCATCCTTTTCCTCTTTTCTTTGTAATTACCCTTCTAACATCACAGACATCATTCTCTCCCTTACACGCACGTCCCGTGTGGGCTACCTGCGCGACATCCGCCGCTTGACGGTGGCGCTGTCCCGTGCCCGCCTGGGTTTGTATATCGTCGGCCGTCGCCATGTCTTTGAGTCCTGCCCGGAGCTGCGCCAGGCCTTCCAAATCCTGCTGCAGCGGCCCGACAAGCTCGCGCTCGTGACGGGCGAGCTGTGGCCGTCGAACCGCGTTATTGCCGACGAGAACAAGGCCGCCGCCGGTGGTACATTGGCCAACGAGGTGGCTATGGAGGGGGTGGAACATCTTGGCCAGTACGTCTACGAAATGATTCAGACAAAGATGCAGCAGATGGAGGCCGACAAGGCCAAGGCGGAGGGAGTGGCGGCTGAGGGTGGAGCTGCCAGTGAAGACGCCTCCCTCAAACTGCTGCCGGCACCTGCGCGCGAAGACGACGGTGAAGACATTGTTGCCCTGCCCGGCGGTGATGACGATGAAGGCCCGCGCGGTGAAGACGCCGGCGACGATGACGGGCCCGGTGCGGAGGAGGATGAAGATGGAGAAAATTGAGGAGAGGCGATATGAGATATATAGAGATGGATCTGTATGAGACGAGCAAAACGCGATTTTGATTTACTGCGTAATATTGCAATATCACTGGCGTTTTATTCTTGGCATTTTATTCTTAGTTCTTTTCTTGACATTTTCTTTTGCGTCTGGGCACTATGCTGCACCACTATAGAGAACTGTCTTCCGATGCACCTCGGCTGCCAGGCATGAGTGTTCACGAAATACCTCACTCTGACATACGAGCCAAAAAAAAAGCAAAACGAGCGATTTAATACAAGTAGACCAGGACAGCAGACAAAGTAGCAGTTAGGCATTGACGTGCATTTTTTTTCTGCCCTAGCAAAAGCAAACATACGACATATGCGACCAAGCGAAGCACTCCGTACATTGGGCAGAGTTGTATCGTGCATGGTATCGCACACACAAAATAAGTAAAGACTGGAAAACTGACAGAAAAAAAAAATACGAGATAGGCAAGAGGCTGAAAAAAAAGAAGGGAAAGATAAAAGAAAAAAAGAGAGAAAAAAATGCAGCCAACAAACAACAGCCCAACCACGTTTTCTCTCGGGGTCCATCCTCTTTGCCATTTCCTTTTTTAATAATCGAAGCATTCTACAACGCTTTAGAAGCTGTTTTCGTTCTATGTCGACAGCTATTGGGCGAACCAACAGGCACAATGTGTGTAGAAAAGGGGAAAATGGGGATGCATCAAAGAGAAGCGACGGCCACTAAGATGCTATTGTTCTCACAGAGAACATTGAAAAACAGCATTTAAACGTCTCGATGCAGCTTGGAGCGTCATTAAATATTGAAAGGGAAGAGTCATACCGGCACAGAAAGGGGGTGGAAATGTACTCCGCTGATTCCTTTTATTTTCTTGACTGTTTTACCCAGATAGGAGCTTTATTTACCACGTTGATTCATGTAATATATCCAGGAGACAGACGGAGGGTGTCGTCGTAACTAAATGAGATAGAAACCCGGAGAGGATGCGGAGGAGAAAACAAATACATGTGAGATGCGGCACAGAAAAAAAGAGGAAGAATATAAAATAAAAAAGACAAAGGGCAGGATGAACGGGAAACATATTTCGGTGGCTGGAGAGGCACATTTATGGCATCGACGGGATATTGTCTTGGTATTCCGTCTTGAATATTGAATCAGCCGCACAGTTGACTGGACTGAGAAATCAGACGGACAGGAGACTGGCAGATGTGTCTGGTTCCCCGGATCGACCACAGCAAAACACAATATGGCAGAGCATAGCCGGTATGATATTGTATTACTTTTACTCGCTATAAAAAGAGCACAAGAAGAGTACGTACCTTTGATGGGTGGCTGACAAGGGAGACGAAAGGGAGAGATGAAAAGGAAAACAAAGAAGGACCCCCAAAAAAGGAAATAAAAAAAGAAATAAAGAAAGGAAGAGCCCGTCGTAAAAGGGGTCCAACATCACCCTGCAAATCATCCCTGCGACCAGAGTCCAGGATACAAAAGGAGACAGAGACAGACACATATGCATTGCAAGTCAGGAACGCGCCCGGTGGCCGAACCGAGCCGTCAGACACACAAGACAGACATCCATGAAGCATACCCAGCCCAGAACACAAGACATCAGATGAACAGCATGAAGATAGGAGATCAAGACAAAAATCAAGACAAAGACATAGATCAAGACAGAAGATGGCCGGATCTGCGCCGCCTGGTCCCGACAGATGCAATGTCTTCCAGATCACTGGCAGCCGTTTCAGGGGGTGGACGAGGGGGCACAAAATAAATAATGACGAGTATATTCCTTATTTTTTTTACTAAAAGAAAGAAAAGAAAATGAGAAACTCGGTAATACGACATCTTTCTTTCTTTTCAAGAATACCTTTGAACAGCCTGACTCGTCGCGGAACAACACGGCAAACATGGGACGACAAGCCGTCTGTTGTTTGAGCGGCGCATGGTTGCAGGCGAGAGTCGACAATATATCCAGGCGCGAGGTTCTTCACACAAGAAAGAAAATGAAAGTCGACCAAGACGCGAAAACGAATCACAGCGGCCAGAAAGCTGGCCCAGGCTTGTCCAGGGCCCCATATTTACAGTCTTTGGGCAGAAGTGGCCCCTAACAACGGCTGTCGCCCAGCACATGCTGTAATTAAAAGTGGTGCAAAACGCCAGAAAAGTGGCCTAAAAGTGGCCAAAGGCCGCCCCGGGAAAGTGGTTTTAGTGGTTCCAGCAGGGTCCCCTTTCGCCGCGACCCTGTGCCTGTTCCACGAGCCCGGCCGCACAGACAGGCCACCCCAGGCATCTCGACGCGCCTCGTCCGGCAGCCCAAACCCAAAACGCGGTTGGCCCCTGTCCGCCGAGCAACCCGTCCCTTCCTGTTCCTGCTCTGTGCTGCCCTGTGCTGCTCTCTTGCTGGTCTTGTCGCTCTTTTCCCTGTTCCTTCTCTCGTTTGCACACGCCCCTCGACACCTCCTTCCCTGCCGAGCCTGCTTTGCGACGCTCGCCGGTCCCTCCTTTCCTGTTCTGCCCTGTCCTGCTTCTTTACCTTCTTTTCTTCCATTGGTCCTTCTCTCGCATCTGCGACCATTCCCTCTCCGGCGCCCGATGGCAGTCCTCTCCTAGGCAGTGTGGCAGTTTCCTCTTCGGTCGTCCTTCGGAATGCACCGCTCCTGCACGCTTAAGTGCATTTTTAAGTGCCTTCCAAGTGTCTTCTGCATACCTCCGCAATCGTGATCATCCTATTTCTAATCCAGACGAGATGCTCCATATCTCATCATCTTCTCTCCAGTTTTTCTCTCCTTGCCATGCTCCACCTCTTTATCGTGCAGCGTCTGCCTCGTCAACAGTGACAGGGCATCGCCATCACCCACATGCATCATGCAAGCATGACTTGCTCGCGTTAGATGCTTGCCTGCATCACACCAAGTGATAGTCACAGGTCATAGTACTTGTTGCTTTGTTCATCTGTGCATTGTCAACCTACCGGTTGTGTCGGTGGTGACAAGATGGATGCAGTAATACGTCGTGAGCCGGGGCTTTTTTGTCGTTGGAGTCAGGGCTATGACGCAGAGACGACAGCTTGTCATCGTTTGGTGTGCTTTTGGTGCCCTCTTTGGTGCCATTTTGGCCTCTTGGTGCGCTGCTGCCTACAAACGCGGACTAGAGCCCTGCCAAACTCCAACAAAAAGAAGAAAACAGACGAGAACGATGCACGCGGACCAAGGAAGGCGCGATGAACCATTGGCCAGAAGGCAAGTGCCGTTTTCCCCAACTGAAGTACCCAACCAACGCTCCTACACTAGGAGCTAACGGGCAAGTCAACTGGAAAGAGCAACCTTGGCACGGTTAATTAACGTGATATAGAAATACAACGAACAGAATCACCACCGTTTCGACATACATTTTACGTTCATGACTTCGTCTCAATCACGCATTCCCTACGCCCATATTTACAATTTGAATATTCATTAGACTGATCTGTTCAGTAGTCAGCACGTACTTTGGAAGTAGGTGCGATTTTGCTTCACTAAGAAAACAAGTGGATCCTTCCCTGTAGGTCCTGAAGGCACCAGAAGGATTCAACTTTTTCTATTACCTGCCTGCGCTGTAGGGGGGCATAGGGGGCACTGGCTTGTAAATTCAAAACATATCCAATCGCTATATTTTTTTTTTTAGAAATACGCAATGCGTCCAAAATCTTTTGGACAGCCTGCTCGTCCCCCTTTATCGTATCCTCTTTGTCGCTGTCCATCCACCCGTCTGTCCAGCCACCGCCAAAGTCAATCAGCCACAAGTCGCCGACAGGGGCTTCTTCTTCTCCATGCTCAGCACCCGTCACGTCGTCGGCCCCGCCGACGCCGACAATGAGATTGCCCGTTTTACCGTCACCCCAGATAAGACCAAGGGCGTGAAGAGCGTCCACGGACGCGCGGAGCTGCTGGGCCCATCGCTGCTTGTGGTGCGCAGAGAGCGGCTTCCCACGCTTCTCACACTTCAGCACACCTGCTAGCCGCTCGCCTGGTATCCACTCGCGGACAAAGCCGACGATGCGCCGGTTCTCTGGGTGAGTGACCAGGCCGACGAGGCGCGGAGTGCACACACGCATGGACTCCGTCGGCGCAGAAGAAGACGATGCCTGGTATTTGTGCTCGTGCAGCGTCAAAAGGCACACAAGCTCACGCCGCAAGGTAGGACATGCCATGAGGCCGGACGCGTAGTCCGTCGCCTTGCAGAGAAGATCATTCGAGGCCGTGCGGATGTCGTGGTTGTCGTGGCTGTCGACGTCGTCCCCGTTGTTGCGTGGCACGACACGGACACGCGTTACGGTACTACCGCTGAGGATCTCTTCGATGACGTTAATGTCGTTTGTTGTGTACCGCGGAAGATGATGATGCTGATGAGACAGGAGCGATCGGATTTTCTCGCAATTGCCATCTACACAGTCTTCATTGAGACCGTCATCGCATGGCGGAGGCGCCCAGACGCGGGCTTAGACTTCGCTTGAGGACAAGGGTACAATCTTCGGCTGTGCATCGGGGGCCTCTCTCCGAAAGGCAAAGCAATGTGTCTTGGGGTAGAGCAGCGAGTGGAGTTTGGTGTTGCTTCGATGTGACGACAGCGCGGGTGCCTTTGGGGCGACGAGCCGAAATTCCTCCTCTCCCGCCAGCTGGATGATGTCGAGAATTGCGTTGGCAAGGCTGTTATATTTATCAACGGAAGTTTGGCGAATCAGATCAACGACGTGTTTCTCTATGGAGCTTCCTGAAGACTGGCAGGCCGCAAAAACCGTGACCGAGATTTGCTCGTCGTTGAAAAGCATCACAAGGTCGGCTTCGAATTCGTCTCCACCGTTGAGTTGGATGATGGCGACGCTGTCCCCGTCATAGTCGTCTCCGTCATAGTCGTCCTCGTGGTTGCTTGAACCGGAAGAAGAATGCGTTTCGTGTTTTATTTTGTGTTCCATTTCGGAACGTTCTATTTTTCCTCTTTCTTCTTTTTTGGGGGGAGGGAGTTCGTTCGCCTGCTCGTTCGTTCTCTCCTTTTCTGTTCTTCCAAGCAAGCTGTTGCCTCTAGCGCGACTGCACAAACCGATGATTGCCACCTCCAAACTGGCTTGGATCGCCTGGGCTGCTCCTTCCCTGCGGTCCGCCCCAGAGCCTTTTTGCCCCCACTCCAGCAGCTGTAATTAGCAGTCGCGTTCTGGTTGCGCCCGCTTTCTTTCATCTTTTTTGGTCGTTCATCTCCCGTATTCTCTTTGACTCTCGTTTGCGTCGCGGACTTCGTAGATTTGTTCACCCATTCACTATTGACTACACAGTACGTCGTATTGACAAGATCAACGGCTGCTGAAGATCTGGTCATAAACTGCCTCGTAAGCTGAAGAGCCTCATTGTATCATCTTGTGACCCTGAAGAAAAAGAGAAAAAGCCAGTGAAGTTGCCAACAATAGCCACAAGCAGCAAGAGGCAAACTGTTTGTGTAACCAATAAATCAGCACCAAAATGACTAAGTACACTATATACGCCAGATACCAGCGATATGCATGTATCCGCTGGGCGCTGTTTGGTGTCGCACATAATATTACACGTATTGCTGCGCTCCAAACAGTAAGGAGCAAGACACTCGAACGTCGCGCTCGGTACCTCGTCTCTCGTACTAAAAAGCGGGTGCAGTGACTTCTTAAGTCCGCTTCGCGCCCTTCCTTCCTTGGGGGTGAACTTAGTCGCAACACCATCATTTGCATGGCCCGTGCCCACCTTTTTGCGTGCGCGAGGGAAAAAAAAATTGGACATGGGGGGAAAGAACGAGTGAACCTAAAAAAAATTGCCCAAAAAATAGGAAAATAGCACCCAAGGAGTAAAAAAATTGGGCGACACCCTGCCTTGTGTTTGCGCGCGCAGGCGCGACCCAGCACCATACTCAGTAACTACTACCCACCATCACCACTGTATTCGTCCCTGTTCCCAGCGCAGACTGTGGGTGGAGTACGGCCACTCGCCTCCCGCCTTCCTCCAAAAAAAATTTGTCCCTTCCCTTTTCCCTTCTCGTGCCCTCGCCCTTCTTCTTTTTTTTCTTCCCCCTTTCACGACCTCAAGTGAAATTATCACAACCATATTCCCTCCCCCCCGAGAAGAAACACTATCACAGAACGCAACTTTCGCGCATCTGTGATACTTCTTCCCTTTTCCTAGTCCCTCCTTTTATCCTCTTCTTCCTTTTTTTGCGTTTCTTGTGCGTCCGTTGATCTACGGAGGCATCAGAAATCTAGCAAAAAAACAACGAGGCCTTGTTTGGGACCTTTTTTGCGTGGAGGCGCATATTTTCGAATTTTCGAATTTCTTCATCGACCGCGCGACGTCCTGTCTCGTCTTTCTTCTCTTTTCCTATCGACAGGGAAACAGAACAAGCGAACCGACGCTCCCCCGTTCTCGATTTCTTCGCCATCGACTTTGTCGCCCGCGACTGCCGTTCTTTCTCCCTTCTCGACATCACACTCCTTTTGACGTTCGAGATCTTTTTCTTCGAGAAAACAACAACAAGAAGTCATCTCTCTTCTCCCTCCCCCGATCGACTCGACGTGGACGACCCTCGGCTCCTCCATCTTACCATTGGTTTCCCATAAAAAAAACAGAACCGTGACACCCCAGTTTTCGGAAAGACGCTTGATTGCCTGTTTTTTCCATCGCTGTCGTTTTCGATTTTTTATTTTTTCGGTCATCTCGCTCTCGGAATCTGCTTCGATTCTTTTTCTAAGCCGTTTTCTTCTCACTTATGACTTCTCCTGCTACTACGCAGAACGTCCCGGCGAACTCCAACGCGACGTCCTCCACCACGGCATCCTACGCTTCTGCAGCTGGTGCTTCTGGCAAGGCCGCTGCGACGCCGGTGATTGCGACGGGCTCTTCTTCCCCAGTCGTAGTCGGCTCTTCTTCTGCTCCCACGAACGCGAGCACCAGCTATGCTCGTCCTGCTTCCGTGTCGCCACTGAATGGTAGCGCCGGCAGCAGCAACAAGCCCACACCCCAAAACGCAAACATGAGCGGAAACGCTGCGTCCCCCGCGGGCGCCTCTACTGCCAACGGCAGCAACAACGGCAAGCCGATTACCCCGGCCGTCCCCGCTGTCCTCAACGGCAGCTCCAGCGCCGACCACGCCCGCAAGAGCTCGGTCACCATTAGCGCCACTGGCCCCAGCAGCTTTATTGCCAACGGCGGTGCCTCTGGTGCCGGCCCCAAGGCCCCGATGCCCAAGTTTGGCTACGACGAGTCCCCTGCCATTGCGCACTCGACCCCCTCGAAGCCCATTGCCGGCAACAACCAGCCGGTCCCTTCCCCGTCCCAGTCGCCCATCCCGATCCCCCAACCCTCGGCCAGCGGTGGTCGCCCTCCCTCGAACATCCCCCAGGATGGTGCCAGCATGAAGTTTGGTAGCTTTACCGGTGATGGCGATGTATGTACTTTCCCTCCCTCGTCTCTATGTTTTTATACTAATTCTTCATTTTACAGCGCCACTTGAAGCATAGCAACTTCACCCCCAGCGGTAACAACTTGCCCGTGGGCAGCCCGTCGACGCACCTGCGCCGCAGCTCGGCCCACTCGGTGCACAGCGACATTGGCAACCACGGTGGCAATCACAACAACCACGGTCATCACGGTGGCCCCGGCCCCAACCGTGGTGGTTTCCAGCCTGGCGGCCGTGGCCGTGGTGGCTACAACGGCGGCAGCACCCACTACAACAACCAGGCTATGCCCTTCCAGCCGGCCAACGGCCCTTACCCTCGTGGTCCCTCGAACCAGGGTCGTGGCGGCATGGCGCCCCAGTTCCAGCCCCGTGGTGGTATGCACCCCAACTTTGGTCACAACTCGCCCCAGGCAGCTGCTGCTCGCGTCAGCCCGGCCATTACCCCGGCGCTGCCCAACAACGGCACCCCGCAGATGCAGAACGCGATCCCCGTCCCCGGCTCGCCCTACATGCCGATTCAATACGCTAACACGTCGGGTTTCCCACCGCACGCAAACGTAAATACTGTCCCCTTTTCCTATGTCTACAAGTCCCAGCAAGATGGCGGTGATCAGCAAGGCCAGAGCCAGCCCAACAACAACAACTACAGAGGTGGAGTCTACAGAAAGAAAGGCGCGCGCGGTGGAGGATATGGAAGCGAGAGAGGTGGTGGTGGTTTTGACAGAAGTGACAAATATGGCGACAAATACGGCGACAAATTTGGTGACAAGTTTGGCGGCAAGTTTGGCGACAAGAATGGTGGTGGTGATGCTTATGGTGGTGGTGGAGGTGACAGATACTTCTCCTACCAGCCCCGCGCCCTTGATTCTGCGTCCAAGTGTTCAGACTCGCAAAAGCAATCCCCCCACAAGCAGCAGCAGCAACCCCAGCAGCAGCAACAACCTCACAAGAAAGAGCATGAGCAACAGCAGAAACAGCAGGAATTTCACAAGAAAGGCGGAGGCAAGCCTCGTCGTCTCAGCAGCAAGCGTTGGCCGGATACGGAGCAGCAGCAGCAGCAGCAGCAGCAGTCAAAGGAGTCGACCGCCGCCGAGCCCAAGTACCAGTACCGGCTCGATGCGCCTGCTTTTGTGAGCTCTCTGCATCCCGCCACAGCGTCCGAGGAGCAGGGACCAGTGCCCCTGCAGATTCAACCACCTCGGCGCAGCTTCAGCGGCCTCAACGGCCTCAACAGCCCCAACAATGCCAGCAATGCCAGCAGCCACATCGGCCACAGCAGCAGCTTCAACAGCCGCCGTGCTAGCAACAGCAACCCAACCATCAAGCGCCACATCGCCCCCATTGTGGACGACCTGTCGCCCGCCAGTGGCAACTATGAACGCCTGCTAACAACTAAAAAACAGAACTACCCCGCGTACCAGCAGCCTGGCCCCCACCAGCAGCCCATGCACCAGCAACAGCAGCATAACCCCAACGGCGCCCCCTACGGCATGGGCTACCCGGGTTACAACCAGATGAACATGTACACAGGCAACTTCAACCAGCAGCAGGGCGCTGCCTACGGCATGCCCTTCATCCCTGGCCAGCAGCAGTTCAACGTGGCCGGTGGTGCTCCCGCCATGTCGCGCAACTCGTCCCAGGCCGCCTCGGAGCGTCCCAACCCGGGCAGCCAGATCCAGACTCCTGTCACGGGCGTCGCTTCTCTGGCTGCTCCGGCCGCCACCCCCGGCAGTGCCCAGAAGACGCCCGGTGCTGGTGCCCAGTTTGTGAAGCCCAAGAAGAACGCCATTGTCATCAAGAACCCCCAGGGCGAGACCCTCGACTTCAACAAGATGGCTCCGGCATCTCCCGGCCCTAACACCCCGGCTGTGTCGCGCACGCCTCCTGTGGTCGTGGCCTCTACGCCCCCTCCTCAGCCTAAGCCTGCCGCGCCTGTTGCCCAGCACGCAAGAACCGAGAGCGCCTCGGGCGCCAAGTCAGCCCAGCAGCTTCGCCAAGAGTTTATGGACCAGGTCCGTAACAAGGCTGGTACTCCGACGGCTGCTGAGCCCGCCAAGGCTGAGGAGAAGAAGTCTGAGCCGGTCATTGTCTCGTCGACTCCTGCCATTGTTTCTTCTTCCACCACCGCTCCTGCCAAGGCCGAGGAGAAGAAGGCTGAGCCCGCTGCTGCCGAGAAGGCCGCCGAGGCTCCCAAGGCTGCTGCTCCCGCTGAGACCAAGGAGCCTGCCGCGGCCGCCCCCGCCGTAGTTGACGAGGACGATTTTGAGCGCCAGATCCGTGAGATGGAGGAGCTTGATGCCCAGCGTGAGGCCAAACAGGCCGAATACTCGGCCAAGAAGAAGGCAGCCGAGGAGGAGGCAAAGAAGAAGGCCGATGCCGACCGTATTGCTAGCGCCGCTGCTAACGATCAAAAGCTGCGCGACCAGGAGCGCGAGATGGAACGTCTCGAGGAGGAGCGCGAGCGCCAGCGCGAGAAGAACGAGGCCGCTGCTGCCTCGGGCGGCAAGGTCAAGTCGGTCACGGAGATCCTCGCCGAGAAGATCAACGACATCACCCTCAGCGACCGCAAGGAGTCTGCTGCTACTTCCTCGACGGATGCCCTGGCCAGCAAGCTGGGCGACCTCAAGATCACCGACCGCAGTTCTGCTCTGTCGCCGTCGTCTGAGACGTCTGGTGGCAAGCGCGCTAAGCCCTCGGCTCTGAACCTGGCCCCCATTAACACCAAGTCGGTTGAGCCCCCGCAGCCTAGTGCGGCGCTGCAGTCGCTCAAGACGGCTCGCTTCCTGCGCGACCCCACGGCGATCATGTACCCCAAGGGCATTCAGTCGCCGAACCCCGCTCTCAACCCGGCTGTCAACAAGAAGGGCAACTTCAAGTATGACACCGGCTTTTTGCTGCAGTTCAAGGACGTCTTTGTGGAGAAACCGTCTCTGGACTTTGACACGCAGGTCAAGCAGCTGATTGGCGACGGCGAGGGCTCGTCGCGCTCGGGCACGCGCACGCCTGCCGGCACTAACTCTGGCCGCCAGAACTCGCGCAGCAACGCCGCCGCAGCGTTCAACCCGACGGGTGCCATGGGCTCCTTCAACTCCAAGCCGCTGCCGCCTGGCACGACCTCGGAGCAGCGCTTCGCCATATCCAGCGGCTCCATGCCGCGCCCCGTGGGTGGTGCTATGTCGTCCTTTGGCCGCCCTGGTGGCTTCCCGGGTCCGAGCAACATGACCCGCACGCCCTCGTCGACGATTGGCGGCGGCATGCCCAACTCGCCCCGCCAGGGCAGCCGGTCGACACGCGGCAACAGCCGCCAGGCAGGCCACAACACCAAGGCCGAGGCTCAGGCTGCTAAGACCATGCCTCTGACTCAAGGCATGGAGCTGAAGCCTATCACGATCTCGTCCTCCGGCTGGAAGCCCTCGAGCATTACGAACCGCGCTCCTGGTGCGGCTGGTGGCGCGCCCGGCCCTGCTGGCAGCACGATGATGGACCCCGACATGGTGCAGCGCAAGGTCAAGGCCGCGCTGAACAAGATGACGCCTGAGAAGTTCGACAAGATCTCAGACCAGATCCTGACGATTGCGCTGCAGTCCAAGGACGAGGAGGATGGCCGCACGCTGCGCCAGGTCATCCAGCTGACGTTCGAGAAGGCCACCGACGAGGCACACTGGGCGCCGATGTACGCCAAGTTCTGCAAGTGCATGCTGGACCGCATGAGCCCCGAGATCCGGGACGTGACGATCAAGGACAAGAAGGGCGAAGTTATCAGCGGCGGCACTCTTTTCCGCAAGTACCTGCTCAACCGGTGTCAGCAGGAGTTTGAGCGCGGCTGGAAGGTGGACCTGCCGCAGCCCAAGGAGGGCGAGTCCAAGGAGGCACAGATGCTCTCGGACGAGTATTACGAGGCGGCGGCTGCCAAGCGTCGCGGTCTGGGTCTTGTGCAGTTCATTGGTGAGCTGTACAAGTTGGGCATGCTGACGGAGCGCATCATGCACGAGTGTGTGCGCAAGCTGGTCGACTACGAGACGACACCCGACGAGGCCGAGATCGAGTCGCTGTCCAAGCTGCTGCGCACGGTCGGTGCCAACCTCGACAGCACCGACAAGGGCCGGCCCATGATGGACGCGTACTTTGTCCGCATTAAGAACGTGATCGACATCCCCGACCTGCCGAGCCGTCTCAAGTTCATGCTGATGGACATTGTCGACCTGCGCAGCCGCAACTGGGTGTCCAACGAGACCAACAAGGGCCCCAAGACGCTCGACGAGGTGCGCCAGGAGGCCGAGGCTGCGGCTGCGCAGAAGGCCCTCGAGGCTGCCCGCAGCACCAGCCAGCGCGGCGCCGGTGGCCGTCCCGGTCTGGGCCGTGGCGACTCGCGCCAGTTCTCGTACAACCAGCCGATCCCCAACCAGGTTGGTATGGACGACCTGCGCCGTCTCAAGGGTTCTGCGAGCCGTATTGCCAGCTCGAGCGTGACCACTCTGGGCCCGACGTCCATGTTTGCGTCCCGCAGCAACAGTGGCCGGCGGAACGTCCCTGGTGGTTCGTTTGGTCGTCCTGGCGACGACTCTGGCCCGGCCTCGCGCACTGGCACGCCCCCGACGCGTCAAGACTCCAACTCCGTCTCGCACTCGAATGCGTTTGAGTAAGTTGCCCCTGTACCAGCAAATTTCATTTTATGTCATCCATTTCATGTCAAGTTCATCACTAACCACCTCACAGAGCCCTCGCCAATGTGGATACGGAAACCCCTGCGTCGCCTCCCTCGACCGCGGTGTCCCCTGCTCTGGCCAAGTCCAGCCTCGACAAGGTCAGCAAGTAGCTCGCATGCGATCGTTGAGACTGGCCGATACGCCGTCAATGGACAAAGCCAGGCCGTCAAAAAGCCAACAAAACCCTCTTATTCTCGTTCGACTTGCTCGAAACCCTTTTTAATAAGCCTTTTTTTCCTTTGATCATTCCGTTTTCCACATG
Organism: Ophiostoma sp. CBS 140.51; assembly: GCA_029298735.1. Lineage (NCBI taxonomy): Eukaryota > Fungi > Ascomycota > Sordariomycetes > Ophiostomatales > Ophiostomataceae > Ophiostoma > Ophiostoma sp. CBS 140.51. The sequence continues at coordinate 47,015 of JANSLP010000088.1, read as the reverse complement.
GGTGTCTTTTTCTTTTACCTGCATTTCACCTGTCATGCATAGACCGGCGGGGGCCTTCATTTGCGTTTGATTTTATCTCGTTCTGTTCTTATTTCTCTCCTTTTTTACTGTTTGCTGTTCTGCATACACGGGGTTCTCAAAAAGTGTGCCAAAAAGTTGCTTTCTGCATGATACCTCCCAAAGATTTCCTATTTGTCTTTCTGATCATAGACATATCTTCTTTTGCCCCTTTCCCCAAAACCACCCACCGACTCTTGCTCTTTGTATCTCGTTTCGCTCTTACGCTCTACCGCTCTTACCGCTCTTCGTTTCTCCCCCATACACTCGGGGCCATTACGAAGTTTTCCCTTCGAAACAATTTCTTTTTTAGTGTTCTTCGTTGGTCGCCGAGGTACTGGTTGTTTTTTCTGTTGTATTGTCTTGTATTTTCCCCCAACCGAAAAAGAGCCGTCGTCGTTTTATCTGTTCAATCTTATTTTACTCGTTTTTACTTGAGCTCTTCAGTATGTGAGGCTGTTTCTGTCTGGTGACTGCTGTTTTTTCTCTATTTCTCCCTTTGTGCTGTGGCCTTGTCTATCTATCTACTTAATTTTTTCGTGGTATGGATGGGGCCAACTGTCGAAACAAACTGTATGACGGAACGCAGTCTAGGGTCTTCTTCTTTTCTTGTCTTGATCTTTCTTTTTGATTCCCTGCGATGTTTTTTAGATCTTTTGACCTCGTGTTTCTCGTTGCCTTTTATTTGATTTTATTATGGCCGTCTTTCTTTTCTCTACGCCTTCACTGGCAGCGGAATTTTGAGAGACACAGGGAAAGGATGGACGGGCAGAGGGGAGTTGAGAATAATGAAAAGCTGGTCGCCAACAGTCTTTCTGTTCTTACCCTTTTCTTGCCTAAAGGAAGTGTGAAAAGTTGTCGTTTATTTGCTTTGCTTTGTTTTTTTCCATTGGGAGTTTGTTTCTCTTTCCCATTCTTGTACAACCAGTTTTCGTTTTCGTTTAGTTTCTCCTCTTTTGCCCCTTATTTTAGCAGTTCACCAGACCAGCCAGAAAGTACAATACACAGCTGTTGCAAATAATCATGTGTTCTGTCAAGTGAAGTGATGGTGACATGTCATGCAATGAAGAAGAATCAAGTAGAGTCATGGGTCATGGTAGTGTATTGTACCTTTTGTACTTTTATATTATGTGTGCCGTTACAAGAAATATCAAACAACAAGGCATCAAGCACGACGTACAGAAATAATGACGAGACAGAATATAACGAAAGAAAACAAATGTGATAAACCGTGAGCGCACCAGAATGACAAAACCGAAAACAAAACCGTGGAATCATAAACAAAAAAAGAAACGTCAACATATACTCCATCGCCCTAATTACACCATCTTTTACCACCCCCCTCCGTTCTTACTTCACCTCCTTCTTCACAATGGCCATGGCGCCCGCTGCAAATCCCAGCTTCGCAAACAGCGTGTCCATGGCCACCCACCGGCGACCGCACTTGTCCAGGTACCGCTCGACGACGGCCTTGACAGTGCCAAAGCGCACGCGGTTGTGCTCAGCGAGGGCCAGGATGCGTTCCTGGTCGGGCAGGGGGACGGCCTTGTTGCTGCCCGCCACAGCATTCTTGACATTGTCGCGGGCCTTGTCGACATCAAACAGGCTGGCAAAGTAGAGCAGCTGGTTGTAAATGTCGCGCTCGCCGACCTCGTAGCGCATGCGGCCCAGACAGTCGCGGGCCAGGCCCTTGGGACCCAGACAGCGGGCACCGTAGACGCTCATCTGGCGCGTGCGGTTGCCACAGGAGGCGTCGTCGCAGACGAGCCAGCCCTCGTAGTAGCGCGTAGTCGCGAGACGGACGGCGTGCTCCATCTGGGCGACGACCGAGAGTGTTGACAGGGTGGTCTCGCAAGTGCCGCAGGCAATACCGGCGGGAGTGACTTTGACGGGTCTCGGTGCACCTTCTGCCGGCGGTTCTTGTGATGGTGTTGCCGACAGGCCCTCGAACAGACCGGACGTCTTGCACTTACGGCACCGCAGCTGCAGACGGGCACAATCACTGAACCGGATCTCGTCGGGGATCTGTGTCTCGAGCGGGTGGATCTCGAGCTCGTCGACACCGTTGCCACCGCTGCCGCCACTGCCAGAGCCGGCCTGGCCGTTGTTGTTGCCGTAGCGGCGCATGTCAAGGCCCAGGTTTTCGGCCAGCTGCGCCGTCGACGTGCCGACAATGTTGGCACACAGACGCTCAACGGGCGGGAAGATTTGCTTGGCAATGTACCACTCGACATCCGGCGACAGACCGGAGTCCTTCTTGAGCAGGTCACCCGGACTATAAGCACGCTTGGGCGCTGGCTCCGAGGATGGTGCGTTCTCGCCCGTCGCGATAATGTAGCTGACGACGTCGCCCTTGCGCATCTTCTTGCCGCGGCTGGCCTCGCGCAGGGCCACCTGCACCTGCGGCATGCTGTCGGCGTTGGGGTAGTCTGTGGGGTCTTTGCCGAGCTGCGTGAAGATGGTGTACTTGTTGGCGGGCACGCCGTTGGTTGGTGTGTGGTCGCCGCTGCGCATCTTGGCGGCCATCTCGCGCAGGTACTCGTGGACGCGCGTGACGGAGACCTCGGTCTCGTTGCCCGACAGAATCTCGTTCAAGATACGCGTGGACATTTCCTTCGAGAGCGCGCAGTACTCGCGACGACGCATGTCCAGACCCTTGACTTCCATCTTCTCAATGTACTTGCCGCCAGTCTCAATCATGTTGATGGCGGCGTACTTTTTCTTGGCCTGCAGCAGGATGCGCCGGAAGATGTTGTCAATGTCGATTTCCAGCAGCTTGTACCGGTCGTTGACGGCCTTCTTGAACTCTTGACCGACACGCAGCGCCCCGGCCACGTCGTCCACGTTGGCATTGATCATGACGGAGTCCGTGTCACCATAAATAACCTGCAGAGACTTGCTCTCGGCCAGGTCCTTGGTGCTGCGCAAGATTTCACGGCCCTTGTAGGTGACGAGCACGGCCAAGGGACGGGCGTAGAAGCGCGACTTGGTGTAGCCCAGACAGCCGTACATGGAGTTGGCCGTCAGCTTGAGCGCCAACTGCCGGATATCCCACGTGGCCAGCTGCTCGGGCGTCGCCGTCTTGCTCTTCATGAGGCTCTTGACTTGTCGACGGCGCGACACCAAACCGGCAATCAGCTTGGGCAGGATACCCTGCTCCTGTTCCTTGGGCACCTCAGGCACGGCCTCTTCCTCGTCCTCGGACGCAAGGGCCGACCGCTCGACGGTTGTGAAGCAGATGTTGTACTCCTGGATGATGGACGGGTACAGGGAGTTAAAGTCCATGACAAGCACAAACTTGTCGTAGAGACCACGCTCGGGTTCAAACACGAGACCACCCTTGTACTTGTCCTTCTTCTTGCCGCCGCCCGCACCAGCCTCGCCGCCCGCCTCGTTGGACGGCTCGTCCTCCTCGCGACCACCACGGCCACGGAAGGCCTGCTTGTCGGGGCAGATGTACTTGTTGCGGTGGAACTCGTGCAGCAGAATGTACTCGTTGCGCTCGGCGCGCGTACCTGTCAAAGTACGTGCCCACGAGTTACCGGCCAAGTTTGTCAGGACCTTGGTCAGAGGCAGGATCTGGACGCGCAAGGCCAGCGCGGCAATAAAGTATGTGTCGGCCTCAATGTGCGCCACATAGTCCAGCAGACCGTTGGGTGTCTTGGCCCACGTGTTGAGCGCCGCATCGTTGTCCACGTCGCGGCGCTGGTTTTCCTCACCGCCCAGGTACAGGTTGCACATTTCTGTCAGCGTCCACGATTGACACTTGAGCATGACGGAACGACCAGCATCGTTGGCCAGGTCGCACAGCAGACGACCCGATAGGACCTGGCGCTCGGCAAAGACGTTGCCACCGATGCGGTTGATGTTGCCAGGCCACTGCTGCCGCCGGAAACGGCCAAGGCGCGACCACTGCGGTGTCTTGCGGCTGCGTAGACGGTCAATAAGGACGCTGTAGTCGACACCCTCGAGCTGATGGCCGACGATAACGTCTGGATCGACGTTGGCCAGCTGTGCGAGGAAGTACGACAGGATCTCGGCCTCACTGCCCACCAGCTTGGTGGTACCACGGCCACGCGACTTGGCAAGAGTGTCAAATCCGACAGGGAAAGCATTGCCATGGGCCCGGATGACAGTGAAGGTCCGGCAGGGCAGTTTGTCGGCAGGTGTGGTGTCGCTGAGTCCGACGTTTTCGTAGGTGCGCGCGCTGATGGCCAGGACCTCCTGCTTCTTAGATTGGGGGTCGTAGACCATGCGCATGGCCAGACTCATCAGCGTCAGCGGAGGCACCTCGGGCGCCTCGGCTTCGGCTAGCACCGACACCATGTCTGGGTGGGCGACCTGGACCTCGAGCTTGCAGTGGGAGGCGTTGTTGATGGACGAGAAGTCGGCGTCCTCAATCTTGAGCCAGCAGGGGCCCATGATGTTCTTCCACAGCACAAACTGCTCAAACAACGAAGTGTTGGCGCCAAAGACGTGCGAGTACGTCTCGCCACTGTTGTTGGCCTCGCTCAGAGGGCGGTTGGTGTAGGGATACAGCACTTTGAGGTAGCGGCCCTCCTTGGGGATCCCGGGCAGCTCGAATGCGTACTTGCGTGTGCAGGGCTTGGAGCGGTGCTGCTTGACGCCGAGCTGGCCCATCAGGCCGTCGACTTCCGAGTACACGTCGCCCATGTTGACGGTCTCATCGGTCTGGACGCCGTTGACGAAGCGGGTCTCGCGCGGCAGGAAAAACAGTTTGCGCTCGACGTTGTCGACCTTGATGAAGCAGCTGACGTGCTTCTTGGTCTTCTTGTTGAACACTTTGCCAAAAAGACACAGGCTGTTGGCGGCCTCGGTGTAGTCGGTCCAGAAGAACTGCAGGCTGCCGTCCTCCTCGACCGCGTCCTGGTAGTTGATCTTACCGCCCGTGAAAGTGACGGCGTCGGCCGATTGCGGGCTGCTCATGACGTTGAGCTTCTGGTTGAGGTTGGTCCACGCTGTTGGGTCGAGGGCAGCCGCTGTTTCTTGTGACCGTGGAGCAGGTGAAGAGTTGGCCGGGGATGGGTAGGGTGCAGGCGTCTTGAGAATCTTCTTGACGGGCCTTGCTGCCGCCAGGTTGACGCTGGCTGCGTTGACGGCACCAGTGTGGGCCACCTCCATCATGGTGTCCTCCTCCTCCTCGTCGTCTTTGGACTTGGTGTCCTTGTCGTTGGAAGTAGCAGTGGGGGGGTCCTGCTCAACAGGAGCTGCGGCAGGCTGCACTTTGCGGCTGGCCACGCGGACTGTGGGCGAGGACGGCATAGGGTCGCTCATAGGGATATCGTCGCTTGGCGGCACGGCATCGCTGTGGATAATGGGTGTAAGGCCGTCGTCTTCGTCGTCATTGTTGTTGTGGTGGCCACCGGGGACGGGCAGGGTGTCGGCAATGCGGACACGCTTGGGCTGCCGCGTCACGTCGGCCATCGGTAGGTGCTGGTCGCTTACCCGCTTCTTGGGCATGCGCGGCAGGGCAGGCGAGATGTTGGCGTGGACTTCGCCAAGGAGGTTGGACATGAACTCGTCATCATCCTCTGTTTTTGTGATCTAAAGGAGTGGTGTTAGATTCTGGTAACCTCCATGTTCAGCATGATATTCACAAGGGAAAGTGTGTACCTTTGACTTCGGCTGCGCCTTCGTCGCCCCTTTGGTAAAGTACTCGGCAATGTTGCGGTCTTTGGCATCGCGTTCGGCCTGGTCTTCTTCGCGGGCCTTTTTGCTACCCCGTCCGTTTGGCCGTCCGACAAGTCCACCGCCAACATCATCTTCGCTGTCGCTCTCGTAGACGTGGGTGCGGTCCCATTCCTCGCGGCCGTCGTCGGCGTAACCCTCGCCATTGTCGTCGACTACAAAGTCGTCCTGGTTCAGACGCTCGCGCACAATGTTCTTGTACTGGTTCTCGTCGACCTCTTCGTAAAGGGCGTTGTCGTCATTGACTTCAAAGGTGTTGAAGGCTGTCTTGCCCGACTTGCGGAGTGCCCGCAGGCCCTCGAACTTGGAGCGGCGCTCCCTGGCCTTGGACATGGTGGGCGAGAGGCGTGAAGCCGTAGAGAGTGTCGAGAAAGTGGTTTCGTATGATCTCGAGAAGTAAAAGCAAAACTCGAGGAGGAAAATGAGGTTATAAAAACAAAAGTGGTGATGTCAACGAGCGACAAAGATGGGTCTGTATGCAATGAATGAACAGACGAAAGAGAGAGTGTGTGAAAGAGAAGAAAACAAAACAGACCACCCAGTGTCTCGTTGCCAGCTCGTCGTGGATTGGGTGAGGCAAAGTCAAAGAAAGGCAAAAAGACAAATGGGGGGACGTTTTGCGTTTTGGTGGTTTGTGGTGGTTTGTGGCCATGGGGTAAATTGGAAAGTGGTCATCCCAAATGCCTCCCACCAGGAAGACACAGAACCAGGAAGGGACGACGCACGACGACGCGCTATAACGCGTTCATTGAATCGATTTTGGCAGGGGCCATTTAACGCGCTTTTGGGACGCGCGAGTGGGTCGCACATGCAGAGGACGCGCTGTCCCGCTCCGTCAGACTGAGTAGTTAGCACTGTTTTCTAGCACGGTACGGGGCATCATCCTCTTGCTAATGGAGCTCTTTCCCTAAATTTTTGAAGGCTTATCGGCGATAAGACCACTTGCCACAACGGACAGCAGAAAAAGCTTCACTTGAATATACGACTGAACTTCACACGAGCATACGACCACGTCAATTCGACCCCTCCCCGCACAACAGCCAACATGTTTATGTGCAGAGCGTGCGCCAGGCGGTGGCGCGGGCCGCCGACGGCCATGTTCGCCGTGCCGGGCGCTGTCAGACAGGCACAGCGCCGCCCGATCGCATCGTCATTTTCACAATCTTCTTCGTTTTCGACCACGCCTCTAGTCTCAACAGCAGCAATAAGGAGCACAATAGATGCTAGACCTCTGCAGTCGAGGCAGAAACATACCGGGCGAACCCCTGGGCCGGCAAAAATCTCAAAAGAAAAAGAGGACGACCTCGACGAGGACCTGGACGAAGATCCGTCAGACTACGTCTCGGGCTCGGGAAAGAACAAGATTCACAAATCGGCAAAGGACTCAAAAGATACAATTGCCGTTGCTGTACTGTCCAATGAGGATGACAAGGCAGACGCAAACCTGCTCCGGCGTGCCAAGCAGCGTCTCCGGTACCTCAATGACGCGTACACAATCGCCGAGTCCACCGGCACCCTGCTCAAGAAGAACGAGTACGACGAGGCCGTGACCATGGTACGGCTGGCCAGCAAAAAGGACTCGGTCGTTGTCAGCTGGAACCTGCTGATTGGCCACCTGATGCGGCAGGACAAGCTGGCGGCAGCCATCAAGCTGTACAATGAGATGAAGAAGCGAGCGCAGATGCCCAATGCGCAGACGTACACGATCATCTTTAGTGGGTGTGCACACTCGCGGCACGCCGACCAGGCGGTTCATCATGCGACGCGACTGTACCACTCGATGATGACCAATGAGCGGTTCCCGCCCAACAAGATCCACATGAACGCGGTGCTCAATGTGTGCTCGCGTGCGCGGGACATTGACTCCATGTTTAGCATTGCGGCGACGGCCAACAAGAAGGAGCGGGCGCCGGACTGTGTCACGTACGGAACGATTCTCAACGGTCTTCGGTACGTGACGGCACAGCCGCACCACCGGCCGAACGAGCCTGGCAATGCCGGTGGTGGTAGCAGTGGCAACAGAAACGGAGAGGATGAAGACGGCGTCAACGACGTGTACATCGACAAGGAACAAGCGAGGACGTCGGTAGCACGGGCGCGGGCCGTGTGGAGCGAGGTGGTATCCAACTGGCACGGCGGCGTCATGATGGTTGACGAGAAGCTCGTGGCCTGCATGGGCCGCGTGCTTCTGTTGGGCGACCACAACGACAACGACGACATTCTGTCGCTGGTGGAGCAGACGGTCGGTCTTGAGCGCCTTGACCGAACACCGCCGGGCCAGATTGCTGCACCGAAGAAGGACGCAAAGGACGAGGAGGTGAACGACGAGAAGGATGCTAAGGCAGAGACAGCGACAGGTGACAAGCCCACAATCACGGCCGTGCAGACGTCCCCACCGCGCGAGACGCAGTTCGACAGACGCGACAAGCGGGCCGGCCTCGTGAAACCCGGCAACAACATCCTGTCGGTCGTCATGTCGTCCCTGGGCACAACCAAAAAGACAACACTCGCTATGCCCTACTGGGAGGCTCTGACGGGTCCCAAGTACGGTGTGGTTCCCGACTCGGAGAACTACTACCGCCTGCTCAAGACGCTGCGCCGCGGCCGCGCCAGCAAGAAGACAGTCGAGATCCTGGAGAAGATGCCGCGCCCCTTCCTGGTGCCCAAGACGTTCCAGCTGGCCATGGCCACGTGCGCCGCCGACAATTTAAACGATCACGTCTTTGAGTCGGCCGGCAAGGTCTTGGATCTCATGGTGCGCACGCTCAACGACCCCGATCCGTATACGATGCGCCTGTACCTCCAGACGACCATGACCAACAACCGGCGCTTCCGAAAAGAGACGGACCCGTCCAAGCGCGAGGCTGCCAAGTATGCCTTTGGCCGCCAGATTGTGCGCGCGCTTAGCCGGCTCTGGGACCCGTTCCGCCGTGCTGGCAATGTGCTGTCGTACCCGGCGAAGCCCTTCCGGTCGCCCGAAGAGCAGCACAAGGAGACATACAATGAGCGGCGCGAGCTGATGGCGCTGGCACGGCAGATGGTGTCGGCTGCTGACATGGTCGTCACAGAGCGCATGGTGACCGACGAGGCGGTCATTCGCGATCTGAGCGGCAGCCGCAACCTGCTGAACCGGCAGATTACACGCTTCTACGAAAAACGCGAGGTGTTTGAGCCGAAGCTGAAGAAGGCCAAGCGGGGGCCGAGGAACGAAAAGGGCCGGAGATGGGATGCGGGTGACAACAAGCCGAAGCCAAAGGAGAACCAAAAGCCCAAGGGGGACAATAATGGAACTGTCGATGCCGCATGGCAGTAGATGGAAGGTGTACATATAAAAAGGCTCTCATGTTTTCATATTTCTTCTTTCTCACATCTCATTGATTCCATAGCTGTAGACTAGCCATAGACTATACCCTTTTCGCTACAAAAGATGCTGGCCAGAGTTGAAATAGAGTTGTGTGATTGTTGAGTTGCCATCGATTTATGTCATTTGTATGTGATTATGTATGTTGTACAGAGTTGAGGATTAGATCAGAGCCAGACGCAGGTCTTTCCGTTTGTCAGACACCCGACGCTTAGTGCGTGATTAGGCGCTGGATGGCTCAGACGGCTCCTGCATGTGTCCCTGGCTTACCCTGGCCAACGGCCTCAGCCGCCCTATCACGCCCTATCACGCCCTATCAAAGCCTACCCAAGCCCGGCACAGTGCCTGCTAGCGCGGGTCGACACGTCGTTTTGCGTCGCGCGCCCCATTTTTTCGCACCTTCTCTCTTTCCTTCTCTTTTCTCCCATTTATCTCAACTCTTAGGAGTGGACTATCTCCAACTTCTCTTCTTCTCTCCCTCCTATCAGCTTGTCATCACGCCCAACCACCACCGTCCCGTCTCGACGCCGTTGCACTTGCGACTGCGATCGCTCGCCTGTTTCTGTTTTCGATATCAAAGTCGCGATATAGGCTACGGCCATTCTTCTTTTTGACGCCCAGCAATCGACGTCAAACGACGTCAGAGTCAAATTCACCAAACGATTAAACGACAACCTCACACCGCCGCCACGATGTCGAAAGTCGCAGTCGAGTTTGAGAAGCTGATCAACACTGGTGCAGTCTGACCTGACCTGATCATCCCACTCCAACATCCCTCTAACATTTATGTCAGATCGCTCCCGCAAGAAGAACACGGCCCTTGCTGCCAAGATCTTTGGCAAGGACCGCCGGGCCAGCGCCCCGATCAAGGCCGCCGGTGGCCCGGTCGCACGTGCTGGTGTTCAGAAGGTAAAAGACACTCGCTCTTCTCTGTTATTTAACCACCCGCTAATATCTCAGCGCGTCTCGTCGACTTCTGTCCCGCGCGCAGGCAACATCAACACCGAATGGACCCACGATCTGCACGACGGCGGCAACAACGGCCGCAAGAACAACAACACAAACAAGAACGGCGCGGGCGCTGCTGCAGCAGGCTCACTCGCCAGCCGTGTCTCACGGCCAGGTGAGGCACCAAAGGGTGGCAAGGGCGTCAAGGCCAAGCAGAGCGGCAGTGGTCGTGGAAATGGTGCAGCCGCTGCGCAGCCCAAGACAGCAGCAGCAACAACAGCATCCTCCTCGTCTCGTAGCCGCCAGCAGCGTCGCTCAGCTCAGGTCGTCAACGCCCTCAACCGCGCCGAGCTGCAGCACCAGTCGTCGTCGATTTCGATCCGAGGCATTGCCGCCGCCGTCAACGAGCCCCTCGTCGTCATGGCCCAGAACTTTGCCCCCGGCACCACGGCCGCCGACATTGAGAGCGCCATGACGCCCGTCGGTGGTTTGGTCAGCAGCTGCCGCATTCTCAAGACAACACCCCTCGTCATTGCCGAGATTGTCTTTGAGAGCCGCGAGGGCGCCGAGCGCGTCATTGACACCTTCAACAACCAGACGGCCGACGGCCGTATCCTGCACGTCTACCCCAAGGCTATCGGTGGTGGTGCCAACAACAACGTGCTGACACCGCACAATAACAACACACCCACCTCGGCGCCGCGCCAAAAGAGCAACGGCCAAGTTGTGGACGGCTCGCTGGGCTTTGACGACCCCATGGACACGGACGGCTTCAACTCGTCCCGCAACGGCAACAACCGGAATGGAAACAACAACGGCAGCCTGAGCGGCCGGTTGTACAGCGACGACCTCGTTGGTTCGCGGCCGCCGACTGGTCCTAGCCAGGCTCGGCGTGGCCGCGGCCGCGGTGGACGGCGGTAGATGATGGGTAGTCAACAGTCAGCCACTTCTGACTTCGTCACTGCTGACTGCGTCACTGCTTGCGGAGCGAACGTGATTTACAAGTCTCTCATTTACGTGATTTCAACTTTAATTTGTTTTATTTCAACTTTATTATCTGATTGCGGATATCTATGGGCAAAAGGGCAAAGTGAATGGAATGGGCAAGCGGAAATATACGACACGAAAAAAACAGAATTTCGAAAATAGAACAGCGTAGCCAAATACCAATGAATGATTTAAGTGCAATACAAAGAGGATATATCAAGGGAGTTGAATTTGAAATGTGTGTCATTCAATACTGTGAACACTCCGACTACCCGTAGCTGCCACTGAACGTTAGCGATGCAGTGCTGTCAATCCCCCGCCAGCCTTGCAGACGCCTGGTACTGGTACGCCATCGCACGTGTCCATTACATAAGCCACCGCGGCTTCAGTGGCAGGAACGATGCACACCGGCACAATCGCACCTTCCACCTTCGCATTGTCATTGACTTGGCCCATCACTATCTGACAGTCTTACTTCTGACATCCTTCCACGTGCGTGCCTAAACCCATAACCACCAACATAAAATATTCAGCAACGGAAAACGAAGCCTTGCTGTTTCTTTTTTCTTCGTTTCGATCGTCCATCGATCTTTTCGACGGATTCCTCACTTTCCGACACAACCTAACTCGACGACACTCTGCCCAACGCCGAATCCCGCGCACGAGCTTCCGCCACTCGTTTCCCGTGCGAACCCCCTCTTTGCGATTCCATCGTCGACACAAGTCTGTCCCGACAACCCTTTTTTGTGTTTGTGTTCCGAACAATTCCCCATCTGCACTCCGCGGCGACGGAACTAAGAACATTTACGAAAAGTCCAATCTCCTATTTCGTACGAACGTACACCTACGCCGTATTGCATCATATCCTACACCAACAACACCCACACCCACACCGCAACCATGGCAAACGACGAGATCAACGTCCCGTCGCTCGTCCTCATCTTGGTCGTCTCGGGCTTTATTATCCGCCACTTCTTCTTCCGCGGATCGTCGCCGACAAATGGTGCACGCGGCTCCTCCGAAGCCAGCGCACGGGGTGCTGCTGCTGCCGGTGCCGGTGCGGGCGGCCAGTCACGAGACCAGCGGCGTGCTGAGGCACAGGACCGCCGCATAGAGGCAGCTGTCGAGCACATCCAGCAGATTTTCCCCTATGCCGACCGCCGCGAGGTCTGGTGGGATCTGCGCCGCAATAACGTCAATGTCGCCGCCACCACCGAGCGCATTCTCTCGGGGCGGTTGGATACAGTAAGTCATTCCCAGCATGGCAGGATGAATGAGTCGAGAGTAACGTTCAATACTAACGGCTCCTTTTTAGCCCCCCGTTACGTTCCAGCCTCCTGCACCTCCGAGTCGCCCCAGCGCCAGCGCCGCCGCCGGTGGTGCCGCCGGTGCATCGTCCGCCGCCAAGTCGAGCCAGCCGAGTCTGATCCAGCGCTACAAACTTGAAAATAAGGTCGCCGAGGCATCTGGCGCTGACTCTCCCACGCCATTCACACCCTCGCCATCTCCCTCAACCGGCAAGACCAAGAACTGGAGCAGCAACCGCGACGAACGGCAAAATATGCTCAAGAAGCGCCGCGACGACATGATCTTGGAGGCACGGCGAAAGATGGAGGCCAAACTGGCGGCCGAAAAGGCAAAGGCGGCAGAAGCGGCTGGTGGAGCGTCGACAAGTTCCTGAGGGGAGGTAGACATCGAGAAAGAGAAGGAAAGATGGAGAATGAAATACCCGAGTAATGTTAAAGGGGGCACGCAAGTTGGTGAAGGTGTACTAGCAGGAAAGTAGAGGAACCCTTCTCTGTGATTTGGTTTATCCGTCGTTGTTCATGTATGTATCTATTACCAACTGTATTTTGTACGTCTCTTCACGTCTTCTTTACGTCCTCATCTGTTTTGTTCAGATTGCATCTTGGAAGCACTGGCCGTTTGTGTATATTTGAGAGGTCCTTACTATTGCAGCATCTGCGTTCTTGACTCTTAATTATTGTGCCAACTGTGATTCAATGCATACTGTACACACTCATCACCTCATGAACCTTTTCTCCAACTGAAGACGCATTTATCTCGCTCAACACATGTGTATGTTGTATTACATCTGGTAACAAGGTCACCCCTTTTTATGTCCAAAGATCTTGAAAAAATGTGCAACATCAATCACGCCGTTAACGCCATGTCCCCTCCGTAAATCACAAAAATAAAAGAAGCAAGTCATATCCCCTTATTTTGCATCCAACCACACTACTCCTCCATGGCATCTCCGGCTGAGATGCCTGCAGGAACACGGCCCTCCTGCAGCTCCTTCTCCAGACGCGCAATCTCGTCGAGGCTCGTGGCCGTACGGATACGCTCTTGCAGACGCTTCTTTTCGGCGTCCGACAGCTTGATCCGCGATAGTTTCGACGGTGCAGCGTCGGACGCACCGTTGGACGTGCCCCGGTTGGAGCCCAACACAACGTCAAACTTCTTGGACTTGACGCCCATGATCTAACAAGTTAGCGGTGAATTCAATATAAAAAGAGCACGGTGTGGGGCGACTGACCTTCCTCGCCAACTCGGTCGGCAGAATGTGTGTTCCAAACAGCTCCTCAGCTTTGCTCCGCTCGGCGTCCTTGACCTTTTGGAAATCCAGGAACCGCACGGTCGGGCACCGCCAAATCACCCAGTACCGGTACTTTTCGCGCTTCGTCACGGGGTTGTCGAGCAGCACCAGGTGTGTGAGTCGGCCGAGGCGGGCCAGCGGGTCGAGGTCAGCCAGCTCGGCGAGCTGGTTGGAGGCAAGAGCCAGGCAGGTCAGGTTGGGCACGGCGTTGGCCAAGTCGGGCTGGATGGCGGCGATCCGGTTGCGCGCCAGCAGCAGTGTGCGGAGGCGGGGCGTCAGCGGGAAGTTGCCGAGCACCTGGATGTCGTTGTCGGTCAAGTCGATGGCATCTTGGGGCTGGAGGGGTCAGTGGTGGACAATCTGTAAGAGCTGGGGAAGAAGGAAAACTCACGCCTGCGGCACCAAGATTCTCAATGGCGACGATTCTGTTTCCTGTCGGGCCGAAAAAAAAATAAAGAAATTTGCTATCAACTCTGCTCTTCTGAAACTTGGAAAAAGTGTAGCAAAACAAGGGAAGCAAAAGGAGGTGCCACAAATAGGAATCGTAGACCCTCCCTCGCATCTTCTTTTCAGTCATGTGTCCAGATAAACCCACCTCGTAAGTCGAGCTCGCGCTCCTTGAGCGGGTTCAGGTATGACAGCGACCCATTGATCAATTCTGCCGTCAACCGCATGGCGAATAACGTGTCGTACCGGCGTCGGCGCGTGTGCTGGTGGTCGTCGTGTAGTTCTTAAGTCTCGAGAGGAGTGTCGCGCGCCGTCGTCGCGGTCGTCGAGATCGAAGAAAAGCGTGGGTCCAGGTAGTTGCGCGCACCGATTTTAATAGATGAAGATGAAGATAAAAGATAGACTCTCGCGCCCAATAAATGTCGTCGCAATGTGGTATAATGGTCGCCCGCTGCGTGGATGTCGTCAAATGGCGCGTCGTCGTGTGTAGTCGTCGTTTGGTTGCCTCAAGATGTAGTTCCAACTTTCTATGGGGCAAGCGCAGGGACTGGATTTTCCCACCTAAGCAGCAGGCGCGATAACGTTTTGCGATTAGCCATTCTCGCACCGTGTTCACACAGTAGGTAACATAGCACAAATAAAGGCTACAGTTACAGCAAAACTTTACAGTAGCACAATATTCTGACACTGTGCCCTATATAGAAGATGAACCACACAGCAAACGACACAGCACAAAGACAATGAACAGTCTACACACTTTCGATTAAAGAGTAAGGTGATTGTATTTCCCAGTATTCCGGTATCATTAAAAACAGTCCCAAAAAGCATATCCCATGCAGAAAAATAACAAAATAGCAAAAATATGCACACATAAACCGCAGAACTCGTCAATGTGTTTGCCCGCCCGTTTGCAAGTCAACAAACCAAACAGCAACCCAAAAAAAACTTATATTCCTTAAATCTCATCTCCAAATCAATGTCCGTTGATAAAATCAACGCCGTCGTCAAACTGAAAGTTCATGTCTTGGAACAGATTGTCCATGTCCTCCTGCGTCACCGAATCCAGGTTCAGGTCGACGTTCATGTTCATGTCGTTCATGCTGTTCATTCCGCTCATGTCAAGTGGCATGCTGTTGATGTTCTGGATGTTGTTGTTAATGTTGTTGTTGGTAATCGCCACGGTTTTGATGTCGCCAATGTTCATATCAAACACCTCGGGCATCGTCGGCAGCTCCGTCACAGTTTGCTGCGTCTGGTCGATTGTCAGCATGCCCCTGACCATGTCCTTGAACTTGCCCAGCAGCTCCTTGTCGTCGGCCGGCGTGCCATGCTGAGCAGTGCAACCAAGAATCTCGCACGCCTTGGCACGCAGAGCGTTGTCATCAGGGAATGACTGGCCGTTCTGGACCACGGTCGTGCGAACGTAGTCGGTCAGGCCATTCTCCAGCTCACGGGAACAGAAGACCGTCGCAGGTTTGGCGTAGCGCGTCATGAATGACTGCAGGTACTTGTTGGCCGTCTCGGACGTCAGCTCAAACTCGATGCCGTGCATCGTCGGCGGGTTCTGCAGCTGCATCACCGAAGCGTGGCTGGAACCGCTGCCCGCATCGCCAGCCCCCTCTTCCGCCGACGACGGGAACGGCGCCAGCGGCGTCTTCGGGAAACAGTACGGCGGTGCGAAGCCCGTACCGCCCTGAGACACGTTCCAGGCTGTGTTCTCTATCGGCAGACCAGGACCATCCTCGGACGGCAGGATGCCAACATCGCGTTTGAATCGCATCAGCCACTCCGCGTTGTCGGCCGCCGTTTGGTTCCACGGGTCGTCACTAAGGAAACGTTAGTAATTGTATAAAGGGAAGGAGAGAAGAATCGGGCACAAGAAGGTCACATACTCGTCGTAGAGAATCCACCGCGCCTGGTGCTGCAGCTCGTCGTCCGTGGGCACGTGGCAGTTGGGGTTGTTGGGCGACATCACCATGTTGGCAAAGCGCGTCAGCTCCCGAGCCAGACGACGGTAACAGTTCGTGTCGTTGAGGAAGAAGGGCGACGGCACAAGCAGGTTCGGGCTATGCTGCGGGCGGCCGCTCTGGCTGCTGCTGTGGACGCTGCCACTGCTGTTGCTCGTAGAGGTAGAGCGGCGGAGCGTCGTCGTGGGGAACGCCTTAACAATGTGCCGGTTCTTAAACGCCTCCAGCCACTGCGGGTCGTCTGCGGCCGTCTGGTTCCAGCCGTCATCGTGATCATAGATGATGAGGCGCGCCTGCCGCTGCAGAGTTGTATCGTCCGGCGTGATCTCGCCCGCCTCGCGCTGCAGCCGCACATAGTCGGCCAACTCGGCCTCTAGGCGCGTGTAGTTGTGGATGGTGGCATCAATGTTGCTGGGATCGTCCACAGGCCGGCGAGCCTCGTCGGCAATGGCGTCGGACCGGGGAAGATGGGCCCGCTTGCGGAATGCCGCGAGCCATCTAGTGGAACCCTTGATCAGCCGCAGCCAGAACTCAGCAATCTTCTTCTCCGTCGTGATGCGCGTGCTGATAGACTCTCCGGGGCCCTCAATAAGCTGAATCTCCATCTTTCGGATGAGATCGCACGCCACCACCTGCAGCTCCGAGTCCATGGGGGTTAATCCGAGCTGGGATCGGTCTCGGACAAACTCGTGGAGAGCAGTCTCGAGTGGGCACAAGTCAAACACAGACTCCTGGCCGTTGATACGCATCGCTGCCATGCGGCTTTCGGCTTGTGTCCGGATCGGGCTCATACGTGCACGCTGTGCACAGTTCTCGTCGTCCATAACAAGATCGCGCAGCCAGGATGGGTTGTCGCGGCTGGAGCTTATGCTGATTTCGGCCGCATAAACAATCCGACACGCCTCTACCCGCATTTCCTGGTCCGTGACTGTGTTGAGCTTGTCCTGCTGGTGCTGGATCCAGTACGCCAGCTCGCCGCGGAACAGCTCGTAAGCATTCCTGGGACTGCCAGGTGACTGCGACGTTGCGCTGAACGGCAAGGGAGAGTTGCGCTCGTCGTGAATGAGGTACGGGGGAATAGAGTTCTCGACCATCTCCAATACAGGCTTTTCGAAACCCCAGTCACCCTTCCAGTCAGCCATCGTGCGACCAGTCTTGAAGTGCTCGGCCAGATGATCAACTCGGAACGTCCACGTGTCCATGACAATGCCACAGAAACCGCATCGGGACCGGATCTCAGGAGTCGCCACCTTCCACTGTTCCATGGACCAGCTCATAAACTTGACGCTGTGGACAAGCTTCAGATGCTGCCGCAAGTGGTCCTTCCGGTAAAAGGTCCGGTCGCCCAGTGCGCGCTCCTGGCAAGCAGCAAAGTTGTGCGACTCAATATGCTCTGCATCAGGCTCGACCTCGCCACAGAACACACAGCAGACTTGCTTAGTCTCTGGGTTGATGGCGGTCGCACCTTGCGGCGTGCACACCCACCGCTCCAGCGACAGATGCAGCGACTTCTCGTGTCTCTGCCAGTCGTGTTTGGTTTTGAACGTTTCGGTACAGAACGTGCATTGGTAGGTTTTGAGCGGTGCAATGAGAGGTGTGGGTCCGCTGCGGGTGGCTTCGGCAAGTTTGGCAGCCTGCCGACTGAGTTTCTTCTCCATCTTCTTGTCTTCGCGGTCACCGGAGCTACCGACACCGTGAGTGGGCGCCGAGCGCCGCCTCCGCCGCCTCCGGCCACGGCCCAAAGAGCTGAATGTGGAGCCAAACGAGTTGCGCGAGGCGTGCGAGAAGGCAGAGGCAAACGAGCCCGTGCCACTGGACTGCGACGTGCCCAAACTGCTGGCCGACGAGCCGTTGAACAGCGAGCGGCCCGAGCCGTCGTCGGTAAAGTTGAGACTGAGTGGACTATTGAGACCAGACGAAATAGCCGAAGCCGATGAGGTAATGGCGCGGGCAATATCAGTGACGGACGCCGGTTCGTTCTCGGGCGGTGAGTTCGCCCAACGTTGTAGAGGAATGTTCTCAAACGTCTGTGGCCGGCGATCAAATGGCGAAGGCGTACCACTCCGGCGCGGCTGGGGGATATCAATGGCACCAACCGTGTTGGGGCCGGAGTAGGTGTTGCGCACATGCGGCGATGTCGATCGGGTGGTGGGGATTTTGCCCCGACGCCGGGCATTGGCCAGCCAGTTGGAGATCTGGGTCTTGTTAAGGCCCGTCAAGCGCTGCAGCGACTCCTTCTCCTCCTCGGTTGGGTAAGGATGCCGGCTGTGAGTCGACACCCAGTTTTTGAGAATCCGTACAGACTCCCGAGAGAAGCGAGCACCAAGCTTGGGCTGTGCTGCTGCAAAGCCCTTCGGGCTGCTGGGAGCAGCAAGTTCAGGCACGTCGGCAGTAGCAGGAACACCTGAAGCCTTGGGAGAGAGCCGTGTAACGGCATCCATGTCTTCGTCGTGGCGAATTGGGTCTGGATGAGCGCCCATCACAGGCCATGGGTTGGAAGGGAAAGAGACGTCGGTGGGCACGGGGCCACCACATGCGAGACCGAAGCTGCACTCGCACCGCAAAGCGACGCAGCTCGTGCAGTAACCTTTGTAGCTACCTTCCTGGATCGTTTTGCACTGGTAACCACCGAGTTTGCAGTGTGCACATGGCTCGTCCGGAACACCGTACAGGCCAGCAGGGAAGAGGTCGTTGGCCTGGTCAACAGGCATGGTGGAAGCAGTCGAGTTCAAGAGAGCCTCGACCGCGACATCCGTCTCTGTGATGGGAGCGGTGGCAGTGATGTCTTGGCCCCTAAGACCGAGACCAGCAAGCATGTTGTTGCTCTGTTCGTAGTGCTCGAGGGCCCAGAATGAGAAGTCGTCGGCGTCTGGGTTTTCAAACAGAAGAGAAGCCTCCCTGTCGTTCATCTGCTGAAGCTGAGGCGAGACCAGTAGATGATGGGCGTCAAGGGCCTGATCAGGGAAGATAGGCTCGACATCCGTCGGCAAGCAGACCACATCGTGGCCGTCCACCATGCCCTCAGCAGCGCCTGCAGACGCATCCCAGTTGACAAAGTTGTCCATGTCGCCGTCAGAAGAGCCCTCGTACTCTTCGGGGATCACGGGCATGCTGTTGCCACAGGGCGTGCGTGTTCAAGGGTGAGAAGAAGAGAAGGCGTACAACGAACGCTAGCTAAGAAATGACAATAGGCAAAGGGCGTATGACAAGCCCCAGAGGAAGCGTAGGGAAATGTGTCAATGTGTCAATGTGTCAAGTGTCAAATGAGTAAGATGTGAGGTAAACGAAAAGCCAGGCCCAAACGGCTCTGGGCGGGAAAGAGTAGATAGGGGGGATAAGGTTGACGACGTTCGGTTGTCCGAAGTGCGACGCCCTTTGGCAAGAGCGAGTGACGTTGGCTGGGGCCACGAAACAAGAGTTGAGTAATAAGTTGAAGGAAGTTGTGAATGAGGCAATCGCCCCTTCCTGATTGGGATATATAGGGCTGTTCCCACTACTGTCTTTTTCAACCTGGACTTTTAAATCCAGGCCGAAACAGACAAAAGCAAAAAATACACACAAACGCAAAAACGACGATGGGATGGTGGATGAAGAAAACAAAGAAAATTGAAAGTAAAAGAAAGATACAAGATAATTGCGAGGGAGAAAATAGAGAGATGTGCAGAAAAGAAAAAGAAACCGGCTGCCAATAGCAAAAGATATGCCTACAAGGCAGGAACTACTCAGAACATAACAACTTGCACACACACAATGAGAAGGAGCAGTCGAAGACGACAGAAGCATGCACGGCGAGGCCGTGGTGAGGAGGTAAGAGCGGCTGTCGTTCTTGCCTTGGCTGTGTTGAAAAACTAGTCCCTGCACAGTGCTGTTTCCCTCTATAGCGGCCAGGCCAGTACGAGGAAAGAAGGAGGAAGAAGAAAGCGAGAGGAGCAGTCTTGTCAAAAGTGGGGCTACGGTCTGCGAGGTTGTCAACGAAAGGGCGCGGTGACCCACTCCTGCATCGACATTTTGCGTGCAGAAGGACAATGGAACACGCCAAGTGCCCCCCCATCTTCACAAGGACTCCGCAAGCCGGCCGCATGTGCGGATAGATTCGCCGCAAACTGTGCCCACTTGGCGAGGCTCTCTGCCGGTTTTCGACAGTGTGAACAGTACGACAAAACGGACCAACCAGGAAGGAGCAACACTGATCGAGCCAGACTTTCCCAGAGAAAGATTGCACCGACTCGGGTAGCGCTGTTTTTCTGCAGCAGGAGCGATCTGGTTCTTGTCGTTTGTTGGAGGTTTATTTCGTGCAAGGGAAGGCGCGGTTCAGCGCCGGAGATTTGCCAGAAGGTGCTCACGACGGGTCGGACAAGCAGGACGTCAACGCCTTCCTCGCCTGGCACGCCCTTGGTCGCCCCTTCCTATCTCATCAGCGGTACGAAATGCCCCTAAAGGCAACTGTCGTGCGTCCCACGTTACGGAGGAATAATAATAAGTCACACTACTGGTGTATGTACGGTCGTGCTTTCCTCGCGCGTATGTCGTGTGTCGAACGTCGTACATTAAAGAGGCATCTGCCAGGCTCTCAAAAAGATCTGATCATCCCGCCCCTTTTCCCACCCTCCCCACCCCATAAAGACAACCTACCGAGCCCACGACGTATGCACGAAGCACCACCAGTTCTGTCGGCTGTGATCCCTGAACCCTTTGACAAGCACTGTTCTGCACGAAGCATTCTCTCCCCTCTCTCGACATATGATACATTCGATTTATTGATGCAACAGTTTCTCACTCAGCAAAAGACAGCAAAAGTGACCGAGAAGCAGGTCAAGATGGCAGCAAGATGTCGGCCTGGAAATGGGCCGTCTGACACCAGGACATATGCAGGACTCGTACAGACTTTCGACGTCTTGTCAATTTGCCTCTTTGCCTGTCCCTCTCTCAGCCTTTGTTGAGGGGCTGGAGACTGGGGTGCCCCAGCCCATATTTTTGCTGCTCTATCACAATCTATCACAACTTAAACCCGGTCAATTCTCCCCCGCAAATCCCACTATCCCACTCGAGCCACTCTGAAAATATCAGGGTGTTACAACAGACGAACGAGATGATAGTTAATTACTTGTTTTGTACGGAAACGAAAACAACGACAACCTATGAGTACAAAATATTATTATTACCGTGTAATTATATCCCACCTGCATCAGACCAAGGGTTTGAAGACCGCCAGCTTCAGCAGTCGGATGGGGTTTCCCAATCCATCGTCGAAGCTAATCCCCAGCTGCAGCCACAGGGCCCTCGGTCGCCTTTAATGTGGGCGGTCCGAAGCCGCAGGCCCGCCTTGATCCAATGCACACCACCTCGAAATCCTGGTCTTGTTGTTCGTCCGCCAATATGAATACCATGAATCTGCACCCATGAGAAAGAAGCACAAGAAATGTCGTACGGACCTAGGAACAATCGTCCATGCAGGCTAACTAGACGAGCGTCGCAGCCGGGTGGCTCCTCCGTGCGCGGCTCGCGGCCTGGGAAACCCCGAGTTTCCTTTCTCCAGATCTTTCTTTTTTCTTTTCTTGCAAGTGCAAATGGCGGTCTGGAACTAACCAGCCAGGACGTGTCTTCTCTGCCAATCCATGCCAGTCAATGTCAATGACCACGCCTTTGCCCTTCCCCCCGAACGATATCCCGATTTGGACAGAAAAGGAAATCAACCTGCGAGGCGTGCGAGCCTTGTGTCCCGCACCACGGTATTCGTTTCCGCCCACTGCTTCGTCCACAAAGTGTTCAAGACAGCGCAATAAAATAATAAGACAGCTGCAGCCTGCCGCCGCACGCGAACAGAACCCGTGAGAAGTTTATTGAACGCAGCGAATATTCATTCTCCCGAAGATTGCACACCAGCCACACTCGTGGACGAAGACCACAGATCAGCCATCATACAAGCCGACACAACCCGCTCCGATCGGACAAAGAACAGCACAACATAACTCTTGCTCTCGAAGTTGAAGCAACAAAGCAACATACAACGGGCCGAGACACCGCGTTTAAAAATTAGGGGGTATATTGACAACGAGCTAATAGGACGGAAACTCAATTGTTTGAGGCGTCCTGGGATAAGAAAAAAACAGTAAAGAAGGAAACAACAAAACAAAAGGGTAAGAGTGGAACAGAGTGTCCCGGAAGAACACAGCACAGTGCTGTGCAAATCAATATATGATGAAGAAAAGCGAGAGGATGTCACCACATCAAGTGAGTAACTGGTAGTTGGAGGATCCAAGTTGGCAGCACAAGTGTCTAGAATACTGACTCATTAAGACGACAGGATCGCTGCATGCACCTCGGTGCTGATACTAGGTGTCGGCAGGGTACTGGCGTTCTGCGGCGTCGGCTTGAGGTAGCAGTTACCCGGAGCGTGGCCAGAGGTGGCGTTTTTCTTGTTGGTCCAGAGCGGGATGAAGCTGACACCGCCGCACGTAGTGTTGGAGTTGGTGACGTTGAAGGTCTTGTGCAAGGCCTTGCTGTAGCCGGAACAGGCGTCCATGCACGTGTTGAAGTCGGCCGTGAACAGAGACATCAGGGGAGCACCTTGAGCATCCTTGTTGCAGTGTATCGTGAACGTCTGTTGACCGAGTACTACAGTGGTGGTTAGTATCAAAGCATGTGGATGATAGAGAGGATAGAAGAAGTCCCATGAGTGTGGGAACATACGTTGAAAAGAGGTATACATGGTGCCTGTCACCGTGTCCGGTTGGACAGAGCAATTGTTGTCGATGGATGCAAACGAGGTCGCCACCGCAGTGGCAGTCGCCTTGGGCGGTTCGGCTTGAAGGCTGGCCAGCGAAGCCAGCGCTTGGTTGGCCCGATGCGCCTCGACGCCCGTGCCCGCCGCCAGACCGACGACGGCCGCGGCCAGAATGGCAATCACAATCGACAGCACAAAGACCAGGACCGTGCATCCAAAGGGGCCCTGGCGACTTGACCACTTGCCGCCTCCTCCCTTGTCAGCCATGTTGTTGTCGTCGTCACTCGGCGTCCTGTCGGCCGTGGCATTATCTTGGCTCGCCAGCTGGTTGTAAAAGTGTGGGTGGTACTGCTGCTGATTAAACCTCGGGTCAATGCCGGCGCCTCCTCCTACAGAACCTGCTGCTCCTCCCGCACCCATGCCCACATTGTTGACACCGACAACGGATGCAGTGGCTGCCGTGATATAGCCATCTTCGGGCTTGCTGGCCGCGTACGAGGGTGATGGGTAGCCACCACCGCCCGAGTTCGGCGGCTGGGTGGTGGACAAGGAGTACGCGTGGGAGGGCGACTGCGATGGTGCTGGTGGGATGACCTCGGGATATGACTGGAGGGCCAACTCCGGGCCATCATCATAGTGCTGCTGCTGTTGCCAGAAGGAGGTGTGTCAGTCAAATGTCGAGATATGGTCGATGTGGTCTTGTTCCGTGTCGGATGTGCCTTACATTTTCCGACATCATGAAGACTTTGAGTCACTGCTGAACTTTGTTGTCTTCCTGCCCTTGATTACTCCGTCTCCGTCGTACTCGTTTGTCGACGCGTTGCCGAGTTGAAAGTTGCTATCGAGATCATGAAAGAGAAGCTTCGAGCCCAAAACCAGGCCGAAAATCAAAGTAAAAGATCAAAATCAAAACAGAAATAGAAACAAAACAGAAATCAACAATGAAGGGAAAGGTAAAAAGAAAAGAGAGGAGAGAACAAAAGAATATCCCCCCAAAAAGGGAGAAACCAGAGTCCACAACACGACGGGGGCGGAGTGAGAGTACCAACACCAGAAGAGAATAGGGAGCATTCAATCTTACAGAATGCGAGAGACCCGCCATCCCAAGTGAACGAGCGTGGCGTCCGTCTCATGATATACGAGCATCCTTGCATTTGCCTTTGTGTCCCTGCGTTTTACATACGGCTGACGGCCCCGTCCGAATATACGGCGGGTGTTAACAGGGGCCGATTTTTCTCTCCAGTTCTCCAGTAAATATTGCACATGGTCGTCTGTGATCCGTGCTATAGTAGCCCAATCAGGCGCTGTCAAGCTAAACAACTTCTTGATGATCATCAAGAAGATGTCTCCCATTTTCTTTCCGACATTTCATGAGTCCCCATTCAGTCCGTGAGATAGAATAGACGAACCTTTCCCATAGCACTAAAAACAGGGTCTCTCTCCTTTCTCCTTTTATGTAACGTCGATTTGGTTGTTGTGATTGGATGTGATGGGTCCCGCTCGAGTGCGCAAAAACTGTCACTGTTTTGTTCTCCTCGGGAGACAAAGTCTGCAGCAATCATACCCAAGTTTGATGAGAGCAGTGCCCCCAGGCGTTTGCCCCCGGGGAATTCAGACTTTGACCAGTACGAACTTGTTCCTTTTCGTAGTATTCTGAAACCCACACACAGAATAAAGCCATAATATACGGTAGTCTAATATCGCTACGGACCGTCTAGATCAAGTGCCGTGAGCATCGTATCTGGAGGCAATTGGCGCTGGTGGTTGTGGATGGGCTACTGTTAACCCAAAAGGGAAACCCAGAAAGCCCTTTAATTCCATCTTGTGTGTGCTTCTTCTTGGCTGAAAGAGAGGCTATAAGTAGTCGATGGCTCGCAATGGGGTAGACAAACGATATATGTGCGTGGATATCCTGTGTCCTGCATTTCTGCTGAGGTGAGATGCGGCAGGCATGATGGGAAAGAGGCAAGAAACTGGCGCACCGCCCCCTGCAGATTCTGGTTCACTTCAAATCACAAAGCATATGAAATGCCTGCCAGATTCGCAAAAAGGTACAAAATTTATGGTATGTCATCTGATCTCTCGACCACCCTGGGGCATACCCGTCTGCCAATATGTCAACAAAATCATGCTCATTGTTATTCACTATAAGGAGACGTATCACATCCAATCTGCGATGCGTAAAAGACATTGTGTACCACCTCCTTTTCTCGTGACATGTACTCAGTAACACTAAAAAGGGCTGCCTGTCATGCCATCACACAACACAATAAGCATAATTGCTGTGTAACGGATGTAGGCATGTTTCTCGAGATAAGGCATTTTCTTACATCTTTTTGTAACTGCATTAGGTATAGCAGGCCGCTTCAAAAGTGGCGCTGTCTTGAGAACACGAGCTGGGTGTAAGATTAAGCGAGCGTGTCGAGAAAAGAGACGACAGGCGGTGTCGAATTAGACTCGAGATCGTGGGTGTGGAGAGCGAGAGAAGGGGCAAGACCGGGGGTACTGCTTGCCTTTTACGGACCGTGCATAAAGAAGAGAGAGAAGATGCGAATAAAAGAGGGAGGAGCACCTGAGAAGACAACAGGCCTGGCGCCTGTGCCCTCTGTCCTACAATGACAAACAAAGAAAATACAACAGAAACG
Source organism: Ophiostoma sp. CBS 140.51 (assembly GCA_029298735.1). Classification (NCBI taxonomy): domain Eukaryota; kingdom Fungi; phylum Ascomycota; class Sordariomycetes; order Ophiostomatales; family Ophiostomataceae; genus Ophiostoma; species Ophiostoma sp. CBS 140.51. The sequence continues at coordinate 21,571 of JANSLP010000088.1, read as the reverse complement.
GAGAAAGGGACGGAGGACGGAGCATAGCAGGAGCGGAGCAGGTGCGGCCTCATAACACGCCGAAAAGAGCAACACCGCGCCTGCCTCGTGACCACGCGGAACTGACTGATGATTAATAGGGAAAGCGCCACTGCCCTGTCACGCCTATCTACCTGTCCACACAAGGAGCGTCGTAACCGCAAAACGCAAGACATGCAAAACAAGTAAGACCGATGGGCAGGAGCGCCCTTGCGTGTGCGGCTCTTCTTCAGCCTTACATCACAGCCTTGCGGCCAAACTCGACCTGCCCTCATGTGAGGCCTTTTCCCTTTTCTTATCATCAATGACCTTCCCGTTTTTGATATTATTTCACAATTACCTCGTCTGCCGAATGACTAGACTCTGCAATGTGGTAGCCGCCCTTCGACAAACTTGCGAAACCGGCGATGCTTGTTCTCGTGTCTCGCGTTCATTTTCTTCTCTCTTTTTATTGACGGAAAACCAGAGTTGCAGCACAGCCCGGCGCCCGGTGTCTGTTCTTTACCGGCTGCCTTGCCTCTATGCACCGATTTCACCGATTGGCGCTTGGCGAATTACTACAAGAGTCACAGAGGCCCCAAAGTTTACAGAGCAAGGTTGACGATGTGCACGGCTGAGGTGTCGTCAAGAGTTTGACCGTCTTACTCGGCTGTGATTGGCTGCTAGTGGGTACTTGTGTCCAAACACAAATCTTCACCAAAAATATGTACCGAGTTATCGAACATGCTTAAGAGTTATGTTCGACAGGGGTGGATTCTTTTGCCCTTTGTTTGGCGTTGATGCTGGCATAGGGCCAGGCTGAGGCGCGGCGTCTTTCATATTTGAAGCCAAACCCGCCCGCATCGTCGGACGCGGTCGCTCGCAGTTTCGCAGTTTATCTCAGCAAATTCCAAAACTTGAAGAACAACACTGAATTTACACGACAAGCTGCAGCTTTCATTCCTCTTTAATCTCATACTTTTATATCTGATCCAACCCTTTGCTACATCACACATCACCTTCCACAATGTCACGAATGGGGCAAGGCTGGGCAGCCGGGCCGACAGACGACGGCGTCGCATTGCCCGCTTCTCAATCCGCAAAGTCAGCACAGCCCGCCGCGGCATCAACAGCAAATTCCTCATCGTACGCAGGCCCAAAGACCCGCCAGCGCATACATAAACCGCCGGAGCCGCTAGCCGTGCCGGACATTGACGAAGATGCCGCCGAGCGGAAGCGCGTGCTGAACGTTTTGGCGCAGAGAAGATACAGTGAGTTGCCGCCCCTTCATTTCAATTATATATTATTGCCAAATCTCTAACATCTTCCAGGAGAGCGGAGGCGACAGAAAAAGGCGGCCAAGGCGGGCGGAGCAGAGCAGCCAGCACAAGCTCTCGATGCCGATGCAGAGATGGGCGATGCGCAGATGGGCGACATATCGGCGCTCGACCCCGCACTCAATAGCAGCTCCGACACAAGTCCCGGTGTGGACGAGCCAGTCACATTTATGGACCTGCCCGCTGTATCCAACAGAATGGTCGACACCTCAACACTCGGCGACCTCGACCTGACAGCTGAAAACATGGCCTTGGCATCGTTTGAATTCGACCTGAGCCTCAGCACCAGCCTGGCGACCATGGCCGCAGCAAAGGCAGTCGAGACAGGGACCTGGGGCATGGGCGCAGCCGTTTTCCCCGAGGACACGAACACCATCGAACACAACGCCCTTGTGCCCACATCCTCTGCCTCACCGCGCTCGCCGTCACCATCGACAGCAATTAACCCGCTGTTGACTTTTGGCAGCAACAACAGCAACACATATACAGACCTCAGCAGCGTCTCCCTCACTTCATCATCCTACAGCATCCCTTCGTCCTCCAACTCGTCTGTTACGGATCACCTCTCGCCCGACTCCTACTTTTTCCCCATGACCGAGCTGTCGCTGATGCGTGCCGTCATGCGCATCTCGGAGCGTCTGGGGTGTACCGATGACATGTGGCAGATTGACGGCCAGTCGCCGTTTCTCGAAAACAACAAGAAAATGAACAGCAACAGCAGCAGTTCCTCAAATCAAACGGGCCTGTCGCCACTCAACACCGAAAACAGCATCGCTCTGCTGCCGGCCAATTGGCGCCCCACACGCGCCCAGCGCTTCGTCCCGCACCACCCGGCCCTCGATATCCTGCCGTGGCCCTCGGTTCGCGAGAAGCTGATTGGCCTCTTTAGCTTGCCATTGGACGAACGGCCGCCCATCGCTGCCGACCCCCTCGCCCTTGTGCATCTCATTTATGATCTCGAGGACAGCGCTGAAGGTCTGCGCATCTGGGGATCCGACCCCTACGATCCTACCTGCTGGGAAGTTGGTCAGCTCGTCTTTGAGCGCTGGTGGTTTGTCTTTGACCGCGATATTATCGAGCAGAGCAACCGCTGGCGCGAGCTGCGCGGCGCATCGCGACTGCGGGCTGTGCGGACGGACACGCGTACGAAGAACGTCATGGACATGGTCTGGGCGTGAGTTGCAAGGATATAGAATTTGGAAAGTGGAACCTGGAAACCGGACAGGGCAAGACTGGACGGCGTAACGAATATAAACGAATATTTATGTATCATAAATCAAACAAACGAGCAATCAGAGCAATCAGAGCACCTTTCTTCTCTCAGTGTGTTTCTATGAAAAAGGATGTTGAAAAACAGATAACAGCACACAACTGCTGTCTGTAGTTCGTTAATAACACGCACCGTGATCTTCATGAGAGATGCAGCCACCAGGATCGATGGGATCCGCGCCACATAAATAGTCGTTGGAATCAGGAACGGGCGAAGGGTCAGGAACAGGGTCAAGTCGGTTGGAGCTGCTGGTTGCGACAATTATTGGTGGGTAGCGGCAACAGGCGGGAAAGGCGGCACACAATGGGTAGTGGTGGTGTGTAAAGATGCACAAACGCCCAAAATCATGACAAGTCAAATTTACGACGTCAACTCGCCCTGCACTTGCCATAATATGTAAAATATATATTTATATATACGTCGTATGCCGTTGGCAGTAACGACCGCGTGGTACAGCCGTTCCGTGCGTGGTGTACCTAGATTTGGAAGGAACACGTCTGTCTGCTGTCTGTACATGATCACATACATTGTCACAGGCCAGCTCCGGCGGCCAACAACACCCAATTGCACCTTCTTGCTCCGGTTGACGGACAGCATCCACCAGGCAGTTACGTTGAACAAGGAAAGAGCAAACACACGCTCGACGATCATGGCAGGCACGTTTTAGGCCAGCAGCAGGCAGAACTACGCTCTGTGATTCGCTCGCGCCTGCCATTTTCGTCTTCTTTTTCGTAGCTCCTCCTGAGTACGGAAAACGGCGGTCGCACTTGCCCACATGTTAGCTCGCGCCTTCTTTCTGGTAGACTTCCCTCTTTTGTTACTTTTTTCCCCTGCGTGCCTTCTGGTGTTAGCGCATTCGACCCCTCCATCTCGAAAAAGAAATCCCCAGAAAACCTATCCAACGGCCATTGGCTTCCTTTTTTCCCCCATCAAAAAAATCTTCCCAATTTCCCAACTCTTCGCTCTCTCACTCCGGCTGTTTGCTTCTTCTCTACAACCTCCCCAGCCGTTCACCTCTCTCCTGTCCGCCATCGACTTTACCTCTCTCCCTCCTCCGTCCGGCCCTCTCCCCGATTTTACCTTGCAACCCCTCGTCGACGCCCAGGAGTGACTTGCAAAAGCCGTCCGATTTCGAGTCCGATTTACAGCACGACGATGCGTTTGCAGTAAAAACGCAACGGCACAGATTTACAGCTGTTGAGCAAGGGGCTTCTCTTTTTTTCCTCGCCTCTCTTCTTTGTCGACTGTGACATTCTTCCGAGTACGTTTATACTTTCTTTTTCGGCCAGCACAATAGCAATTCCAAGCTCCAAAAGTCAAAGAAGAAAATGGCCAATTTCGAGTCATACTTTTTAGCTATGGATTTTCGTGATGTCCTGGTCTGTTTCTTCTTTTTCTTCAGCGTCTTGACGTTCCCCATTTCCCCTCCTCCGCCAAGGACATCCGTGCCCTGAACCCCAACACGACCCCCAATCAAGCCCCTCCCCTGCACCGTTGTGCAAAGTGCAAAGAGGCGCACAGCTTCGTCCGTCAAACGTCAATTCCTTCGGGACTTTGCATGGTCCTCCGGCCCGCGCCCCCGTCAATCTCCGGTCCAGCTCCGATTCGACCGCCGTGGATGGCCAATGCATGTCTCTTGTGCCTTTTGTGTTCCTGTTTCCCCCCTCACACTCCACAACACCTTGAGCTTTTGCTTTCCCAATCGTGCACCTATTTTCTGCATATATGACACCGCTCCTTCACCCCGCCTTTGACCCTCAACTAACTGTTTTCTTTTTGTTCTGCAGAATTCAGTAGGAATTGATCAAGGCCCAAGTGCCTGACCCCCTCGTTTTTCGTTTCGTTCCTTATTCTTTTTCCTCCTCCTCTTCTCCGCCAAAATGCATATTCGGGACATGATCCTCGAGGCCGAGAAGGACGGCTTGCCGTCCTTTTCGTTCGAGTACTTCCCACCCAAGACCGCCCAGGGCGTCCAGAACCTCTACGACCGCATAGAGCGCATGAACCTCTTTGGCCCCAAGTTCATCGACATCACCTGGGGTGCCGGCGGCCACATTGCCGAGCTCACCGCCGAAATGGTCACCCAGTCCCAGACCTACTTTGGCCTCGAGACCTGTATGCACTTGACCTGCACCGACATGGGTGAGGCTGCCGTCAATGACGCTCTGCGCCGCGCATACAAGGCCGGCTGCACCAACATCCTCGCGCTCCGGGGAGACCCGCCTCGCGACCAGGAGACCTGGGAGGCCACCGATGGCAACTTCTGCTACGCCCGCGATCTCGTCCGCCACATCCGCAAGACCTACGGCAACCACTTTGATATTGGTGTGGCTGGCTACCCCGAGGGTAGCGACGACAACAAGAATGAGGATCAGCTGCTCGACCACTTGAAGGAAAAGGTTGACGCAGGCGCATCGTTTATTGTCACACAGATGTTCTACGACGTTGAGAACTTCTTGCGCTGGCTGTCCCGCGTCCGTGAGCGGGGCATCACTGTCCCCGTCCTGCCCGGTATCATGCCCATTGCGACCTACGCCAGCTTCATGCGCCGTGTCAACCACATGGGCTGTAAAATCCCCAGCCACTGGGCAGCCACCCTCGAGCCCGTCAAGAACAACGACGACGCCGTCCGCGAGATTGGCAAGACCCTGGTGGCACAGCTGTGCAGAGACATTCTCGCAGGAGGCGACGTGAAGCACTTGCACTTTTACACCATGAACCTGGCTCAGGCCACGCGCATGGTCCTCGATGAGCTTGACTGGCTGCCGTCTGCCGACCGCCCTCGCCCGCCGCCTGCTCTGCCTTGGAAGCAGTCTCTCGGTCTGGGCCGTCGCGAGGAGGCCGTGCGCCCCATCTTCTGGCGCAACCGCAACAAATCGTACGTGTCTCGTACCGCCGACTGGGACGAGTTCCCCAACGGTCGCTGGGGTGATTCGCGGTCGCCTGCTTTCGGTGACCTGGGCAACGCATACGGCGTCGTTCTGCCGGGCACCAACGCTCAGAACCGCGCAAAGTGGGGCGAGCCCAAGTCCATTGCCGATGTCGCCAGCATCTTTGTGCGCTACCTCAAGGGCGAGCTGCAGTCGCTGCCGTGGAGTGAGTCGCCGCTCACGGGCGAGGCCGACAAGATCCAACAAGACCTCATCGACCTCAACAAACACGGTCTCTTCACCATCAACTCGCAACCCGCCGTCGACAGTGCGCCGTCGTCTGACCCTGTGCACGGCTGGGGCCCACCGAACGGCTACGTCTATCAGAAGGCATACCTCGAGCTGCTGGTTCCGCCCGCACTCTATGCCGAGGTCATCCAGCGGGTGCAGGCTCACCCGCACTTGACCTACCACGCCGTGACATGGAAGGGCAAGCTCGAGACCAACGCTCCCGGTGACGGCCCCAACGCCGTTACCTGGGGTGTTTTCCCGGGCAAGGAGATTGTGCAGCCAACGATTGTTGAGAACATCAGCTTCCTCGCCTGGAAGGATGAGGCCTTTCAGCTGGGTGCCGACTGGTCGCGCTGCTTCGACGCTGGCACCCCCAGCCGCACTCTCATCCGCAAGATGATGGACGAGTGGCACATTGTCACCATTGTCAACAACGACTTCCACCAGCCGCGCACCATCTTTGAGGTTCTCGCCGGCCTCCAGCTGTCTGACATGGACAAGGAGGTTGAGGCCGAGCCCGTTGAGGCTCCGGTGAAGCCCATCAAGGAAGCTTCTGAGGCCCCGGCCGCTACTGTCGCAGCTTAAATCAAATTTCATCTCTCTTGTAACAACGACCTTGTTTTACAACATCTCACCATTTTAACATCTACCTTTCGAAACACAATCTTCAACAATACCGAGGAGACTACATTTTAACACAGTCTCTCTCTTTTTTCATAATGGTTTTCGCATCATGGCGTTTCGGGCGAGCAATTTAGAGCTTGTCTTTGCGACATTTCACTTGCGCTTGCGTCCTCTTTTTTTGCGTCTCTCTTCATATTTTTATCGTCTTTTTATTTTCACTTTTACGACACTTTTTTCTTGGTTTGGCATTCTACTGGGGGGCGCAAACAACAAAAGTACCTTTTTCAACAAAATAGGGAAAACGAAAACAATTGGCATATCATTTGCATTTGTTACATGGGGCACACAAAACACAAAACTTTCTTGGAGTCTTTACGCATAACGACAAAAACTTTTACACAACCTGGGAAAAAAGGAAAAACAAAAAACCAAATCGACATTTACAAAACATCTCAACGATACCCCATAAAACGAGAGACGAAGGGAGGAGGTGGAGGGGCTAGGATATTCAAGACGATGACCGAGTAACGATATGTTGCTTGGCCTTCAGTCTTTGAATAGGTCATATAAAACTATCTAGCATAAATTAAGAGACATATTAGCTCTGTGCAAGTTTGAAAATCCATTGTGAAATAATATAGTTTTGGGTAAACTGGACAGGTTAAAAAAACTGTGCATATTTTTGTTTAGAAAAAACCAGATATAAATACTCATAAAAAAATTACACAGGAAATCAAAAGGGGCTGCTTATACAAGTGAATACAATTTCTATTCCAAAATGCTTTTTGACAAAACACACACAAGAAAACGGGCCAGTTCATGGCTATAGACAGAGCCTACTATCTACAAACGGTATATCAACCACCCAATTTATAGTTGGTCCCAGTCGCCCTCGTCGGCTACGTCAAAGTCCATATTCTGCCGTTGCAGTCTTGTACGGTGACGGCGGTCTTCTTCCTCGCGGTGCCGCTCCAACTCGTCCTCACGCTCTTCACCCTCTTCGAGCTCGTCGTCCTCGACCTTCATGATGAACGAATTGTTTCTGTCCACACCGTTGCGGTCGTGGCTGCTGCTGCCGTCGTTATCGGCATCTGCACCAGACCCGTTGTTACTGCGGCGTGGGATAGGACCGGCAACCCAGCTCAGCTCGACCGGTTCGTCAATGCCTGGGATCGATTTGCTGTCGGCCGACGCACCGAGACCACTGGCACGAGACAACCCATTGTAAAAAAGCTCGGCCGTGCGGCGGTCGCCAAAGGTAATGGTCGCAGTGTTGTCGTCTGTCGTGTCAATAGCAGAGAAGTCACCCACACCCAAAAGGTATTGCTGCAGGGCCTCGCTCTTGGCCGGGTCAGAGAAATCGCAGCCAGACACGGCGATGCGTCGTGGACGGTTGTCGAGCGAGTAGGCGGCATAGACGAGCGACATGGAGCCCGGCCGATAACTGCCCCGGCCGCTGCCTCTACCACCGCCACCGCGTCCTCGTCCTCCACCCCGACCACGGGTGTACCCGCCGCCACGTGGTGGCCACGGCGACGAATAAGATGTTGCCGCCGACCAGTCGTCGCCTCCTCCCGAGTAGGTTGTGGCTTGGTCGCCTAGGAGGGAATCCGGGTCAATGCCGAGGAGCTTAGCCTCGGTCTCGAGTGCTTCCAGCTGGGCACGGATGAGCTCCGTCTGCAGTGCTTGTGCGGCCGATTTTGACGAGCTAGGTGAGTCGGCTCCACTATCGGCACCACCGCTCTGTTGCGAGTCCGTTCGGTTGAGTCTCGCAGACCGTGCCGTCATGTTGGCGACAATCTTCTTGCGCAGCTCGAGCTGCTTGGCCAGGTTGCTCTTGAGACGTTCGTCGACGCTCTGCTGCTGCTCGGCGAGCTCTTCCAACAGCCGCTTCTTTGCCTCGTACTCCTTTTGTGCCGCCTCCTGTTTCCGCACAAACTCTTCCATTCCCAACTCGGTTGTAGCCTCTCTAACCTCACCCTCTTCGTCATCATAGTTGAGGATCCCAAACTGGTTTTGTGGGAGTTGTTGTGGCTTCTCGTCGTCCAGATGGCGCACAGTGACGAAGCGGTTATCAAAGATGGACTTTGGTGACGTAACGGCTTTGAGGGCAGCTGCTGGTGTGTCAAACTCCACAATGGCCGTGCTGTTCTCGCGCTGTACCATGACGTCCATAATGATGCCAAAGACGGAGAAGTGGTTCCTCACAGCCCTTTCGTTGACAAACTCGTCTGGGATGTGCTCCACGACAATGGTCTCCTTTCTGGCGTTGGCTGACAGGCCCTGAAGGAACTGCTGATGCGCAATAGCCAGGCCAGTCTGACCAACAACAGCACCGCCCACGGGTGTGTGATCAAACTTGCAGTTAACTTTATTGCATACACCTTTCTTCTCCAGGTTGCGACACCGGCGCACGCGCTTCTGGCGCTTGTTTTTTGTCGAGCCGCTACTGGTTTCTGGTGCTGTGGCGAAAGCATTGTAGGACGAAAGTGCCATCTCCAGCTGCTGCTGCATCCGCATGAGGTTCTGGACGAGGTGTTGCGGGACGGGGCTGTTGCCATTGAAGAAGGGCTGCGGTCCGTCTTGTGGCATACCGGCAGGCATCATCGGGATGCCAGGCTGGAACACGGCTGCACCAGGGTTGAATGTTCCCGGCGCGGGTGGATATTGTGGTACTGATGCGACCGCCAGACCAGAATAAGTAGGCACAGAAAAGTCCAGCTGCGCACCGCCATGTCCGGTTCCCCGGCCGCCACGTCGCGCCTGTTTGGCAGCCCTATCTCCTGCTGCTGCTGCTGGTCCGCCTGGCCCTGGTGCTGCTGGCAGTGATGATTCGTTGTATGAGCGCTTCCTTGAACCGTTGGCATTCGCATTGGAATTGTCATTGGCTGGCAGTATTGACGATCCGGGACCGGCTGAGGGTTGTAATGCGCCGTAGCCGTGGCCGACGGCGGCGCCTGCACGTGCAGGTTGGGTGGTCGTGGTCGTGGACGTGGTTGGTGCTGAAGGTTGTGGTCTCGAGGCTGGTTTCTTGGATGGTTGCGGTCTGCCTGGGAGGTACGATTTGAGGGCGAGGGCTTCGAAGACTTCTTCGACAAAGGCACTGGTTTCTGTTGTGTGTTAGGTAGGAACTTGTAAATCATGTGTCAAGTCGAGCGTGGCCTACCGTCTTTCAAAAAGTCATACAGCTCCGACCGACACATTTCCTTTGCATCGGCCGAGCTCGTATCGTGCTGCAAAAGGGCCACCACATATTCGGCAAGGATGTCGGCGTCCACGTCACTGTCGGTCCGTGATCTGGCAGGCAAGTGAAGAGTCAGTAAGGAGAGTAGCGAGTCGTCCGTAGTATTGAGGGCACGAGAGCACATACGATGCCTGCATTGCCGTCAGGCGCTTCATGAGCCACGCTCTAAGTAGCGGCGCATCATTCACTTCGAGAAGCGGCGCGCTGGACGCCATGGTTCCGGCCACCGGGGGGGTTCGTTGTCGTCTTCCTCTTAGACGAGCGTAGTGAGTTGTGGAGATCGCATGGGGGGGAGGAGGAGATGAGGCGCGTTCCGGGTGAAGGTCATTAGTCAATACTAAAAGGGGTAAGATGAGGTCGAGGTTATAATCGAAAGAGCGTTAACTGGGCTCTTCGAAGGGAAGGAGTGAGGTCGGGAAGGAAGACGTCGTGTTGCTGGTTGCTCTTTCTAGAAAAGAGGTTGACATTTTAGGGTCCGATAAGATTAGGATGGCAGGTGCGACGGTCAGAAATTCTACAGCTTGCCTTGCACGGGTCGTATTTGACGCGTCTACGGGTGCGCTGAAGTGCGCTGTAATCGACCACTAACAGCGGATAGCAAGCCACTGTACTCCGTAGACGCTGCACATTCGGCTGACACACTCCACTGAAAGGTTCCACCTCACAAGCACCCAGCTTGACGATGTCGCACACTGTCACACAAGACAAACACATTCACTTTCGCACTAAGACACATTTGTTTCACAACAGGGAAAAGTTATTTGGAACAATAAAAATGCACTGATTCTTCTTTGATCACGGTAAAAAAAAGAACATCAAATTTGGAATCCAGTACACAAGCACACTATAAACATAATGAAAGCACCCGCTTTCCTTCTTTCCTTTTTGGGACTTATGGTTCTTTCGTCGTCTCTTCAGCTAATTAAAGCTGGATCAATCGTTATAATGTTATCATAGCGACACGATGGCATGCCTCCCACTATCAGCGGTATATCCTAGGCTGAGTCCTAAGGCTAGGAAGCGGGATATGTAACGCAGAAAGAAAAGGCATGATGAAACGATGTAAAGCCACGGAGTAGTTGGTGAGAGAGCTGGCGAATGCTCCGTTTACAGCTTGTCATAGTACTGCAGGAATTGTTAGTATCAGACGGTTTCTCTCTATCAATTGAATCTTAGAAATGTAGTGGATACTTACCATGTCGTAGGTCGGGAGCTCGACCTTGATGTTCTTGCGCTTGCGCATGTCGAGGACGATCTGGCCAACCTTGCTGGTGGGGTCGAGGGGCGAGCCACCAGGCAGGAGCTGGTAGTGGTCGAAGACGGACTGGGGGAAGGCCTGGCCACCAGTGGCCTGGCGCAGGTCACCGTTGAAGCCGAACGACTCCATGACGGGCATGTAGGCCTTGATGGTGAACAGTGGAGTACCAGGGCGCTGCTCCTCGTTGAAGACGTGACCTCTGCGGCGGGTCAGGACACCGTACACGCCACCCATGGCCTGCTCGGGCACCTGGATCTCGACCAGGAAGACGGGCTCCAGCAGAGCCGGCTCGGCCAGCAGAAGCGAGGCGAACAGGACACGGCGGGCAGTCGAGATAATCTGTCCACCACCACGGTGGATGGCATCGGCGTGCAGGGTAACATCCATGATGTTGAAGCGGATCTGGCGCATGGGCTCCTCACCAATGGGACCCTCACGAGTGGCCCACTGGAAACCGGAGACAACCGAATCCTTGATCTCCTGCAGGTACTGGACGGCCTTGGTCTGGTCAACCAGCAGGTTGGCACCGATAGTGTCGGGACCGAAAGCCCAGATCTTGCGGGCATCGGTGACATCCCAGCCGTAGTTGTCAGCCAGGACACGGCCACGGGCCTTGAAATCGTCACGGGGACCAATCTTGCCGGCCTCGATCTCCTTGGCAAGCTCCTCGTCAAGGGGCTCGGCCTCCATGTACAGACGGTTGTGCTTGTTGGGCGACTTGGACAGGGCAGTCATGCTCGACTTGGCGGTAACAGTCTCACGGAACTGGACGACGGGGTCGGAGATGATCAGGGGAACACCGGCGTGGTCCTCCTCGAGATCCTTCAGGCAAATCTCCAGGTGCAGCTCACCGGCACCGGCAACGACGTGCTCACCAGACTCGTTGGTCAGGGTCAGGACGCAAGGGTCGGACTTGGACAGACGCTTCAGACCCTCGACAAGCTTGGGCAGATCCTGGGCGTTCTTGACCTGGACGGAGCGCTGCACGACGGGCGAGACGGAGAACTTCATGACCTTGAGGTTGTGCGAGGTCTCGCTGGTCGACAGGGTACCCGACTTCAGCAGGAACTGGTCAATACCGACCAGACCGACAATGTTACCAGCAGGCATGTCGTCAATGGGCTCAACCTTGCCGCCCATCATCAGCACGGTGCGCTGGATGGCCTTGATGGTCAGGTCCTCCTTCTTGCCGGGGACGTAGTTGGGACCCTGGATGCGGACACGCAGACCCGAGCGGACGGTACCGGAGAAGACACGACCGAAGGCGTAGAAGCGGCCCTTGTCGGAGGTGGGGACCATCTTGGACACGTACAGCATCAGAGGAGCCTTGGGGTCACAGTCGCGGATACCAATGGCAGCCTCGTCGTCCATGGGACCCTCGTAGAGGGTCTCGACACGGTAGCGCTGGGCAGTGACGGGCGAGGGCAGGTGCAGGATCATCATCTCCAGCAGGGAGTCAGCAGCGGGCAGGAAAGTGCGCATGACAGCCTTGAGCAGCTGCTTGCCCTCCTTCTCGCGGTCGTCGACCGAGAGCTTCAGGGACAGCTTCTCCAGGAGGGTGGTAATCTCCTCCTTGCGGAAGTTCATGACAGCCGCGAAGATCTTGAAGATGGGGTCCAGGATGAACTGGTTGAAGGCACGCTCCAGCTGCTTGCCCTCGTAGGTGCCGTTCTTGGTCCACTTCTTGGTGGCGGGGTTGAAGTAGTTGTCGCCCCACAGACGCTCCATCATCTTGTTGCGGTCAACACCAAACTTCTTGGCGTAGCGAACAGCGAACTGGCGGATGGTGAAGGCCCAGCCGTGCAGACCGGAACCGAAGGCAACGGTACCGCGGTCGGGGTAGACCTGGACGTCACCAAGAGCGTCGTCAAGGTACGTCGAGATGATGACGTTGACAGACTCAATGGTACGCGAGAAGGACTGGTACAGATCCTCCTTGGACACCTGCAGCTCGAGCAGAGCGCGGTCGACCTTGTTGATGATGATGACGGGGCGAATCCGCTCACCAAGGGCCTGACGCAGCACGGTCTCGGTCTGGACACAGACACCCTCAACGGTGTCGACGACGACCAGGGCACCGTCCGTGACACGGAGGGCAGCAGTAACCTCAGAAGAGAAATCAACGTGACCGGGCGAGTCGATCAGGTTGATCAGGAAGTTGTTGCCGTCAGTCTTCTGACCGACAATATCCTTGATATCATCGTCCTCGGCCAGGGTGCCGTACAGCGAGATGGCCGTTGACTTAATGGTGATGCCACGCTCCTGCTCATCCGCTCTAGTATCGGTGGCACGGGCATCACCGGCCTTGGCAGTGGAAATGATACCGGCCTTGGCCAGAAGGGAGTCGGTCAGGGTAGACTTGCCGTGGTCGACGTGGGCAATGACGGACATGTTCCGCACATTGGTCGGCTTGTCCATCAGCTGACGGATCTCGTCGATCGTGAAGCTGGAGGGAGAGCATGGTTAGCATTGATGTGATGTGAGATGGAGATCAAGCCGTGGCCATTTGAGGATTCCGATATCAAAACAACAAAACAACAGAACAACAAAATCCATCTCGCTGTTTCCAACGACGGTCTCTCCTCGTCTCCTCAACTCGATGCCGTCTTTCTCTTGCACCACGATCCATCTTCCCCTCACCAACCTGCCGTCGGAGGGGAGTTGGGCTTAAGTCCGGGTGGGCAGAAAAGTTTTCGTGATGCAAAACAAACACAGCAAACGAGGCAGAGAATAGAGCAGAAGAAACACAGATCGTGGAGCAAAGAGGATCCCAAAGTGAAGCCAGGCTGAAGAGAGGGGCAGGAAGAGGAGGACAAGCAACTTACTTCACCATTTTGGCGGTATTGTATCGCGATCACGATATAAAAATGGTTTCAAAAGGGGGTTGAAGATTGGTATGGTTGGAAAGGAAAGAAAAAAAAGAAGAAACGGAGAGAGGAGAAAAGAGGAGGGGAGGAGATGGTAGAAAAGAAAGAGGGAGGCACAGAGGATTGAGAGGAGGGTTGGGTCTTCTCAAGTGGATAAGTGCGAAAGTTTTTTTCTTTCTTAAAGAGGTAGGCGGGGTATTTTTTTTTTTGGCGTCTCCATCGCTCCTTCCCTGCTGGTTATATAGTGCTGTGTTATCCGCCGCCTCTGGTCGTTCGCTCTTTCCTCACTAGAACGAAGCTGTTGCTCCGGCCAGTCGTAGACAAATGAGAAACATTGATTTTGTCTCGTGGTGGGGCGCTTCTTAGGGAAGGAGGGACAGATGGCAGGTACAGTAAAGGTTTTTTCTCCTTTTTACTTGGGCTTACAAACTAGCCGTCGTCTAGCAGCTTCTTAGTTCTATCTATGATCGCTGGACCGCCTGTCACAGCTTGCATTTCGTGTCGCAGACACGGGCAAAAGATAGGCATTTGGTGGCGAAGAGCAAAAAACAGCGTTGAACAGTGTTGAACTGTGCACGTTGGAGAAGAAAATCGAGGCTATTTACGTCCTTTTATCAGTTTGGAGTCATTGCAAAGAGTCATAGTTGCTAGCGGGGGGTCACAAAAGAGTCATCGCGCCTTCTTTAAAATAGTATAACTATAAACGCTTCGGCAGGAAGCTGCGATCGAGGACAAAACAGCAGAAAAGGTAGATGCACAGTCGTGTCTCTGGGAAGGAAGTATCTTGGGTATGGCGATGCATGGACACAATAGGAAAGCGGGGGCGGGGGCTGCACTTGCCGTTCGACTCAGAGTCTCACTCGCCCCAGCAACCGCGACAGGTAAGGCAGGAGGGGTATTAAAAGCCTTCCGTGCGAGCTGTAAAATTTCTTGGTACAGCAGGCTGCGTGCCGCGTTACAGGCCATTGACCCCGCCTGCCAGCCGAGCCTGCCTCGTTCGTCCAGCACCCACCCACTGAGCGATCATGTTCAACTACCATGGCAAGGGGGTCCTTTCTTTTTTTTCTCCAGGCGCAATCCGCTACAATATTGTGCCGCCCATGCCTTCCCGTTCAGGGCTAACATGCACGTAAGCCCTGAACGCCACAAGCGACCCACATTTTGAGCTTCAGCCACAATCGGTGTTAGTGAACGTCATTGAAGCTTAACAGCGGACAGGACGACGACCAACACAGCCCAAACAGAGCTGGTAAAGGAGATACGGCGTCTACAGCATGGAAGCGTGAGAGGTAAGCAGACGATAGTATCTTTACGATTCTAGAATGAATTAGGTGTGTATAGAAACAAAAAAAAAAAATGAAGAAAATGAAGAGAAGTACAGTAGTATACAGGATCGCTCCTTCCCGAGAAAGACTCCAAACGCCGATATGCATCACAAATCAAAAACGCTGTATACATGCAGTTGCCCTTTCTGCCCTTTCTTGCCCCCTTTTCGCTTCACATGAAGAAAAGAAACATAAAAACAAATGAAACAAATGAAACAAATAAAAATACACAATCTGCATCTTTTCGCCTCCCACTTTACCCCTTCTCACTCCATTTATGACGACCCAAGAATCCGAGAGTAAGCGTCCTCGACTTCGCCTGCCAGCTCTAGCAGCGAAACAATTACAATTTGGTGCGTCAAGTTGGGCAGACGGTCTCTGTGCAGACCAATCCACTCGAGCGGTGGCGTGGCTTCGCCCATGTCGCGCAGCTGCGGCGTCTCAATGATGGCGGGCTCCAGTGCGTGGTAGTAGTACTTGGACTGGGGCACGTTGACCTCAGCAGTGATCTTGGTCTGCTTGCCGTTCTTGCCGCTACCGCTGCCGGCCTTTTTGTCGACGGAAGCACCATCTCCCCCCTCGCTCTCGCCTTGCAAATCAGATCCGTCAGCAGCGCTGCTGTCAGGCACACCAGTGACACGGATGGCAGCCAATGGAATCTCGCGGCCAAACGTCTGCTCGAGCGTCCGCGAGTGGTTCGCCCACATGCCGCGGATGTAGCTGATGCGCGAGTAGTTCCAGCCGACCTCGACTTTGCCCTCAAAGGCCGACTTGAAGATGTAGTCGATTTGGCGTGACTCGGGCGTCTGCCAGGTCCGCATGCTCGCTTCGACACGCGGCACCTTGAGGATCGTGCCGCCGCGCGAGCCCGTGGCACTCAGAACGACGTCCTCGACCGACAGCTCGCTGATGGTCTTGGGCGGGCCGTCGGGAATGTGCCGAACACCTGCTAGACCAATACGCAGCTGGCCCAGTGTCAGCCCGAGGTTGCTGTGGACGCGGCCGTCGTTGATGCTAGCCGTGAAGCGCGCCTGGGCGTTAAGTGCTTCCATCTTGAACACCTGGTGGTCGGCAAAGGTGTTGGGGAAGACGCCCAAGTTGACGGCCCGTAGAGTGACAACAACATCCGTGTCCAGCGAGATGGGGGACTTGGCAAACAGACTATCGTCGTCGTCACCGCCGCCGAGAGGTTTGAGAGGCAGCCCAGCAGCAGCGGCTGCATTCGACCCAAAGGTCAGGGTTGTGGCTGTCTTTGCTGCACTGCCCAACGCTTTCTCGCCTGCCGACTCGGCCATCATCTGCGTTGCACTGGCAGATGGCCGGCGGTTAGTGAACTTCTCAATCTCTCGCAGCGACGTCTCAAAGTTGGCCTTGCGCTCCTGCACCAGCCGCAGGAAAGCCTGGTATAGAGCCACACTCTGGGCTGCCGATGTCGTCGTGCCAAACACCTGCACAGCGTCTCCCTCAAAGACGGCAACAAGCCGGTCACCACGACCCTGGCCACGCCGCACATTGTACATCATAAAGTCAAGAGACTGGATATCGGCAACGAGGAAGGCCTGGTAGTCAAACGATGCTTTGATACGCAGCTGGCTGAAACTGATCGAGGCCTGAATGAGCGGCGTCTTGCTCAAAGCCTGTTCACGCTGAGGCCACTCGATGGAGGTCCGTAACCTAAAGTCCTCGAGGGCAACAAAACCGCTCATGCGACCGGTACTGTCCACACCGATACGGCGGAAGCCCAGGCACAGGT
Source organism: Ophiostoma sp. CBS 140.51 (assembly GCA_029298735.1). Taxonomy (NCBI): domain Eukaryota; kingdom Fungi; phylum Ascomycota; class Sordariomycetes; order Ophiostomatales; family Ophiostomataceae; genus Ophiostoma; species Ophiostoma sp. CBS 140.51. The sequence continues at coordinate 4,735 of JANSLP010000088.1, read as the reverse complement.
TCTGCTCCCAGCCAGACGTCTTCTTGGACGACACCCAAAAGTCTTCAATGGCAAAGACGGACTTGCCGAGCGCCTGGCCGAGGTCCACATTGATCTCCAGAGCAGCAATCGAGATCGAGGCAGTCCAGGGAAACGCTGCTGTGGCGGCCACCTGCTGGTACCGCTGCACGAGGTGGATGGGCTGCTGCTGCTGTGAGGAGAAGGAGGCAGCCGATGTGGACATGGATCTTGACTCGGCGGCTAGCTTTGTCGGGCTCGTCACAATGGGAGCAGTGTTGGCCTTGCGGAGGTCTCGCGGTGTCCAGATCTCGCGGAACAGCAGAAAATCCTGGACTTGCCGGACATTGATAGCGACCTTCATAGGGCTAACCTTGAGTAGCGCGGATACGCCGCTTACACCGCTAACGTGCTTGCTGTTCATGAGGGACAGCACAATTGAGTCAACCTCGAAGCTACCAGTTGACTCACGCGAGTAGACGTGCTGGACCGACGCTTGCAGGCGACTAATATTGCCCGAAATAGCCACGAAGTTGCCGTGCTCGACTGTCCGGATCGTGTTCATAGTCAGGTAGACATCGTCGAAGCTGGTCGTGGCGGCGACGCGCGCAATGGGCTGGCAGCTGAGCGAGAACTGCTGCTTGTGGATGCGCAGACCCAGGTTGAGCTTGAGACGGCCGAGCATGGCATTGGGATTGGCTGCCGACATCAGAATGTTCTCTTCTGGCTTGGCCTTTGTTAGAGCCATGGCTATGTCGGCTGCGTTCTGGCCATCGCCATCGTCCTGTGACGGCTTGGATGCCTTGCCCGAGTTGCTGACGACCTCCTTGATGCTCTGCGTCAGATCCATGACCAAGGGCACGACCGATGGGTAGATGACATTGCTCGAGGGATCGATCTTGACCTCAGCGTAGAGCGAAGGGTCGCCCTTGCCGCTGTCACGGTACTCGAGCTTCCACGCCAGGCCTGGCGAGCGCAGCGTTGTGCTGCCACCGGATTCGTCCGAGGTGTTGAACTGTCCGTATTTACCCCCAATGCCTGAGCGGCGAGACCGTGCTGTGTTTGCACTCGCTCCAGAAGCGCCTATGTTCTCGCTTCCGGGCACGCCGAACGTAGTGGCCGAGGGGCCAAATGGATTGCCAGATGGTGTGGCCTTCTTACCGCCAATGTACACCACCGCGCCAGCAAAATCCACGTCTACAAGCAACGACTCCAGCCGCTTGTTACCAAGGATCGGCGGCTTCTCGGGTGCGGGTGATTCAGGAAGCTTGGAAGGCGAGGACGATCCCGTCTTGGTGCCACTACCTCCTCCCCCGGGCGAGTTGGTGGTCGGGTTCCAGCGCCGCGAAACTTGTTGGACGTTTTTGATAGATAGCTGGATCGAGTCTTTGAGATGTGCGGCGGGCACGATAAACTCCGAGGTGAGGCGTAGATCGAGTGATTTTCCGACGGCCTGGAAGGCAAAGCGGCGAGTCCGTGACGTAGAAAAGTAGGCAACGTTGAAGATGACCTCGGGGAGGAGTGCCGAGTTGGGCGAACGAGCCTTCTTGTCCTGTGTTGGCGGCACCAGCTGCAGCTGTAGATTCTCAATTGTCAAACGAGCCGAGTTCTTGGTGCGTGTGCCGAGCTCGATGCGGCCCAGAAGCAGCACGAGGTCTTCCTTGGCCTCGGTCGGTGGCGCAGGCAGATAGCGAGACTGTCTGGGCGAGAACGTGGCGAGGGCACACAGCCAGTTGATTTGGATGTTGCGGATCTCAAACGTGTAAGCAATCGACGACAAGAAGGACTTGATAATGTCGGGCTCTTCCTCCTCTTCCTCTCCGGCGCCAGCGTCGCCCTCGGCCGGTTCTTGGTCGTTGATGACAATACGCGGCTTGGACTGCCGCAGCTTGCGCAGGTACTCCATCTCGCGCGACGTGTCAAGGTCGTTAATCTTGTCCCCCATGTAGCCAAGGACGTCGACAACGGTAGAGACGGTGTCGGGCGACAGGCTGACGTCGAAGCCGTCGCTCTTAATGTCAAAAGCGCGCTTCTCTTTGCCGTCTTCGCCGAGCCTAGACGTTGCCGTGATCAAAGCTGCAAAGGCCATGCTGCCACACGAGGCCATCTCGCCCTCGGATCCCTTGAGAATCTCAAACGCAATACGCCGTAGGTTGAGGTAGAATTCGGGATAGGCCAGGATAGGGCCGCCGTTGTCAACCCGGTTCGTAATCTCGAGACGGATGCTGTCCAAGCAGAAGGAGAGATGTGCCGTGGGCGCCGCGTCCGATTTCAAAGAGACATTACCAAAGATCTCCAGGCCGGCAAAGGTCGAGTGCACAGAGTACACGATGGGCTTGGCTTTGCTCTTGGCCACAGCCTGCGACGGTCCGGGTGCAGGCGCAGGCGGCTGGCTACTGAAAATCTCCTTGAAGTGCCGCTGGATGACCTTGAGCTGCTGTTGCATGTCGGCAATGGTGCTTGAGATTTCTGGCCGGTTCAGGGCGGACAACAAGCTGTAGACGGCCGCGGCGTCCAGTTGCACCAGCTCGAGGGACGAGAAGACCGAGACAGTCTGCTCGTGGTCGCCGATTCGGGTGGTGATGCGTCCGTTGGTTGGTGGAATCTGCAGGAGCGAGATGCTGCGTGCCTGGTTGCTCGTATTGGACGTCACCTGCATATCGTGCGCGTTCTCTTTGACGTCGAAATCAAAGATGATTTCTTTGCCAAAGTTGGCGGCCACAGCAACACGTGCCACGACACCTGAGATTTTGTAGGTCAGTGAGCGCAGCAGCGGCACACTGATCGAGTACTCCTCCAAGAACAAGGCCACCTTGAAGCTAAAGGCCGACAGATGGCCGGCAATCTTGTTGTTGCCATCGTCTGCCTTGGTCGTTTGGGCAGACACAACCGAAGACGTCGACGCGTCGACTGGCTTCTCGGGCACCAGCGGAAACAACTCGCCAAACTGGTACAGCTGCGCCACCTCGTCTCTAACGAGGAGGTCCAGCGTCTCGAGCAGTGCGAGCGGGTCTTGCTTGATGCCAAACGAGAAGTTGCGGCTGCTGGCCGTGGCCTTGATGGTGTGCTCGTAGCGGTCCTTGGTGGTCTCCATGCAGTGCGCGACAAAGACACTGGGCCGCTGCAGATTTGACGACGTCACGAGCTCCGAGTGGCTCTTGATGCGCGACGTGATGGCATCGCAGCTCGTGACAAAATTGGTGTCCATGACCTTGTCGCCGCTACGTCGGACAAGCAGCGATGATTTCGTGCCGACGCTGGTCATGCGCACGTTGAGGTTGATGGTGTCGAGCACGAGTGAGCCGTGGTCCATAGCAAAGACGACGTGCAGGGTGCTCTGCTGGGGTACGACGCCCGCAGCGCCGGGGATGGGCTTGGCGGACGGCTTTGCGTTCTTGGCCGCCTTGTCGTCCCTTGCGGGGGCGGTGACGGCCTTGTTTGTATTTTCTCCAGCCGCCTCGTCAGCTGCCGTCTTGTCGGCCATCCGCCGCTTGTACAGACGGATGACGTCCTGGGCGAGTTCGCAAATCTCCCAGTTGAGCCGGACGGCCGAGTCGGAACAAAAGATGTTGAGCACCGAGGTAGCATGGGTCTCTGCACTCACTGCAGTTCCTGCAGTTCCGGGAGCGCTGCCGTTTTGCTGTCTTTGTTTCTGTTGTTGTTTGGCCTTGAGGGGCACATTGTTGGCGACGGCCTCGCCATTCTCAAACCGTACCGTCAGGTCGAAAAAGGTGATTTCGTTTTGCTTGGGGCCGGGGTCCAGGATAAGCTGCAGCTTTCCGACGCGGACTACACTCATAAAGGCGAGGATGGGCCGTTTCTCGGCCGCCTTCTTGTATAGATCCGCCTTGAGCGAGCCAAACAGCTCCTGCAAAAACAACGACTGCGTGAGGTCACCCAAATCCCAGCCTCGCCAATATTCGAGCTTGGTGATGACCTCACGCACCGTGCCACCGATGGGCGCAACGGTAAACGGCGCGATTGGTGACTCGACAACAGGCAACAGCGGTGCCTGGCCGAGACATTCGCGAATCAGCTGCTCCTTAGGCTCCTTTTTCATTAAGAACCACACCTGGCGCAAACGCATGGCCAGTTTCCATGAGTCAAAGGTTCGCAGGTGCTCGTGGGCAGACCGTAAAACAGCTGACGGCCGGACGAGGAACCCAGGATCGGTGACGCCAATACCGGCAGCGATCAGGCGCTGGGCCAAGTGCGGCCGGATGCGGCTGTTATAGGAGAGCGGGACAGCAAAGGACTCGGTCAGGTCCGAGGCCAACACACCAGTCCGGTGGATCAGCGACGCAATATACTCAATCTTCTCGGAGCTCAGCTGGCCCTCAATGGCGCCAATGTCGGCATCCAGGTAGGCCAAGTCTTTGGTGCCCATGGACACGAGGACGTTCTCGACGCTGGCGACAAAGGCAGCCTGTGGCGTGGCAATGTCAGCAAGACGCTCGGAGGCAGACAACTCAACAGACCCCAGGCGCAGCTGGAAGGAGTTGTGCATCTGGCTCTCCTCGGGCCGCATAGCGTCGTGCCAGGTCGTCTTGGCGCGCGACATGAAAGTGATATTGGACACGGAGACATCGTACTGGTCCTGTTCGTGTGCAGTGGCTGCGGCAGCAAGGTCGGAAGATGAGGATGTGGCATTGAGGAAGCGGAAGTTGGCGCGCGGGAGCTGGACGACAAAGTCGGAGACTTTGCCCTTCATCTTGCGCTGCTTGCCGGCAGTGATGAT
>JANSLP010000087.1:0-110863 GCA_029298735.1 Ophiostoma sp. CBS 140.51 | reverse complement strand
AACAGACAACGGCCGTTGCAGTTCTGTTGGAAACGAGTAATCCGTCTCGAAAAAAGAGGAGGCCAAAAAGGGACATCCGAACAGGCACAAGACATCGAGTGACGTGGCGAGCTGCAACACAAAGAACAAAAAAGTGTGGCACTCCAACGTTGTACCTGATGGAGGGGCAGGAGATGTCAGCATCAGGAACAACCATCAGGAGAAAAGGCGATGAGATGAGAGCCGGTGAGGCTCAGCAGGCAGTCGAACAAAGACAGACTGAAAGATACAATATACTTCGATACTTCAAACTTGCCAAAGTGCCTGCATTGGTGTCTGATGGTCTCCCGCGTCAGCCTGGAGGAGACTCGTAGACGGAGGGCCCTCGTGGATTGAGGAGCATCTGCTCAGAGAGGCTCACAAGGCAGCAAAAGATAACCCAACTCAGAAAAGATCGACACCCTCAAGAGTCCCTTGGAGGCGATTGTTCGATACGGTGGCTGTTGTTCTCCTCACTGTTTCTTAGAGGCGATCGTGCCCTGGGCAGTGCATCAACCAACAAGCGTACAGCGTGCCCGCACTGCCCGCACTGCCCGCGCGCTCCGCCTGGAAGCGAGTGTCGCGAGTGCTAGTGGTGCTTAGAAAGTACTGATGCCCAGCAAAGCCCAGCTCACAGTGAGGACACTAACAGAAACGACGGGCGAGCCACGATCGTGCAATCCGGTGCTCAGTCCATGGCCCATCATACGCTGACAGGCATGGAGGCCAGCACGTTTTGTCTGAAAGTGGAGTCGACAAGGAAAAAGAAAAAGTTGAAGAGAGGTCGAGGAAGAGGATGAATAAGGCTTGGCCATGGGCTCCCTAGCGGGGGCAGGTATCTCCTCACCAGAATTTGGTTAGAGAGTACCTCGTCTAAGCGCCGCCCTATGCTAGTGCATCGATTTTCACATCGCTTCACATCGTTTTCTTTCTTTTCCTTTGTCTTCTCTCGCCTCGCCTTTGTCCGTCGTCGACCATGTCACCATGTCCATGTCAGGTCAAGGCCCCACAATCGAACAACCCGTCCTCTCCGCTTTCTTGGCCATCTCGAAAAATCGTATCACGTATCTTTTTGATATCAGGTGACAGATGGACTTCGTCGTTCGTCTGGTCGTCTCATGTTCTTCTTTGTGTGATTTCGCCTCCCGACTACTCTTCGACTACAGTCGACTAGACTACTCTTACTATTGACCTTTAAACTTTCCATTCTCGCCTTCGTTTGTACACCGTTTCTTCGTCGTCCCGAAATCTTCAACAGTTTCGACAAGCGGCGCAGGATGAGGCTGAATGTAGATTAGCCAGGGCAGAGAGGCGAGAAGAGGGAAGGCAAAGGAAAGGGGAGTTACTCGATTTGTTCTGACAGAAATTCGAGTGAAACTTCATGATAGTACCCGTTTGTCGAAGCGAAGCCGATTGACAGCTACTCCCGTAATGTGTACGCAGACCTGGGGCTATTGTGTTCTCGGCCGACCCAATTCTTTTCGTTCGCCAGCTGGCCAATAATGTGTGAGGTGGACACCTATCAACCGAGACAAGGGACAAGAGACGAGAAAAAAAACGCGGCTGAAAGTGGTAACGCTGTCTGGATGTCAATCTAAAAAGAAACGGAAAATAAAATAAAAAAGGTACTGAAGGTGTTCATAGGCAGGAAGAATTAGGAAAGGCATGGCTGGCTGTGGGCCACTGTAGACAGATCTGGACACTGCAAAAAGCAATATTGCACTCTTTTGGAGGACGGCAGATGGCACTATCAAAAAAAAGGGAATGATGATGCGCACTCTTGTGTGCCCAAGGCGGCTGAAGATTTGTGGAGGACACAATAAGAGCAGTACTTTGTAATACTTGGCAAGGCGAAAGGCAACGCCGGCCGAGAGGCCTCGCACAAGAGAAGAAGTAGACACGATTAAACGAACTCCGAAATTGGTAAAAAGAACCGTACAAAAAAAAAGAGGCCAAGACACACAGACAGCCTCATCAACTCACAGACAATCGTCCAGTGCACTCCGTATGTGTCCCGACATTCTTTACCGACAGGACGGGAAAGGGAAAAAGGACGGCGACGGATTTGTCTGTTGGTTGTTGGTCGTTGGTTGGTGATTGAACGGAACTGTCGGAACGAAGCCGCATCCTCGTCCTCGGATTCGAGAGTCGAGGTTAAGTCGGTCTCGAATTGTCGAGACAACACGAAAGGGATGAAAACGTGATTTCTTTCTTCATCTTTTTCTTCATCTCCTCTTCTCTCCTTCTCCTCTTTGATACCGTCGTTCTGGATCTAACCCTTCATCCCGGTGCCCCCTTTCTCCTCCTTCTCCTCCTTCCCCCTCATTCTCCCTTTACTTATTTTAGTTGGGTCCGTTGTTCATTGTCTGTTGTCGGGGTTGTTCGCCTTCGACAGTTCGTGTAGTTTGTGTAGATCGTGTCGTTGGTTGTTAGTCGTTTGGCGCTGTTGGCGCTGTTGGCGTCGGCTGTTGGTTCACCGTTTTTTTCTCCTCTTTCTTTGTAAGTCTCATTCTTCTCCTTCTGCCACGATTCGCCACTCAGGTACAAGAAGCAGGTACAGGCACTTGGACCAAGGGGCCAGACCATCAAGATGCATCCAGAAGACGACTAGATGTGCCCCAAAGAGGAAAGGAGAGAGGGGAAGCCAAAGACCGTCGACACCAACTCAGGCCAACTAGAGACCAGTAACGGCCAGTACGAGGCCGCTGAAACCCAGCGCTCGCCGAAAAAACTCGATAGCGCCAACAGACACACACCGCCATCACCCCCATCACCGCCACCATACCACCACTACCCTTCAGCGACCACACCACCTTGAACACACCACTTTGACGACTTTTCCAGTCATGCTCTGTCAAAGTTTGTTAGTTTCGTGTTTACCGCCATCGTCGACGAAACTTGTCGATTTTTTGTTTTTTTTCATCATATCCTTCTAGCTCTTGTCTTCTTTCCTTCTTTATCGCTTTCCCCTCTTTCCTTCTCTCATCCAGATGCGCCTCCTCTTATGGCGTCGACGGATGCGACGTCTCCGCACGCACTGATGCATAACTATTCCAGAGCACACAGGAGCACTGAAACAAGACATGTACGCATCATCGATTTTGTTGTGACAAGACGGTAAGAAGATAGTGCACTCTCTGTCTGCAATCAATATTCATCGGCTGCCGCGCATTGTGCAAGAGGCTCTGCATCGATGCATGCACTCTGTGTTGTCTTTGCATGCTCCATCCTCCCCACAGTCCACAGTCCACAGTCCACAGTCCACACGCTTTCCTTCTTCTCTCCGCTGTCGCAGTCTTCACCGCAACTGTCGACATGGACCTTTTAAAAAAGAAACTGCAATTTCACCTTGCATTGGCGTGATGCACGTCTGGGAGTCGTCTTTGGGCTGTCCTTACTGTCTGCTCTGTCAATGGCTGCAAACGGTCTGGCTTTCAATTGATGTGCCTTGCTGCGGCGTGAAGCTGCACCCTACTGCAGGTGTTGCTGCAGGTCGACACATGGTTGCTGCAAGTCGATGCAAGCTGCTGCAGGTGGAGTGCACCTTTTTGCATGTTGATGCACGTCGTCTGCACGTCGTCTGCAAGTGTTTTGAGCCAGCACTTGCAGCCAGCGCCTCTGCCCAGAGCGTCTTGGGGGTGCTCACATCTACGCTGGTCTTTATCTGCTGTGCACACGGAGGATGCCGACTCTCAGTGAGCATACCCCTGTCCTCTGCCCGCACCCCATGCAGGAACCAGGTTCAGAGAAGAGAAGGGGAGAGGAGATCTTGGCCTTGTGACCGTGGGCCCCTCTTTTTCAGGTGGACGCCAGACCCTGTCGGTCTTAGTTCGACGGTGTTTGTGTGTTGAGTCGCCACGACACAGGCAAAGGGTCTAAACTGTTTTTGTTGATGGAGGCTTTCCAATCTTTGTTCACCGCATCTTTGCAATTCTGTCGGCTGCAGCCAGTTCCGAAGAATAAAGACAGGGAGGCTTCAAAAAAAGCTCGTCAAAAGCGGTAACCACGACGATCGCAACCAAGAGTGATGGTCGACCGCCGGCACTGAAGTTGACGACACTGCAGGAGTCTAGACTTTGAGCAAGTGGCTGGCTACGATGTCGGCTACAGCATCGACTGTCCACAATTGATGCGTCGACCATCGCAGAGTCAGCAGCGCCCAATCTTGGGCGGCCTCAATCGGCATCCCCATTCGTGTCAAGTATCGTCAGTGTTAATTACAGCCCGTGTTGTGCACTATTGAAAATCGTCCACGGGAGGCTTCGTCAAAGTGGAAGTACTCTAATGTCCGAAAGGACGTGCACTGCACTGGCGTTCGCCGGCGTGTCTGGCGTGCACTGGCGCTGTGCCTGACAGCAAGTTCCCGTATGTGTGTCTGTAGGCGGTACCTGATTGCCCTGATAGCCCTGATTGCCCTGAACGTCTGTGTGCGCCCGTCGACGTGCGTTCCCGGTCCAGCTGAACAGACCCTGGTCCCAGGTCCCGCTGATCGTCCCTCCCGTTCTTTTCGGGTGTTGGTCTGTGTCGGTGGGAGAGTGCACGCTCATTGTTCACGACGGCCTCTTTCTCTTTTTGTTGCCCGTCTCTGTTGATCGCGCACGTTCTCGAGAAGCTTTGTCCATCTCGTCTGCATCTTCAAGAGCAGCCTCCATTCTCAATTCAGCTACGACATGCATGTACTTCATCTCGTTCTCCCTTCTCATCCCATCTTTCATCTTGAACTTCCCCATCTCTCATCTCCCTCGACCTTGTCGTCCCTCTTTCTGGGTCTCCAATTTCGGCGTCCAAGCTTCCTTTCCTTTTGAGTCTTGTCTGATTTATCGTTGATTTCCCTTCTTTCTTTTTCGTCTTTCCATGACGCATCGTTTATCGCCGTCCCTCTCTCTCCACGTCGCACTTATGGACGGCACCTGATCACGCCCCAGTCATTCACCCATCTGCCGCACATCATCGGACACTTTTAAAATTGCGATTTCTTCTTTCAGCCCTTCCTTGCCTCGCTTGCCGTCGACGGTCTGCACTCTTTTACTCTGCTGCCCCGCTCAAGAAGCTACTCGAGCTACTCGAGCTGCTCGAGCTACTCGAGCTCCTCTTTTGTCTTTGTCTTCATCCACTTTGCTATCCTTCTTCATGATCTTCGACCGTCTCCTCGAACTCCGCCGTCCGTCGTCTCCTTGTCACCCCTCCTCTCCGTGCCCCTCCATTACTGAAATCAGCATCTTGCCTTTCTTTTGTGTGTGTGATTGTGCCTCGTGGACTTGGGCGGGGCTCTTCTCACATCTCCTTCTCCTCTTCTTGGCCTTCGCTTTTCCGTGTCCTATCCGTGATCCGCGACTTTCACACTCTTCTCTTGTCCTTACTGATCCTTTGAGCATGGGACCCTGCCGCTCTTGCCATGGATGATTTGTCGATGCCCGCAGTGCCCGTATGCCGAGCTTTAACCTTGCTTAGAAACTGAAAGCTTCCCCTCTCTTTGAGCGGCTTAACGAGCGCGATAGAAAGCCGACAAGGCGTTCTTCCTGTCTACACTCTCTCCGACGCCTATCCGTCTTCGCAGTCTTCTCTCATCCTTCGCAGTTCTTACCGTTGTCGCTGTTGTCGACATGTCTCACCTGCGTTTCTCTTCTAACAGCTACGCATGTCTCGTGTTCACCGTCTTTTACTGTCCGTTTAATTTCTATCCGTTCCGTTGCCTGTCTTCAGTGAAGAGTTTTATTTTCCTAGCCTGGCTTGCCGCCAGAAAATATGCTGTAGTCTTCTTTCTTCTCATGGTGCGAAGGAACGGACAGTGGCGGGACGTGCCAGCGACCGCGAGACACAGCGGAAGATGGAGGGGGAAAGGCTGGTGGTGTCTTGAGTGTCTCACTGTTGTCGTTGATCAGGGTGCCATTGCCTGCAGATGGCCTGCAGTGGCCTGCTAAATTGTTTTCAATTGTCTTCAATTGTCTTGATTGTCTTGCTTTTCCAGACTGTAGAATGGTTCTAGGTCGACAGTGCACGTTGCCACGCCCACGAAAGTAAGACATCTGTCAGGGGAAAAGGAATGAGACATGCAGGAAAAGAGAAAAAAAAGACAAAAACACCCTCAAAAACAGAAGCCTCAACAGACTTATGCACCTTCGCAACATCAAATCAGACCATTGGCCGTTGCGATCGCGTGGCAGGCGACCAGAAAGCAAAGAAAAATAAAATAAAATCGACGAGCAAAAGAAAAGCGACTGTTTTCCCTCAGTCTACCTCATGGTTGACCGCTGATGGGCTTCAGGGTTTCTAGGGTATCGCAGTGTCTACTTTCTTTTTCTCTCTTTTTTTTCTCCGTCTTTCCTTCTTTCTTTCCTTCCTCCCGATTTCCCCTCATTCTCCTGGTCCTCATTTCTTTTCCCTTGTCTTCCAGGTGCATATCGCTCAAAACGGCAGTCTTTTTTCTTTTCCTTTTTGTGATGCATCACTTTGCGCCGCGTGACCGCCTCGAGGAGCAGGGGTGAATGCTGTGGAAGTGTGGATGTTGAGAGGAAGTGGGTGCTGGAAGTGGGCTGCGCTGTAACTGTCGTTGTGTCGCAACTGCCTGTCGTGCTATTCTTACACTGCTTTCCACTGCTTCCTCCGGCCCATACCGGGCATCGTCGGCTTTCGACGGCTACCCTGTTGATTGCCCTGCAGTGCAGTCGTCTTCGCCGTCGCCGCTTTGCTAGCACTGCAACTCTGTCTGTAACACTGGCTCCAGATCCGCTGGAGAAGAAGCACCACCGAGTATGAGAGAATAAAGAGACAGCCGCATGCAGAAACATGCAACAACATGCGACAACAGGCACAAAACATGAAAATGGCTCTGCCAAAAGAACGATCTGTCACTTTTTGTGGACAGCCGACAGGGCATCTTCAGGGTCGTCAGCGGCATCGTTAGGCGGTCTGGCCCTGTCGTTTTGACAGCCTCTCCACAGCCTCTCCAGCCTGTCCAGCCTCCTTTCTCACCATCATCCTTACTTCCCTCACCATTCCTCATCCTACGCCACTGTTTTGAAAGTGCTCGCAGCAGTGCATCAATGAGTGCAACGCTGCAGTCGTCAAGACGCTATCAGCGAGGAGAAACAGAGCAGAAAAGAGAAACACAGGGTTTCGTTTTCCATTCTTTCCCCAGGCCACTTCTCTCCACCGTCCCTCCACCGTCCTCTACTATTATTGTCGCAAACTCCACAGGCCACGATCCACTGCCCGAAACTCCACTCTCCTCCACTGATCCAGGGCCCCTGTCAGACTGTTCGGAATGTTGCGGTTGTTCACCTTTGTTCAGTCCCAACGGACAATTGCCCGATTGGGCTATCCGCGAGAAGCGTGAGAGAAGAGTGAGGACACAGCGTCGCAGTGCAACACGGACCACAAACAAAACACAGGACACCAACCACAAACCACAAACCACAACGTCTTGTGGTAACTGTTGTATCAGAAAAACCTGTTGGTGATGTCACAGTCTGGACGTTTGCGTCGCCACTGTGTCGAATAAACACACTTCTACAAAGTCTGGTTCTCTTCAACGGTGCATCCAGACTTGAAGACTCATGATGCCGTCGCATCTTGCGATGCTTTCGTCGTAATGTCAATGTCGCTTTCGGCCCCCTTTCGGACATTGTCGATTTTCCATCGCATCACGCGAGGGAGACTTTTTGTCTCCATTTCCATTTCGTCGTCGAGGCCAGACCACGTTCGAACGTGTACAGAGTACTGTCCACTCTCATTTCGCTTCTTCTGCCCTTCTCTTTTCTCTTGGCCTTCCACCCTTTTATCATTTCCTTTTCCCTTCTATTGTCTCATTTTCATTTGACTACTGCATGTCTCGCCAACCCCCGAAGAAGAACACAAGTACAAGTAGAATCATTAGACACTCGAGGCACTCGAGGCACTCGAGACAAACCGGCAAGTCACAAGGCTGCCCGGCTGCCTGTCTGCCCATCCTCATCTTATTTTCCTTCTCTAGGCTTCTTTTTGTCGTTGGTCTTTGCCACATTCCTCTCTCAAACGTCCTCCTGTCTTGCGGTGTGACCGGAGTGGCCCAAGCTGTCCCTCGCGTCCGAGACGCAACAGCCACGCACTCTCAACGACAACGCCACCTGGAGTCCACCGTTGCGCACGTTGTTTGGAAGTCTTTTGAAGGCATCCACTGGTTTTGAGTGACCCCTGCTCATTCTCGATTGGCATCCAGGCATCTTCTCTTTCTCGACGGCCACGGCAGAGTGCAATCGAAGGAAGTGGAAAAAGAAGGCACAATAGAAGGCGAGAGCTCAATCTCATCCACAGTTGATGAACTAGCGGTAATTACACCCTCTCTCCCACCGTAAATGACCTGCGATCACTGCCACGACTGCCTTGTCATCAAAGTTGTCAGCAAAGTCGTTTGTATCAAAGACATTTTCCGTTTCAAGGGTCGTATTCAAATTCCTGTGCCTGAATGGTGGTCGACCATAATCATTTGCCACCCATTGTCCACATTGTCTGCTGTCCACGTTGTTGTCCGCTTTCCTTTTCGTTTTTGTGGCTTTCTTTTTCGATGGCCCTCGACCTCTAATCTCCATTTTCGGTTGTCATCGTCATACACTTTTTAATCTACGAGAGCGTTATGGGTGACGGCACATTTTGGTGCCTGTAAGATAATGGACAAAACACACTAACTAAATCACTAACACGAACCACAGGTTTGACTGGGCGGCCAATCACAGCCCAGAAGGACATCGCTGTCGCTGGATCTCTGCCCAGTTCCTGATTGTTAGTGCGTCGTCAGGTACCGCGCCAGGTACCACGCCGGTCCAGGAACACGCTCAGGAAACCTTCCAGGGCTGGCGACGGCAGACAAGAAGGTGAGAGAAAGATGAAAAATAGAAGATGGAACACAAAAAACCGGGACGGCCGGCGATAGATCTACAGTAAGGAAGAGGAAATACACAATCAAGACACTGGACACAGATATTCGACGGTGAGCAATCTATTTCCATCTGACAAATGCAGAGGCCGAGTGATGGAAACACCGGAGGAGCACTGTTTGTTGGCTCGTCGGATCAAGACGGCTGTTCTCACTGTAAAATACAGTGCGTCACCAGTTGCAGGGGTGCAACGAGCGGTGTGACAGTGAGAAGAGTGCACTTTACAGCACTCTCACACAGAATAGATTGCGCAAGAAAACAACACCGCTAACACAACTCGAAACACCACTGTAGTTTCCATCCTGCATCCTCTTGTCCCGCATCCTCCGTTGTGCACTTGCATTCTCGATCCCTCGATCCCTCGATCCTCTCTTCTTTCTCCGCAGCTTTCCGGGGAGGGGAAGCAGCGCAGAGTTGACAAATGCACTCACAGCGCACGTCCCCTCGTCTGCCCAGCATCGTTATTATGTTGTACCCCCCACCAAGGGAAAGGCTGTAACAGAATAAAAGTCCATATGACCACAATTGGCCTCGTTGACCATGGGTGACCTTCGCCGGTTGAGATGAGGGACTTAATACATCGCAGAACGACAACCGGACACGGCGGACAATACTTTGCACTTCAATCCCTCCCGTCTTATGTCATTTGTCGTCGTCATGACTGAAAGTGGCGAGCTCTGTTCGTTTCATCTTTTTGATCGAGGTCCTATGCCGAAGAGCCAACGACAAAAAGAAAACATCTCAATGTCCGTTGGATCCTCATCTCGCAGTCGAGGCCGTCTCCGATGTTCCCCTTCCTTTTATGTGAGGCGTTCTTACCCCTCCTTTTCTCTCACGATCGCCCGCTCAGCTGATGCCCAGCATGGCATCGTAAAATCGTCAACGTACCTTCACCATGCAACTGCAAAGTCTGGTTCGGCTTAAGGCAGGTACACACACAACAGATCGACTGTCCCTGTTTTTGGCCCTGTTTTTGGCCCTGGTTCCTGGCGGCTCATCACTCGTTAAAGTCCATGGTGTCGGAGCTCAAACTAGCCATGCGAGCCATGCCAGCATGCTTGCCAGCTTGCCGAGCTTCCCCTCTTTTCCTCTTCTCTCGAGTCTTGGCTGACGAGGTGACCCTGCTGCCCATCTGACACTAAGAAATCCTACTTCGACAAACAGCAACCCCACCTCCTCGTATTCTATTCTTGTCGATGCTGGCTGCACATCTCCCACGTCTCTCGTCATTGACGCTCTTTCCCATCTTCTCCGCGCACGAGAAGGGTATGCCAAGCCTTTCTCAAGTGCGCTCAACAACCTCCGAGCCTTCCTCGAGAGAGAGAGAGAGAGCAACGCCTTGCACTGCCCTGCGCCAACTGAGCAAAAGTACCGTCGTCTGACAGTCTTGGCTTTGAGTGTGCTCGCAATGACTTACACATAATACATAAATAATACTGGCCACACACACTTTTGCGTGTCCGGCATCGCCGCTTTCCAAACACAGACAATCTTTACCTCCGAGCTGTGCCGCTGCTGTGCAGAAAAGCCTGTGAGGTTATCGTGATATATTGACTCTGTATTTGTATTCATTATATTAGTCCATCTATATGCTATATGCCATGCTCTGTATATCCAAGGTCCTTACATTACACCACCCTCCCCTTGACCCCCCACTACCAATGGGGCGCCCATCCAATGTACATGGCCGACAGGTTCGCTGCCTCCGTCGCTTGCTTGATCAGCTCCAGTGCCTGGCCCTCCACGCCCAGCGGGATCGTTTCTTCCAGCAGTAAACCATTGATCCGCCGCTTAATGTTCCGCACCACACTCTGCGGGTCCAGCTTCACCACGGGCGCCGGCTTGGCTCGGGCGGCTGCATGGTGCTGCTGTCCGCCGCCGCGTGGATCGGCCTGTAGGTCGAGCGTCGGGTCGTGAATGAACGCTTCCAAAACGGCCAGCAGCGTCTCCTCCTGCTCCCGCATCATCTGTAGGGTGAGTTCACACGACCGCCGGAAGGGTCCCCGGTCGTCACAGATGCCCATGGCCGCACGCATGTTCTGGGTCAGCCGGAAAGGTACAGTCTCGGGCTGCGTGAACAGCCGGCCCTTTTCAAACAAACAGTTAAAGTCCACGTGCATCACGCCGCCGCTGTCCTGGTCCACCAGCACGTTTTCGCAGTGCCGGTCGCCCAGGCCAAGCACGGCGCCTGTCATGGACATGACCGCGGCGGACCGTGTAAATTGCAGCCGCGCCGTAAACCACGAGGCTGGGTACGGGAACCGCCGCATGAACCACTCTTGCAAGACGGGCGGGAACGCCGGCAGCACGACGGTCGTAAACATGTGCACGCGCTGCCGCGGCGTGCCCGCTTCCGTCAGCATCTTTTGGATCTCGAGCGGCTCCGGTGGGCGCGGCTGGACTTGTGTGCGCCGCAAATCGTAGTACGGCCTAAGAATTTCTCGGAGTGTCTTGAGGCCCAGCACCCACTCAATGATACCGCAGTCCTCGTTGAGCGGTGTCACCGCGTACGTCCGGATCGATAGCTGCCGCCGCGTGGCTTCCGTGTCCTTGCGTAGCGCCTGGTTGATCTGGGCATTGACTTCCATGATCCGCTGGTCTGTCCGCATGTCGTCCTTGGGTTTCAACAAGATGTCGTAGAGTCGGCCGTCCGAGCCGCGGATTGTGAGCTTTCGGGGCTGCGCCAGGGAACCCAAGATCAAGACCTCGTCCTGGAACGACTGGATCGTAATCACGTCCGACGCAAACGGATTGTGCATCAACAGTGCCATCACCGTCGCGCTGTTGCTGACCTCGCCGGTCGATGTCATGGAGGCCGCGGCCGATGAAGGGTTCATTGCTGCAGCAGTTGCTGCCGACAGCCCACTGGCCCCACCCATTACACTCGAGTCGGCAATTCGCCCGGGCATGGCTGCCGTCAGGCATCGCGCAATCGGCACCACCAAGTCAATGGGCTGGTTCTTGCGGAAATTCATATCGCGCTGCAGACTGACCGCCTTGGTTGTGTTGTTGGCCCGGTAGTTGCCTTTGCGTCCAATTTTGACGAGCTCGTCCGCCAGCTCGATGCCGGTCTTGAAGATCACCGTCAAATTCTCGGTCGAGGCCACCGACGAGGACGACGACGACGACGATGCCGCCGCGGTTGTCAGTGACTTGATGAGCCGCTCGCCGGGTGCTTTTGTCGACGAGGTCTTGGGCCGCGCCGTCATCACCCCGAAAACGCTCCACGACGCCTGTCGCGGGTACGCCTGCACCACTTTCGTGATGATCTGGTCCAGCACATAGCACACCTCGCGGTGCGGGTGGCTGATGCGTGCCACCAGCTGCGGAAGTGCCGTATAGAAGATAAACGCGGGCAGTCGCTGGACGTGCTTGAGGAGCCGCCGGTGCAGACTGAACAGCACATCCTTGCGCCGTTGCACCAGTTCCTTGGAGACGGTCGTCCCGTCGGGCGCCTTTTCGATTTGCGACCCGAGACTCAGCCACACCGTCAGGAACCGTGGGAGCGTCATGTGCAGGTACTTGGTGCCCAGCCGCGCCGCCCGCATGTAGTTTTCAATCTCCAGCCGCGCCAGCTCGCCGATCACATACGTGTCGCTCTGCTCGTCGTACTTGAGTACCTGCTCCGACTCGGTCACCTTCTTGTAGTGGCGGCCCAAAAAGTAATGGCTCTTCTCCCACTCATTGTACTTGCTCGACAGCTCCTTGTAGCTCTCCCGCAGCGCCAGCCGCGACGTCTCGCCGCTCGCATCCAGCCAGCGTGTCAACAGCAGACCCGCCCGCGCCGCCAACGGTGCCGCCTCGTGGGTCGACCACTTTTGGCCAAACGAGCCCGTGTTTGCTGTTCCTGCGGCGCCGCCGCCACCGTTGCTGCTGCTGTTGTCGTCGTTGCTCGGAAGGCCGTGGCTGATGGCCACGCGCAGGTCGGCAATGGCTTGATGTTTGCCGCCCCACGCCCACTGCCGGCGTGCATTCTCCACCTCGGCTGCCGGGTCGCCGAGTTGTCGTGCATGTGCAATGGCCTTGAGACACTCACCATTGGAGCCCGTTTTGCGTGCAAGACGCGCACTCAGCAGCCACAGTGTCGAGATCTCCTTGTCCCCATAAATGGGCCGCAGCGACTCCATGGCAGCACGCTGTAGAGACAACAGATACCGTTTGTCACTGACATCCTCCAGCAAATCGAGTCGTTGGATCAGCGTGGCCAGAGCAGTGCGTGTTTTCTTGGGACCCTGGCCACTCGACCGCCGCTCCATGACGTCCGTATCAGTGCGCGTCACGGAGCTTATCAGCCGGAGATCGGTAACCACGTGTGCTCGGAGCATGGCCTCGTGGCATGCTTGCAACGAGGCGGTGGTCGAGTACGACATGGACGACGCGACACGGTCGACGATCTTGTCCAGAGCCTTGTCGAATTCCTCCATATTTTGCCGCTGCAGATACGACAGGGCACTGGCCACGCCCACATTGAATATGTCAAACGTGTCGCCCTTGTAGACGGGCACCATGGCGTCCAACTTGTTCCACTGAAAGGTCGCCCACGACGCCTCGAGGGCCAGGGGAAGCACTTTGCTAATCGTGCCGGCGGGTGCTTCTGAGAGATTCATACCGTCCACTCTTGCCAGAAGGGCGTCATGGTGGCCTGCTTCTAGGAAGCACTTGAGGACACGGGCTTGGATGTCGACATTGTCTGGCTCCGAGCTCAGATCGGACAGGTGCCATGTCGTCGCCGACTCCCACCGGCCAGCCTTTTGCTCGAGCAGAGCTTTGCGGTACGTGTTCATCTCTACAAAGCTGCCAGCTTTGGACATGATGCCGCCCAGGTAGTCTGGGTCGTCGATTTGTGCGTAGATATCAATCATGTCGGACTCCGCCTTGTCCCGGCGGGCGGTCTCGTCGACATCCTCTTTCGGTACAGAAGCCATTGCCACCGGCTCCAAGAAGAACATGGCCCGCGCGTAGTCCTTGCAGTACAGTGCCTTTTGCGACAAGACCTCGGCCGGGAACGCCTCGATAAACTTTTCCATGTGCGCCACGCCCGTCGGCTTGTCGTGGTGGATGCAGCTGCGCAGCCATACAAAGGCATACTCAATCACACGGAAGACGGCCTGAAGGTTAGTCGAGAACGGAATCAACTTGCAAGAAGGGGGCACATACATCGTAAAACAGCTTGGCCTGCTCTCGGTCGGCCGACGGCGCTTCGTCTGGCAGCTGGTATTGAGAAATATGCTGCAATTCGAGGGTGATCTGCTCGCGGTCCTGCTCGCTGCTGCGTGGACCGGTCACTACGCAGACAACCATGTACGGCAACAAAAACTCGGCAACGGCCAGATCGTTGCCCCTGGCCGTACGCGAAAGCGATTCGTAGAGAATCTCGCCAAACTGGTTCTGCGGTTTGGCCAGGAGGTCGACTACGAGGGTCCTGAGCCAGTCACCATAGGTCCGACCGGGCCGGAAGATGGGGTACCGGGTCTGCACACGGCCGGGCGGCGCGATGTGATACTTGGATACCAAAAGGGGAGACAGGACGACCTGGACCAGTTCGGGAAGAGCTTTCCACTTCTCATATGTGGACTTGAGTTCTCGGCCCTGGTTGAGCACAGCGGTGCTAATGCCGCACCGTGTCAGCAGTGTCTGGACGGCGTAGGCAATGAGACCCTGGCTCGTCGAGTTGGTGGCAGACAAGAAGGCCCGTGTCAGGACATGCTGCAGCATATAAATGACAAAGTCGAGGCTCTCTTCCATCATGCGGAAGTTGTAAATAACAACAAACGGCGGGTCCTTGGCGACGGCGCCGAGACGGTTTGCGTCTAGACAGCCGATGAGGCCGATGCAGGCCATACAGGCGGACGCCAAGGCCGGCTCGGAAGAGTTGTATTTGGCCGAGCAGTCGAGAAGCGCACGCACAAAGTGTGCAACGGCCGAGTCGGACTTCTCACCCTGGATGGGCGCCTGCAAGAAGTCCTGGTTGTGCTGCAAGAACTCCTTGGCATCTTCCAGGGCCACCCAGACAACATCCAAGTTCTCGTGCACAATACGCTGCGCAAACAGGTCAATGGTCTGCATGCCACCCAGTGGTTTCCGCAACTTGTCAATCTTGTTGTCCACGCTTTTTTGCAGTTCTGAAATATGGAGACGGGGCAGCACATCGACTTTCTCAACGATGCATTCCCGGTGGCGACCGTTTGGTTTGGCAAGCAGCCATTGCAGCAGCTCTTGGCATTTCTCCTTTTCCCAGTCGCCAAACTGGCTCCAGTTCTTGCGGATGACACAGAAAGTCGTCTCGACCAACGTGTGCACGTTCTCTTCGCCGACGTTCTGCACAAGGGCAGCCCAGCACGAGATGGCGGCCCGACGGACACTGGCCTGCCAGCAGGCAGCGTAACCAGGGTGGTCACCAAGGGCGTCAAGGAGAAACGCAATAACTTGTGGACGAGCTACACGGATCTCGGACCTCAAGTACTTGATGAGGATCTCGAGTGCTTCGATACCGTTGATCCAGTGGCACAGATGCCGCTTGCCGTCATAGACGCGGACATCGGAGAGGCGTGTCGTGAAGCCGAGGACGTGCTGCGACAGAAAGTCAATGACAATGTCGTCGTCTTCTTGTAGATTGGTATTTGTGTTTAGGAGGCGTGCAATAGTGAGGATGGGAGTAAAGCCGATCCCTTCGACAATCTGTTTGGTAACGTTAGCCTCTGCTATCTTATATTTGGACTTTATATGAAATCGTTCTGTGTGGATAATACGTACGCTTGGAAAGATGACAGGAGAGAGGGCGGGCTCGTAGGTGAGTTGGATAAAAAGCTCGGCCAGCACAGGAACAGCCGCGGCGCCCATAACTTCGCGGATGGTGGCGGGCCCGAGACGGGGAGAAAAGGATTGGAAACGTTCCATCAAGTCTTCCAGGGCACCAGATTCGGCCGGAAGGCGAACCCACAGGGCCAAGATGGACATAAGGTTGCTCTTGTCCATGAGTGTGAGCCATAGCTCGTCGCCGTCTCCGCGGTACTCGGAAATCTTGCGAATGGCGGCCGTCTGGTGTTCATAGAGCAGCAAAGGGATGGCTTGGGACTGCAGCCGCAGTGCCAGCTTGGGAGCGGTGGTGCCAAAGAGGTTGGCAATGGCGTTGGCCACATCCGGCCGGTCGGCAATGTGCTTGACGATGAAGTGTGCCGTCTTGCGCCAGTACGGCTCAAAGATCTCGTTTGGTGTCCGGCCAAAGTAGGACGCAAGGTACCGGAGCTCCGAGATGGCCTTGTTCCAGACTGGTATATGTTCGCTGTCCAGATGGGCCAGCAGTCCGCAGAGCATTGGTCGTAACTGGTTCTCGGCCACAGCCATGCCCAAGTACATCCAGACCAGGGAGCTCGTCTCTTGTGTGATGCAGTCGCCCGAGGCAAGCATGTGCTCTAGGCCTCTGTAGAAGCGTCTCCGGTTCTTTTCCATGACTCTATTGGAGCCATCGCTGCGGTCGCGCACAAATACGCTCACGGATTTTCTGCAATACGTTAGCCAGTTGTTCTCATTATATAGTGCTTCGCGCGCTCGTTACTCACGCTGCTTGATCCCGTACTGCCTTGTCGGGGCTGTATAGTTGGGCCGAGCACCACTTGCAGAGGTCAGACTGCTCGTAGTCAAGGATATCGTCGGTGTTGGCATGCAGAGCCATGCGTCGAAGGAATATTAACGCACGGACAGTGAGCGGGCCGGTTTGTGGCACCAGGTTGGTGATGATGCTCTGAAACAGCTTGAATGCGCACGCCGCATCTTGTCGCTCCTTCTCCCTGTGTCGTGGCGGTGTATATGATGTGTCAAAGGTCTTACAGGGCTTGCATATTAAAGAAGAGTTGTTGTCGTCGGGGTCGGAGAGAATTAATGTGTGGTCGATGGCACACAGGACTTGGCTGAGGAGCTCGAGGGCAGAGCAGATGGCCTGCTCGTCCTGCAGGTCTTCTCGGTCCATTATTGCCTCACTGGGGGAGAAAAGTATGTCAGTATCTCTGTCCGGCCTCGAAATAGTAAATCGACCACCCCACTCACCACATGCTGTTGAGCGTTTCGCGGACATTGTCGCCCATCTCGACGCCGAACTTGGCACATATCCGGCTGCGGATGTTGGTCAGGATTGGTACTGGAGCCGACGAATCGGTCTTTCGCCGCTTGGGATTCCGTTCGCGGGTGTCGGCCGAATCATCGTCGAGATTGTGTGTGTTTTGTTGATTTTGTTGTGGAATTTGGGGCTCCGCAGGTGACAGCGCAGGCTCGCCCCCGGCTTCGGGCCGCAGAGAGGCATTGTGCGGCGGTAGGCTCATCGTGGAGCGTCATCGGGCCTCTGCAGAATGTGTGGTATGTCATGCATGGGCTGGGGGTGGAGTGGTGGTGGTGTTGTCAACAAAAACGTCAAAAGTGTTCGTCGTTCTTTCGCTTTCGCCTCCAATGAAGCATCACGTATTTTGCCCCGGCAGGCGCCTGGAAGACGCGCCGCCTGGAAAAGAAAGAGCGACCCTTGCCTGCGGGACACCTAGTCGCGTGGTCACGTGAATCAATTTGTCTGGTAAAATCACCCCACTACGAGCCGCATTTTCCCGCCTATGGCCCGGGCGTTTGGTGCACTGAAGAATTTAGTGTCCTGAAGCTTCAGACGACTTCTGACTTTTAAAGATCAGACCATTCGACAACTGCATCGCAGCGTTGACAACACAACCACGATACAGACACTCAGAACTGCACCTTGCCCATCATGTTCCCTTCACTCGTCAGAATGTCGTTCCAAAAGAACAAGTACCGCTCGGCGGCCGACGCCAACACATTTGCAGCGCGCTACCGGAGACACATGGCCAAGCACCCGTTTTTGCTCTTTGGTCTGCCATTCATGGCCGTCATCATTGGCGGATCGTTTGTGCTGACGCCGGCAACGGCCATCCGCTACGAGCGGCACGACCGCAAGGTCAAGATGGTGTCGCGGGAGGACGAGCTGGGCATTGGCAAAGCCGGCCGGCGGGTGAACATGCGGGAGGAGTACAACGTGAGTGACAGGCGCTCTCGGCAGGAATTTTTACGCCGTACGACAATTGATACAAAGGCTAACGAAGTCAGAGACTGGCACACAGGGACTTGGACGACTGGGAGCAGAAGCGGGTTGAGCGTCTCAAGGGCGAGAACGACGGCGTGTTATAAGAGTCGATTGGACGACAACAACGACGGACGAGGGCGTAGCAATACGTCCTATCCGATGAAATCACTACTCTTTACGACAGGGCAAATTGCTGAAAGCACGACCGAGGGCATGCCGGAACGAAAGACGCATCACAGCAGCAATGCAGCCCGGTCCGATGACGTCACGTGACACGACACGTCGACCGACGACAGTTGCAGTCCACCGAACGGAGGCACACGAGCAGCATATAAATAGCGGTGTATGCTGTGTATGCTGTCGTGGCGCTCATCTCTCCGAAGTACTCAGAAACAGGTGTGCACTGCAGGTATGCAGACAGATATGCACTCGGTCAGCTCAATTGGGACGTGCAGGAAAAAAAGAAGAAACACTGCAGAACAATTCTCAACAAAAATGCAATACAGCAAACGACGTCTACGTCTAGAACCCGGACCGCGCTGGTCGGGTGACCACTTTTGCAGGCGGCTAGCAAGTTTTTTACGTTTTTACGTGGATATGTTTCGCTTTGTGTGGACTGGTTCCGTACTTTTTTGTGGTGCATTTGTGGTGCGTTTGTGGTGCGCATGTGACGATAGTTCGGATAGATACATATAAATCCCACGATATGCACCAATACGATGCAGAGGCGAAAAATACATCGAGTGACGTTTGCACCTGCCATGGAAGGGAAGTGGTCCCAAGAGGGAAAGAGGGCCAAATGGTGGACAAAGGGACCCAATGGCCCAAATGGCCAAAATCGAGGCTACCGCCCATTTCCGCACCAAAGACGTCCCCTCTGTTCACGATAAGGGCGATCCAACACACCACACCATATTCCGTGCACCCAACGACACACACTGCGCACATTGACGTTGATTGTTGAGCGTTGGCTGTTGACTTTAATATAGCGTGCAAGACGTCTGCACCTTTCCAGGCCGTTTCCGCGCTCGATCGACTTATCAAATCAACCCCTGGGATCGCCGAGTCTCTGAATCACTTCAAAATCGCTTCATCGTCAGCGCGGCTTTTATTTCCGCGCCTTCACTTTCCGCGCAATTCCGCCCTTTTTTCACAGCCCCGGCATTGTTGGCTTGATCTGATCTGAAGATAGACCAGGCTCGATACGGTACAGTCGCCGCCAGAAGCAACATATCTGAGCATCTCTCGGACGCCATGTCCAACCCGCCGGCGCTGACCAGTTCGCCAAGGTCGGTGCCGCTCCGGTCCGCGCTTCGTGATGATTCCGAGCGGACGCCGCCTCTGAGTGGCCTGACAAAAGGTGAGTTGCAGCCGCAAATTTTTATATTAAATTGCTCTTTGCTTTCTTTCAAATGTATTTTTCCCTGCGCACAAATTTTTGAGCTTGGTGTCTTGTGTGCCTCACTCTCGCCCTGTCTTTGTCCTCGGTCTGGCCCTCAGTCTCCCCTCAGCCTATCGTCAGCTTTCTCCTCACCAAAAAAGGGGTCATGTGGCCCTCGGGCGGCCGACTCTGCTGCGGCAAGGCGTGGGGGCTAGCCCATTGTACTACATAACATTTTGTGTCGTGTGCCTTTCAATGAGTTTATCTTTCACTTTTATTATTGCGCTGTTTCTCCCTTCCTTAACATTGTCAACCTTCTACATCCTCCCACACTCCAATGTATATTGACAAACCCCATCCAGCCGTGCAAATCGCCGAGCCCGACGTTACGGACGTCCTCGAGCCGCCGCCCGTCGAGGAGCTACCGCCGCGCAAGCAGTTCACAGCCACCGTCGCCAAGCGCCTCAGCGGCCGAGCTGCCGTTTTGCCCGTGCCCGCCTCGGCCCGCAACTCCATCAGCAGCCAGGCCAGCCTCGATGGCAGCTTAGCCACCTACATGACCTCGCCGGCCCAACTGGCAGTCGACGATGTGGCGAATGCGGCGCGCCCGGGTGCCTCGCCGCTCATGCGGCCGCACATCAACCCGCTGCAGCAGCACCATCACCAGCAGCGCCACCGCACTGTCGACCACATCAGTGGCCGCCTGCTCGCCCAGATTAGCGAGTGGATCCAGCACGAACGCATCAAGAAGGCGGCGCGCAAGTCTCGCAAAGTGCGGGCCCACGGCAGCCGGAAGAACCGGTCGCCGCCCGCCGCCGAAGATGTTGGTAGCGGCAGCAGCAGCAAGCATCGGAGCAGCAAGACCACGCGCCGTGAGCGAATGGGTGGTGACGGCACGGTTGCACCTGAAGACACGACCGTCGCCCCAACGGCAGCAGCCGACGATGATGACGATGACGTGACGCCCATGGGCCAAAGCACAGTAGCCAGACACCACCGTGCGCCGTCTACCGGTTCAGCATCGAGCGAAGTATCCCTAGACCGTCTACAGCGCATTATCGATGACAATGTGTCGGCCCTGGGCATCGACCTTGCCAACCTTCGTTTTGGTGGCAGTGGCGGTGGAGGCAGCGGTCTCAACAACAGCGGCCGCCGCCACTCGCGCACTCTCCGCTACCACCCGAGCCGCACGGCTTCGTCCGATACCGAGTACATGGACGGCGACGTTCTTGTCCCGGGCTGCGATGCCATTCTGGACAACTCCAAGACGCTCAAGTACTCCATGTCGACCACCAGCATCCCCCAGTTGAACCGCGCCGCATCCGACGCCGGGTCTATCTCGAGCCGTCGCGAAGACAAGGAGCGGCAGGCGTGGTACAAGTTCAAGAACGAGATTATTCGTCTCGCGCACACACTACGCCTTAAGGGTTGGCGCAAGGTGCCACTGGACGCCGGCGAGACCATTACCGTCGAGCGTCTCAGCGGCGCATTGACCAATGCCGTCTATGTGGTGTCACCGCCTGCCGATCTTGGTGGTGGGAACCACGACAACAACGGCCAAGGCCACAGTGGCGGCAGCGGTGCCGGCATGTCGCCCCTAGTCACGCCCATGGGCATCACGCCCTCGAGCAGCACCCTCAGTCTCTCTGGTGCCGCTGGAACCAGTGGCGGCGGCAAGAACGTACTGCCAAACAAGCTGCTGCTGCGCATCTATGGCCCCCAGGTCGAGCACCTCATCGATCGCGAGAAGGAACTAGGTGTGCTGCGCCGCCTAGCGCGCAAGAAGATTGGCCCCCGCCTGCTGGGCACGTTCGGCAACGGCCGCTTTGAGCAGTTCTTTACGGCGACAACTCTGACTGCGGCTAACCTCCGCGAGCCCGAGACGTCCAAGCAGATTGCCAAGCGGATGCGCGAGCTCCACGACGGTATCGAGCTGCTTGAGGAGGAGCTGGACGCGGGTCCGACTGTGTGGCAGAACTGGGACAAGTGGCTGGACGCCGTCGAGGCCACCGTCACATTCCTCGACCGCGAAGTCAGTTTGGGCGCCGAGCGGGACCATCTGCAGCAGCAGGCCGCCAAGGATGGTGTTGTTTTGGACGGCGACGTCGTGCCGCAGCAGACAGGCTCGTTCATTGACACCTGGAAGTCGAAAGGCTATGTGTGTGGTGTGGAATGGCCCAGGTTCAAGGCGCTGCTCGAAAAGCACCGTGAGATGGTGAAGAAGTACTACGGCGGCTCACATAGAATCCGAGAGCGCCTCATCTTTGCCCACAACGATGTGAGTACTCTCTCTGTTGATATTTATTTGTTTACAGTACTGACAGACAGACCCAATATGGAAACATTCTGCGGATCCGCCCTGACGAGCGCTCGCCGCTGCTCCAGCCCGAAAACGAGCACAAACAGCTTATTGTTATTGACTTTGAATACGCCTCGGGCAACCTGCCGGGCAACGAGTTTGCCAACCACTTTACCGAGTGGACCTACAACTACCACGACGCCACCGCTTCGCACAACTGTTTCCCTAAACGCTATCCGACACCCGGACAGCAGCGCCGCTTTATTCGAGCCTACGTCGACCACCGGCCGGAGTTCCCTCACCAGTGTGCCAGCAGCACGCCCCGCTTCGGACCCATGTCGCTGCCACCCCTGCCGCCTCTCATGGAGCAGCCGTTGTCGGAGCCGACAGCCCAGTCGAGTGGCACCGCCTCGGCTCCCCCCACCCTCCAGGCCGCCCACGCACCGCCGCAGCCGCCAGCCTCGTCGGCCAGCTCCATTGTCGACTTTATGCTCGACGCCCGTGCACCCCCCGGTGGCTGGATCGAAGAGGAGCGCCGTCGCGACGAGCTGCTCGAGCGCCAGGTCGACGAGCTCATGGAGGAGACTCGTCTGTGGCGTGCCGCCAACAGTGCCATGTGGGTGGCCTGGGGTATCGTGCAGGCCAAGGTGCCCGGGTTCAGTCTGCCGCCCAAGGAAGGATCGTCGACGGCGTCCCTGCTGGGTGCAGACGACGATGTCACCATTGATGGCGAAGTCAACACAGAGGGCGGTGCAGATGCCGACGACGACGACGACCATGCCGCCGAGCCGGAAGAGGAGTTTGACTACCTCGGGTACGCCCAAGAGCGTGCGTTCTTTGTGCTGGGCGACTGCGTCAAGGCCGGCCTGCTGCAGCTGGACGAGCTTCCGGCCGACGTCCAAGCCAAGGTGAAGATGATTGATTACTAGGGTGGGTGGAGTGGATAAGAGGGTTGTCTACGCGGGTAGTCTAGAGGAGGACGCTGGTTGGGAGTTTACATTATGATTCATACGAAGACAGCTTCACCCATAGCAAACGCCATAGCGATGAATTCATGTTTTGTTAAGATGATGCATCTGCCGAAACGTTATTTTTTTGTCCCCGTCAACATTCTGCCTTCATCTGTGGTATGCCTTGCATTTCTTGCTGACCTATTCCTCAATTCCCTCAAGGCGTACTAGCTGCTTCAGAAAAAGAAGAAGAAGAAAAAAGCGGCACCCCGGCCGGTTGCAGGCGGTCGCTAGGACGGCCACATCGGCCACATCGGCCACATCGGGTCACAAGCGGCCACAAACGGCCAGCCACCGCAAAAGATGTAGGTCACGTCACTGCCGGCCCCCGACTTACAAAGAAAGAGAAGAAGAGAAGAAAGAAAGAAAAGGTAGGACCCCACGGGTTCGATGTGTGCCAGCTCAGGGGCCCAATGCAAGGCCAAGGGATACCTTCTTGTCCTTTTTGTCGCCTTTGAGCAGTGTGCCTTGCTTTTCTCCATCGCGGGACCCCGTCTCTTCCTTCCGCGCGATCACTGATCATTGATCCACCACTCACAACCACTACTTTTGCTACTTCTGCCCCTACTCGTACCAACAGTATAGCCGTGCGGCGCTGGCCGAGCCCCTCCGGCGACCATGCGTTTTTTGTGCAGCACACTACTTCGTATGCATGGTCCATGCCACCACTACTCAGTACAAACACATACGAGCCAACATGTAAAAGAAAGGCGATACACCGTAGTGGTCTGTCCACCCCTTGGCCACCTCGGGCTTCTAAAAAGGAAAAAGAAAGGCGACTTCTCTTACAGAGTACAGTGGGTATGACATTTAGAGTTAGGCCCAAGGTGCCGGGCGTCTACATGCGTACTTGTGGTTGGCTCTCTTGCGGTTCTTCTTCACAGCTGGAGACTGGAGATGGAGACTGGAGACAGCTGTGCACATCGTCCCGTCCTTCTGCATCTGGCTGCCACTAACAGCAACTTTTACTGAATCTGGCCCCATCCTCCCGTGTCTGTGCAACCACTTATTCTTGCTCACTCCATCCCGTCCCTGTACAACGCCCTTTCTCCCGTATTGCATCTCTCACCTTCCTTTTCTCTCTCCCCAGGTCTGTTCTTCGGGTGCAATCAAACTCAAGTATTGTCCCGTCTCTATCTCATCATACTTTTTTTTCCTGGGGAATCGTTAATATTAAAAGCCGTTGTTGGTTCTGCCATGCGCGCTTGCGGTTAAAATA
Source organism: Ophiostoma sp. CBS 140.51 (assembly GCA_029298735.1). Classification (NCBI taxonomy): domain Eukaryota; kingdom Fungi; phylum Ascomycota; class Sordariomycetes; order Ophiostomatales; family Ophiostomataceae; genus Ophiostoma; species Ophiostoma sp. CBS 140.51. The sequence continues at coordinate 86,948 of JANSLP010000087.1, read as the reverse complement.
TGGGAGGGAAGCGATGGGCCAATGATTTCGTCGTCACGAAAGAAACATCAAAGCTCGCCAAAACCACCTGTGCCTCACGACAAAAGAAGCCTTTGAATATGTTCAAGGTTGCGCTGAAGACTGTCGACATTCAAGAGAGCCACTGTAGCCATTGTCTAAAAGTTCCGTGCAGTATTCTGCCTAGAGGGATATGTGCAAGCCTTGCAACTGCAAAAGATGGCCCATATAGCGAGACCAGCAGACAAAACGAGCAAGTAACAACCAATGGATTTTTGACCACTTTTGACGGCCCGTCTCAGGAGAATGCAGGAGAAAGAGAGGTTATGCGGCATGGAGAGAAAGCCGAAGCGGGGCAGCTGCAGACGGTAAGCATGTAGTCAAGTACTCTGTGGGGGATGAACGTGGGCTTTTTTTTCTCAGGAAAAGAAAATATTGAAAATTTGCAGAGAACCCTGAGAGGAAAAGTAAAAGCAATAAAATAATAAATAAAATACAAAAAGAAAGCAGAAGCACAGCGTCTATGGCGTTTGTCAACGAACGGGGAACGTAGGACACGAAGGCGTGGAAAACTCCGGCGATGTCTACTGGGCAACACAAACACATACAGAAGTACGAGACAGAGTTGAAGAGGCCGTAAAATACGACGCAGAAAAGCACGGGCGCAACGGCACTTTTGGCGTGTCTTTGTCCCATCCGATACTACGGCCTGATAACGAAAACGGCAAGCGGGCGAACTGCCAACGGGGAAAAGTGTAAAAGTGTGAAATCGAAGAGGGACGAAATGGACGTCAAAAAAGTCTGGCGCTAAACCACAGGCCAGGAGCCAACCACGCGTGGACTGCCCATATGCACGTCCAATGCAGGTCCTTGTGGGCGGCATGCCCCGTTGCTCGTTTCGGCCATATTTCACGACGAGACTGTGTATGAGAATGCACCTCGATGCACTCCAATTCATGGAAAGACTGCAAATCGTATGGGTTGTCATTTTGAGCCTCGGCATGCACACTCTATTCCGTACCTGTATAGTCGTACACAGTTCGAGCATTGATACAGACATCAATGGTAGTTATGTCTTGTAGGGTTGCAGCGTGTGACTTCACAAGTAAGGCATCGGGATGGGAAAGGGCGGCCGGCTTCCACTTGGTGAATACAAACGTGCACGGGTGACTAAGTCTGTTTTTGTTCGACTGCTTCTGCTCAGATTCGTTATGTCGTTTGCAAAAGTAAAGCACCCCTAGCAAAGCCTGACTTTTTGAAAGCGGCTGCGACTATGAAAAATAGGGGGAAAAAGTGTAAAAAGGACCTGGTCCAGGCACAGAAACGACACAAACACGCCCAAAGATGTGATGGTGCAACGCTGTGACAGGGACCGGTTGATGTGATGAAAAGAATATGACAGCCGACCCCCAAAAAGGCCCAAAACGGGCTAGCTATATGTGCACGTTATTAAGGAACCACGCCGCATACAGACGTGGGATAAAGTGTAGGAGATGAAAGGAGAAGGCATAAGGTGTAGGATACAGAGTGAAGAGACAATAACGGATTGCTCCACGGTGTTCTTTGGTGCTCTTTCTGGCCGGTCTGGATTTCATATCTTACAACGGGGTCACAGTGGGATCGGTATCCACTTTGGACAGCGATATCACGATAAGTGTTAAGACGAAGAAGGAGCCGCTATCTGTTGGGAAACCTGGCCAGGCCGTGGGACTTGTTTCGTTTCAGCAGCGGCCACCGGTCACGGGACGCGGGAAGAGGAACCAAAAAATTCGCAGGCAAGATGATGGGAGGAAAGCAAAGTAGGAGGTCAAAAGAAAGCCATGAGCAGAAGTAAGAGAAAGAAAGACAGTAAAATGTAGGCACATAGACAGCATACCGGCCAAGTCTCGAGGCCGGAGACTACTGCAAAAGTCTCCGTCGGGCAGACTTTGTCTTGCACACTAAACAAAATCGAAGCGAGCAAGGCGGGCTGCGTTTACAGAGACCGGTTCTGGCTCTCTCTTTGTTTTTTGTCGTGATTTTCTGGTTGTAAGTGGACCCCGGCTGCAGCTCGCAAGGCCAAGCCAAGAATCATCGACGGATATCCAAGGTCTCCGAGCTCCTTGTTCACCCACAAAGAAAAGGCTGCCACCATACACCAAACTCTACTCGAGTATTAGACGCTCGATGCAAGTGCGGCACCGCGAGACACCGAGAAAACGCAACCTGGGGGCAGAAAATTCGACTGGACTGCTTGTCAGGGCCAGAGGCGCGTGCAAGCACAGTGGGTTGTATCTCACCATGCTTCACTAGAAGAGTGTATTTTGCTCTCATTTTCTGGTTCGCCTGGGGGCGAAGAGCCGCCGCGGAAGACGGTGCAATACCCAGATGGGGCCAGATGGGACAGATGGCCCCCCAATGCGCAAAATACAAAGTGCGTCCTTGGTACGTGCAGGACGCGTGTCGACGTGTGTGGTTTCAATGGGCGCTAAACGCTAGCGGCCGCTGAGGAAAGGTGGAAAGAGCCGGAACTAAACCCTTCAACGGGCGGAACACCCCGTACCTTCCTGTTTTGTGGACAAAGTCCCTTTTGTGTGACTTGCTTCTCTTCCTTCACTTCTTTCTTTCTTTTCTTTGGTGTTTTTTTCTCCCCCTTTCGTGTTCGTTCTCGTCCGATTTTTGTGAGGTTTCTGAAGAGGTCTTGGCCCCGCAATACCGCAGGACGTTTCCCACTACGGTTTACGTCGCTCCCCACTCAAAAAGGTGAACGCCGAGGTCATTGACCAACCTCACGACGACAAAAATTTGGGTCTGTCCGTGGATCGAACACGGGACCTCTCGCAAGTATGCTCAGGGTTGCTTATGTAAGCCCTAAGCGAGAATCATACCACTAGACCAACAGACCTTGAACTTGTAGTGCTTGTTTTTGATCGCTGCCTGCCCACACAAAGTATGGAGTGATGCACCTGGACGTTGATTGTGAACGGTGTGACAGCTCAGTTGCGGAGATAAATTCGTGTAAGTGGTTGGATAGCCTTGCACTGTGTCAGTGTCGCTCGGTCATTTTATCATTATCATCATACTTTGTTAAAATACGAAATCCAATCCTGTAATTACGGGTACCTCGGGGAGCAACCCGGGGAGCAAGAAACAAACAAAGGCAACATCCACCTGCAAACATCGACATACGACGAATACGTACAACCACATCTTCCGTCGTTTATCAGAAATGAGTATCTCATGACAGGACACAAACCAACATAACTGTCAAACAACCAACAGCTTTACAGCAGACGATAGACGCCAGCGGTTGTTCATCTTGGTTCCGTCTTTGCGTTTCGCCCCCAGCGGACAACAAAATTCAAGAAAAGCCGCGATAGTCGATCATCAAGCAACACAACTGGATCAAGAGGCGAAAAGAGGCGACAGAAGCGACAGAAGCGACGAGACCGAGCAATGTACGGCCATGAAGCGCGCAGAGGCGACGGCAGGGAGACTTTTTACTCGCAATGGGGGCGTGAACAACAAATTAGTCTCGGCGGCTAGTTCCGGTCATCGTACCTTTAAAAAGTGTGAACGGAGAAAATCGAGAGCGGAATAACTGGAATGATTCAAAAACGAAGACGATCAAAGGTGTCACACAGTCACAGTAATGTAAGTGCGGCTGTTGTTCGCCCTTGCCCAGGAGGTGCATATGTTTACCGCCGTGCCTGCACATCGTATGCACATCGTCTACGCAACATTCTGCGTCTTTTCTTTTTATGTCTGTTGCTTCTTGTTATCTCTTCTTTGTCCTCACAATCGTCCTGGTAGTTGCGTTGCACCACTTGGGGACAGCCGCGCTTGTATGCAGGGCGCTGGCTGCACGAGGACAAACAGACGGCAGACTGCACATCGGGTGCTGTGTTCTTGCGCGACTGTATCTGACATATGGTAATTAATCTTACATACGACGGGAAAAGAAGAGAGACAGAGGGACGGAAAGATGCGCAGTGTTGCATGGGAGAAAGACAGTTAAGCGCGCAGGCATCATTTCTTTGTTGTTTGTTTCCTGTCTGTTGTTCGTTCCCGGGACTTTTTTTTGAAGATTTCTTCCCATGGATACTTGCTTCTTTCTCGACAGGCGGCCTGGCCACTTTGTTGGAGCAAAGATACCAATAGTGTGGTCTTTGAACGCGAACCATCCGACGTTTATCTCGTGTATTTACTTCTCTTTCACTCTCGCTTGTTTTTACCGCTCACACGGACTGCAGTCACCATCTCGTCACATTGCATATATGTCGAATTTTACTCCGTCGCGGCCGTCGGTATGCAATACGTATTATTTGCCAACGGCCAGACCTTTCCCTCTTCACCTGAACAGGGTGGTCGCCGATTTTGGTAATTTGTCCCCGGTCGGCGAGGGTTCGGCAACCAAAGTCGCCAAGTCTTCTACTGCAACAGTCCTTTCTCCTTCGTATGTAGTCGTCTCTTGTTTTTGGTCTGTACCTTTTCGTTTGACGTCTTTCTGGTCTTTCTGGCCGTTTGGGTTGTCTCGTTGCATTTTTGGTGTGCCAGCCTGCATGTGCTCGTTCGGAACCTGCATGTGCCATCCCATGCCGGGCGTCTATTTCCCCTTGTTTTGTGGACCAAACCATCCCCATGCGGCTGAAGAAACGGCGTGTTTTCACCCCGGCTGGCCTATCACAACGGCCGTCCTGGGATCGCGTACCCACTTTCTGGTCACTTACACCAGTCGTCGCGTACAGAGTACACGACCAGCAGCCCAACAGACTGTAGGCGTCTTCGTACCAAAGACCAACAGGAGCACACCGTTGGAACACCAGAAAAGACAAAAAGAGGGTGTGTCGATTGGCAACGTTCGCGGCTACACCAAACCACTACCCCGTACTTTTTTGTTGTGTTCGACCATACTTTGTATGTCTTCACTCTTTGAGTCCTATGATTTTCTCTTCAACGGTTCCTCGATTTCTGCCCCCTCTCCCTCCCCCAAGATCTCACGTTCGCCTTTTCGCCCCATCTGCCCCTGATCAGTCACTCGAAGGACTCGGCACTCGCGCAATCCTTCCTTCCTTTTAGCCCCCTTCCCTTCTTTTTCTACCCTCCGATCGCTGCCCATATCTCATAGATTCAACGGTCGTAAAAATACAATAAAAAATCCGTGATCAACGGCAGCTGAAAGAAGATCGTCGCCAAGGATTCGAGGAACAAATAGAGCAAGGCACATGGTTGGCCAGGATCACCTCCTTGCTTGGCCGGAGTCGTCCAGAGCCGCCAAACAGCACAGAAATGTCTTTGAAAAAAAAAAAAAAAAAAAAACCGGTCGTACTTTGAAGAGGACCGGCTCCGACACTCACCTGCACTTGCACCTCCAATACGGTACGTCGTACTCTACTCTGGCCAGACTGACAGCCGGCTGCACGAAGCATGCGTTATGTGAATCGTTGTATATCCAGTCTAGCCTTGAGAAGAAGAAAAAACGACCCAGGCCGGGCTAGCCAAACAAGGCCAATCCCTGTCTGCATGCCATTCGCGCCTAGAAGAACACAGACAGCAACCATAACCATAAACCACCCGGCCGAGCAGACACGGGCTACCTTGTATTACTCCGTATTCCGTACGTCAGTACGTCGTATGGTACTAAGTTTTCTTCTCTCACTCTTTCCCTCTCTCTCTTTCTTGTCTCCTCACGGCCCCGACATACCGACAGCCGAGTCTTTTCGTACCCAGGTAACTTCGTACCCAGGTAACCTCTTCTAGGCGCGGTGCAGCGCTTTATATTTCCTTTATTGTCACTCCGATGTTCTGTCACACCCCCCTTGAACTTGGGTATTCTTCTCTTGCACACACCCTTCGCTCTACTTTATTTTGTTCAGACACATCGTCCCTTGTTGTTGTTTCTTACCATCGTCAACTGTCTGCGCTTGTGAGGTTCCTCAAAATTGCATCCAACGGCTCACTCAAGGGGCGGTTCTTATCCGCGCTTCTATGCACGAGAGTACGTCGGCAAGGGAGAGTTGTCCTGCGCGTATTTTCTGAGTTGTTTTGTTGGATTTTCTGTTGCTAGGCCTTCTGCTTGATTGTATCATAGATGATTGTTCTCTTTGTCCTTTGCGGAGTGCAAAACCTGGTTGGGGGCTCGCATGTGGCCCATGACGGACAGAGGCACTCGTATTACAGGCCAAAAAACTCTGAATAAATGCTCGATCGCCTGCGTCATTGCATCGACTCTGGATTGTACGGCCTGTTTGGGACGTATGGGTTGTGTGGACTTGTTGCTCGTGGTGGTGCTCTGCTTTGTGTGAAGAGGTCGCAAGTGTGCCAATAGAGGTTAAGTCTGCAGGGCGTTTGGCCCACGAATCGAGCTAGGGCGCTTCTTTTTCGTCTCTTGTCCTGTCCCGTCTTCATTGCTTCGTCTCATTTTCAAGGACGGAGAATGGTCGTTGCTTTTTATTTTATTTTCATTTTATGTATTATTTTTCGTTCCTTCCTATTTCACGTTGCAGCAGACCTAGCCTTACAGACCCGGCCCTGCGAGGCCTGTTGATGGCCCTTACCTGGCCCTGGTCGGCCGACTTCCTTCCTTGCACTTCGTACATACACGCCCCCCGTCCACCTGCTCTTTCCCAACGTTCCGCCTCGCTCCTGCCTCGACACGCTCATAGACGCCATCATGGCGCTTCTGCGTTTCTCCAAACGAGGTAAGAGCGATTTAGCGCCACTTGCCGCTTCTCGTACAAAGAAAATGTTGCGAGACGTGCCAGATGAAGCAACAGCAATGGAGCCGACCGGTCGCTGCTTCCCTCGCGAACTTGATAAATAAATATACGGTAACTCCCTTCCCTTTTTGCACGATGTGTAAGTTCATATTTTGGCCCTCGTCTCCTGGCCATATATCAAGGGGCCTAGATCCCCATTCTAGAGCCTCAAAAAAACATCTCCTCTCCTTTCATCCCATCGTCACACCATCGCCACCACCACCACTCTCCCGGCAGCGGTCAAGATATCGCACCTGTCCACCGCACATTCTGCCATGAGCTATCCACTTCCTATCCCCTTGTTTTAGCCGTTCAGTCATAAAAAGGGCTCTGTCTTTTGTGTTTCCCTTTCCCTTCCCTTGTTTTTCCCTCCCTTCTCCCTCCTCCTCCCATCATTCGTCTGCTCCCCGTCGTCCATGCCCGCAAAATCCCTTATGACGGACGTGGCGTCGCCCGGCTGCCAGCCCCGTTGCCGGAACTGTACTGAAAATGGCTCACCCCAGAGATGGTGACCCGCCTGTCACCGTCTTTTCCGACAAGAATGCCCCAGGAACCACAGTTAATCAAATCGGCCCTCCACGGACATCGGCGCCGGCCTTGCGTATCGATACCTTCCAACCAACATCAGCACCGATTCCCAATCCCTACGCAAGCTATGAAGTCACTCTTCACCAGTATCTTTCGCAAGACAAGCCTTCGCTGTCACAACAGCAGCAGCAACAGCAGCAGATTCACCAGCTTGGGCCCCCAAGCCAACGGCAAAACCAGCAAAGTGACCGCCCCCAACATTCATCACCCCAGCAGGGTCAAAGTGATTCACGGCGGCAACAGGCAGCCAAACCGCCACCAAAGGAGTTTTTCTCGCGCAGACACCAGAGACTAAGAGCACAAAATCCTCAGCAAATCATTCGGGGCCCAACCTGGGGCAAGATTCGACGAGATGACAAATTTCCGCCCCCAGTGCCTCCAGTCGCGATATCTCCCCACCCGGACCATTCGATGTACCCATCGTACAAGTACACCCAGCCAAACTTTGGAATTGTGCACGACTTCCAGAGACCAGTGCAGACGCCCTTGACAGCTGTGGCAGCAGTGGCAGCAGCGTCGGGATCAAGCCCGACGGTATCACCGCAGTCACAGACCACCGTCGGTCCCGAACCCCTAACCGCCCTCTCGCTAGCAGCAGGAGAGACTCTGCCATTTCAACCCAGGAGTCCCATGCCAGTAGAGTCTGTCCAAGGAAAAAGAAGCCGTCCACCATCGCAAACCCATGAGTCTTACTCTCGACCATTACCTCTTCGTCAGCAGATCGTTTCCAAGCGACAAAAACGGACGCATGTTGCCCAGGGTGGTCCACAACACGTCGAGCCGCCGACTCCCACCTCCAATCCGATTCAACTACAGCCTCCGCTCCCTCTTCCTCCCCTTCCGTCGCTACAATCACCTTCCAACTCGAGATCCGATGAACGTGAAACGTTGCTAGATTTTCCTATGCCACAGCTTCCACATCCATCGGCCCTCTTCTTTCCATTCCTTAGACCAGTACCGGCATCCCAAAAAAGAGGAACTCTAAGAACCACAGCCAAGCCATCGAGCCCTTCCCAGAATCAAAATGGCGATATCAAAAGCCCCAGCCTGCCCAAAATATCAGCTCCCGGCCGTAGTCCTGTCCCTAGTGCAATCATGATACCCCAGGAGAAAAGGTAAGTCAACTTAGAAATCAAATTGACCACATCAAGAACGGAGGCCTAATCAATCTTGAGCTTCTACAGTGGTGAAGCCGAGAACGCACCGCAAACCGCAATCAGAGCCAGCTTCAAAATTCCCCGTCTCAACCTGCCTCAGAGGCGTCCACAAACGAGCGGCTCTATTACCCCTTCCATGGCTACACCAAGAGCCTCTGCATTTGCTCACCACAGTGTCAACTTCGATAGCGGCGATGGCCCGTTCTTCCGTCAAGGAGTCAATCACCAAGATGAGAGTTCACACGAGTCCGAGAGTGGTTCGAGGGAAAGTAACAATCAACATGGGCACGAAAATTCTCAGGTTCTGACAATTCCACCTGAAATTGGTTCATTGGCACTGCCATATGGGCACGCAAATCCAGTCATTCAACTCCTGAACCAGCGTCCCTTCCTCGACATTGTACGTAGTGTGGTCCATGACGCCCGTACACAGCCTGCTTCCAGACGAAACAATCAAACAGAGGGGCCGCAAGAAAACGACGAAGGATTCAAAGACTCTTTCGACTCGGCCATCTCGTTGTCTCGTGACGCAACCTCACAGTCAGCCGAGGCCTCTGTCAACCACAGGCCCCTTTTTAAAATACCACACACGGAGCCGCCCAATGCGTCCCATCTCGTATCCTGTGTGGATATGTATTTCACCCACATCCAGGCCTTGTATCATATCATGCCGGTCCAGCGCCTCGGTCTTCTTGTTGCAAGCTTCTTGAACCGCTATGAGGTGACAAGGCAGCGGCCGGGTGTCGACACAAACCACGACCCGTTTCAAGTCCAGGTTGAGCTAGCAATCGAATACCTTGTTATCGCATTGGGTGCGCTTTGTTGGGCTAAGTGGGACAACACAAGCTTCGAGACTGGGCCCGAATTCTCAGATCGTGCCACGAACATCCTCTATCATCTTTCCTCGAAAATGGCAGCTGAGAAGAGAAAGCAAGCCTCGGGCTCTGCCAACAGCAGCCGTGGCCAAGAAGCCCATTTCCACGATCGATCCTATAGTGATGGAGCTGACCCCAGCAATGCGGCTTCCATGCATGCCGGGGCCAACCTAGAAGCGGCCCATATTACACAGCAGTCATCGCAACCAACAGACGAGACAAGCAGTAGCACCAAAGCCTCAGCCTCGGCCCCGGCCCCCACACTGAACCTGGCACGCGCCTACCTTTTGGCAGCTTTGTTGTGTGGGCAGCTAGCCCGGATTCAAGACGCAGCAGGCCATGTCCGAAATGCCGGCAACATCATCCACTTCCTCATCCATCGGCCCGGAGGTGAAGGAGGCCACGGAGCCATCCAGGGCCTCCACGGGCTGTCTCTCGTCGACTACAAGCAGTACCCTCATAGACTTGTCGAAGATGAGCAACAGTTGGTTGCCCTCTACTGGACTTGTGTGCAGCTCGAATTGTAAGTCGCCTCCGCAGACTACCCCCATGTTTAAATCTAGGACATACACAATCTGACACTTGCCTTTGCAGTGAGATGAATTCGGAGATTGGGCAACCACCTTCTGAACTTCTCCGGTATCAAGCCATGATCCCAATGCCAGACTTCGATGTTCTGAGAGTCCCACGTGGCAACGATGAAGACACAGTGATGACCGACACAGAGATGCCGGTAGGAGGTGAGAACGGGCAAGGGACTGGACTTATTGGCGGCTTCAAGATCCAAACGATCCTTCGAGGTCATATCAACAGCATTTACAACGAAGCGTTTGGGCAGAAGGGTAAGCCAATACAAGAACAGAAGCACAATGTCAACATGGCCGTTGCCAGCCTCCGCCAGCAGTTTGATTCTGTCCTATTGGGCCGCACAGCATTGCCCCACACACAAGACAGCGTCCAGACAGCGCGCGCATGTTCAGCCTATTGGGAGGCTCGGTCCTACGCCGTGCTTCCCGTCCTGCTTCGACCTCATCAGGCCGACATGGACGACATGGCAGAGGTCGTATGCAGCATGACTGAGACAATCAAGGCGTACCATGGCCTGGAAAGCGACCGTCTAATCTTGCCCAACGCGTTTGGGACAGCAATGCTGTAAGTTTGACCCTCGCGCGTGAATGTCAAGAACATCAACCAGTATGTGTATTTTGTGGTACCTGGCAGCTAACCCACCACAGCCAATGCCGGTACTTGCTGCTACTTTTTGCGGCTTCACGCGCACTGCCCGCCCTGGCAGCCTTTGTTCACGATGTGGCCCTGACTGAGTTGATTGACCGCACACTATTGTCGTTCCAGGAGTTGCTTATGTTCCGGGGCATTCTTGAAGCGGCTCGGCAAGTGCTGAGGACTATCCGAGCGAGGCTGCAGTCACACCACGTTGGCAATGCCGTTGGTATTGTGCCAGAACTGTCTCTGTACTGCCCACCCTTTACAACGGCCCCTGGGATAGCCTCCGGCATTCCAACGGCCAGCACGATGGACTCGTTCATCTCATTCCCGACCCCCAACTCGCCCCACCTCTTCCCGTCGTCTGCTTTCACGTCTCCGCAGCATTCCCCCAGCATCTCGGCCACGTCGTCGTCCCCGTCCCCACGGTCGGCCACGTTTGTCTCGGGCAGTAGCCGCATGCCATTCCGTCCTGAGACTATGGCCGCTCTGGTCTCGGCGACTGGCTCAGGGTCCACGTCACCGGGCAATGTCTACCCACGTCACCCGCACCAAGAGCCGGCACTACCGCTCGGCTCCTCCTTCCCCGTTCAGGCAGAGAACATTCCAACCAGCACGGCTGACTTTGACGGCTTTGTCTACCACTTGGGATTATCCAATCTTTAACGGTAGGTAAGGACGAGGCTGAACTGTGCGTTCCTGTTATCTAACCCCCATACATACTTCAGCAAGCGGCATTTTGCATCATTTCTCTCATTTCTTTGCATTTCTTTTCTTCGTTCATGTATTGCTTTGTCTTTTCGTGTTCTCTTCTTCACGCCCACCCTTTACCTTCCTTTCTTTTTGCACTTTGGGCATCATGATGATTTTCTCTTCTTCGCGCAAGACAGACATACGGCACAACAGAACGGGCTAAGCTCACTTCTACAGCTTATTTTTCTGTTCTTGCAAGGCGAGGTGATCTCACCACATTTCGTCTTTTTTCCCTCTCCTTCTTTCGCTGTATATATTTTACATTTTATGATGATTTTTGACGGATATTTTGGATTTAGTTTTGGATTTATTTATGATTTCAATTCACTGCCGCAAGGCTATGGTTCTGTTTCTACTTGCTACTATTTACCTTTCTTACTTTCCTACGCGTATTTTCATCATTCGATGCGGCAAACACGCATCTTACGACTTGGTGATGCGATGTGCCATCAACAAGCGATATTCGCATCTGTCATGGCCTGTCAACAAAAGTCAACAAATCGGCGTCAACAACAACAATACCAACAAACTGTCAGAAGCCGACAAAACCGTTGAAGCCTCGGCATACGCTTCTTGGACTCCGGGCACTGACTCTATCTCGCCCACTTGGACAGTTCCCCGGGCCTAGCATCTCTCGTTTGCCGAAATATTACTACGGGCATTGTTTTCGCTGCTCTCTCTGCCCTTCTGCCTCTCTTCCTTGTTTGTTGATACAGATCAGAAACAAACAAAAGAACAGCAACATTGGGCCCTGGAGCTGATTTGGCTTGGCTGGCAAGCTGGGCGGTAGCAAGTGGACATGCCCCTGGCGGGCTCCATCCGGGTTAAATTTAGCCAATGGTCGGCTGCAAGCCGCCCCTCTTTCCCCTGACCCGTCGGGTTGATTGGGCCCTGGCGGCGGCGGCTCTAGCGCGACTTTTCCACGACTTTATTGCGTCCAGGGGCCACCCATCGATGCCATCCTTTGTCCTTATTTGTCCTTGCTTTCCAAAGGTTTGTCCACACAACTCGCCATGGATGTCGCGTCGTGACGCCCTGCTTTTCTGCAAGTTGCCCTGGCAACAGGGCTTGAGGGCCCATCGCTTCTTTTCTGACCTTTTCGCTGTCTCCGCCCCGCCTTCACATTGGGGTCCATCATCCGCCAACAAAACCGAAAAGACCCAGAAAAAAGGGCCCCAAGCCTTGAAATGAAGCACCACACTTTTCCTGTTCCTCACCCATCCATCCCCCAGCTAATCTCCCAATTTGCGGCCAGCAAAAAACCCTTGGCGAACAGACGAGATGGGACAAAGCGAACCAATCCAGGGGGCGGAGCAGGAACAGGTTCGAATCTTGAAGAAAAGTCCCGTATCGAGGAACGGGACAGAGACGAGGACTTTTTGAGGGCGGTTGGGGTCGAGAAAGAAGGAACAAAAGACAGCAACGCCGATGGTCGCGCATCAAACTGAATCCTCTTCCAAGTCAGACACCCTACCTACATCGCACACGGCAGGCTCACCTGTAGGAGAGCTCTGAACAGCCGGTGTGTGCATCCACAGGGCACGCTGTCGGCCCAATGGCAGAGCTCCACGATCGAAAGCAAAAAGTGGATGGCCAGGGCAGAGAGCAGAAAAGAGGAAAAGAAGGCAGGGGAGGCATCTGCAGGCCAAGACATGTGCTTTTGGGAGGTGGCGGTATTTGAGACTTTTGATGGACTGCACGTCGCCCTGGAAAGATCCGTATGTGATACCTGTAAAAGGTAAATCGACCAGATACGAGAGAAAGGCCAGGCCCGCCGCCACATCACCTCGTCTTCTTTGCAAAAGACGAATCTTTGCAGATCCCAGCAGCCCAGACTGGTGCCAAAAAAGCGACGGCGTCCTCGCCATGGCAACGACAACAAAAGGGACGAAAGAAACGAGGCCCGATCGGTGACAGAAAACCTTGCAGTCTCATCAGCGCTTGCACATCTCTGGGGCGAGAAGATTCAAACAAAGTCTGTTGGCCTGTGATTGATGGTCATTTTGCGCGGACTTGGATGGACTTTGCAAGATGATGAAACCGGGCGGCTTCGTGGTACAAAGTGCAGCACCGCATGGACGGCCGTCGTACGAATGTGCATACGTCGTGGCACCCACAGCTCACAGCTATGGCTTGATGAACGCGAAGCTTCATGTTATACCGTGGCGGGTACAGTGTATGCACTGTAAATATAGCGTGCCGTGTCTCCATCCTTGTACGTTTCGTTTTTTTCAGCTGAGGTCGCGCAGCCTTTTTCAGAGAGACCAAAAAACCAAAAAGACAAACAAAACCAACCCCCATCTCGAATTGGCCGGCAGGTCCGGGTCGTGCACATCGCCTGCATGTGCAATCACAAAAACAGGGTGGTCGGTGGTCCATTTTGTGGCCGATGCGTGGCCAATTGGGAATCACAGTATATTTCGTGTGTCTGGGATAGCTCACAGACTTGCAGAAGCTGTTTTGTTCCCTGCCACCTGCAATTTTCGATTGCAGCCCAACCAAGCGGTGAGTTGTGCCAGCAATTGAGCAGCGAAAGGCAAGCAAAACAGACAGCAGGAGATACCTCCAGGAAGCTGCGTCAATTGCCAGGACTCTACGTACTCTGTATGGAAGTTGGCACATGTCACCACCCAGCGGCAAGCGAAGAAAAGGAGAAAAGGCGGAAAGGCGCCAGGCAGCTGAGAAAACCGATAATTGCAGCATAAGCGGGTCTACTAACCGATTCGGGGCACCTTGTAAACAACAACAATAACAACTGCTCAACTCGCCCAGGATGGTCCCTTCACAGCACTCTCCACGAGAGACACCTTCAGAGAATAGCCCCGGCACACACCACGACTCCTCACAAAAGTGGAGGACATGACCGAAACGACCCACTCCATACGCAAAAGTAAACAACAAAACAAGCCCCATCTTTTGCCTCGAGACCCTTTTCTCAGGCAGTTTTCAGTGTGCTTTTTTTTCTTTCCGTGACCTTCTCACAGGCTCGGCTTCTCTCCTTCTGGGGTGCCCTGGCGGCATCGCCCCTTGTCGGACCACTCTGGCCCAGTCTTTCACGGCCCCCCTCTCAGATCAGAGGGACGACCAGGCCTGTTTGAGCGTACTTTTGTCAGTCTGAGCCGGTTGCCGTGCAGCAGTTTGTTTTGTTGTCTACTAGCTTTGTTTGGGGGTCGGGGAAGCTGCTACCCAAATCCGTCTGGGGCGCCTTTCCTGTGTCTGGTCCCTCCGTTTTGTGCTGTTCTCTGCTGGTCCTCTCCCCTCCTGCCCGCTGGCTGATTTTCCTATTTCTTGCCAGCCCGTCCCCATCTTCTGTCCTGCCGTCTCCTCTCCTCTCTTCTTCTCTTTCTTTCTTCTTTTTTCTCCCTTTCCTTTCCCCCCATACCACATCTCCAGCTTCACAACCAACCCCAAACCAACTTCCCAAAGTACAACAAGTTAGCTCCGGCTAATCTATTCCTCTTTCTCCCCTTCCTTTGAAGAAAGAGCGCCAGTAGGAAGAAAAAAGTCTCGCACTTTTTTTTTCCTTTCTTGTGCTCGCTGTCAAAGGTCGTCAACCTGGATTTTGAAGCCAGAGTTCCCGTGCCCTTTAGCATCTTTCCGTCTTCCTACAAGGAGGACAACAAGCCCGCTGAGGCTACTACCACCCAGACCCACGAGGAGTTCAGTGTTCAACTCCCCCAACACCACGAACGGCCCGGACGGGAAGGTCAATACTCTTCTTCTTCTTACGTTGTCAACGAGTCCGCCAACAACAACTACCCTTACCGGGAAGAAGAGGTCCGCGTCACTCGTGAAGAGGAACGTTACCGCCGTCCTGGTGTCCGCCGAGAGTTCATCCGTGAAAACCGGTAAGTCTGCTTTTGATGAGGGATGAAGAGATGTCGTTGGAAGTGAAACTAGTTTTTTGCAACGGTCTGAAGGTTTGACTCTCAGGCATTCCAATGCCCGGAGGCTCCCGTCATTCCAGTTGTGACAGTTGGTGATCTTCACAGGCAAACCATTTTCATTCCAGTTGAATGTATGCAGTCGATGAATACACACTAACTTCTCAGTCCCCGCACGACCTTCTCAGAGACTTCTGTAGACTACGACTCTCGTCGCCCCAACTACGACACCGCCATTGACATCGCTGAGCGCGAATACCGCACCCGCTACCAGCCCACTTACCACCGCGAGGAGGCCCGTACTACCTTCTCCGACACCACTGTTGATTCCGGCCGCTTCCCCCAGCAGTCGCAGCAGTCTTCCTTTGTCGAGGACACCACCACCGTCGACGCTCCTGTCGCTCGTCCTACCCAGGGCAGCACTTTCTCGCGCAAATCGACCAAGGTCGTTGAGGATATCGTTGAGCCGCAAGCCATTACCCGCAAGTCCAACAAGATGGGTTACTACGACGAAGAGGGTGAGTCTTTTATCCGTCCCACTATTATGAATTTATCTGCCCATCCCCCGTTTCCTTGATTTCTTTCTCCCCGTCCTTTTCTGCCTTCGCGACGCGACCGCTTTTCCCGGTTCGCTCTTTCCATAGCGACGACGGTTACTAAGCATTGGCTCCTTTTCTTTTCTTTTTCTTTACCACCCATCCTATAGGCAACTACCACTCGTTCCGTCAGGGCGTCCACAAGCTTGCTGACCGTCTGCTTCACCCTGAAGGCCGCGATGTCGAGGTCTCGGAGTTCCGTGAGACGATCCGCACCAGCGGCGGCTCGTCCCGCGGTCGCCGCACCGCCGAGGATGATGTGCCCCGCAACACGGTCTCGATCCCGTGCCACCACATCCGCATTGGCGACATCCTGATCCTGCAGGGCCGCCCCTGCCAGGTGATCCGCATCTCGACCTCTGCTGCCACCGGCCAGCACCGCTACCTGGGTGTCGATCTCTTCACCAAGAAGCTGCACGAGGAGTCGTCGTTCGTCTCGAGCCCCTCGCCGAGCGTCGTCGTCCAGACCATGCTGGGCCCCGTCTTCAAGCAGTACCGCGTGCTCGACCTGCAGGAGGGCAACGTCGTCGCCATGACTGAGACTGGCGACGTCAAGCAGGGCCTGCCTGTCATTGACCAGTCCAACCTCTGGGCCCGCCTGCTGCGCGCCTTTGAGTCGGGCCGTGGCTCTGTCCGCGTCCTGGTCGTCAACGACCACGGCCGCGAGCTGGCTGTCGACATGAAGGTCGTCCACGGTGCCAGCCTGTAAGTTCTCTCTAAGATGAAAAGAAATGCATCACCGTTTCTTTGAGTTGTTGAGTGTGCTTCAGTCGAACATCATTCCCCTTCACCCCATTTCCTAGTGTCTTGTGTTTAGAAAGCATTTTTGTGTACGTATAATGCGTGCGTGGTTGTCAGAACCCGCCGTGTTTTTCGCAGTTTTTATTTAGGATGGACAAACTTTTTGGATATTCATGAGTCTGTTATCTGTTTTTATATAATTTATTTATGCCTGGTACATACTTTTCTGTCTCCCTCGTGCTGTGAAGTGATTTTAAGCTGTTTCGTCGATCTATTTGCTCGTTGTCGCGTCTTGACGATGATGTTGTTCGCTGTAGTTTCGACGCGTCGCGTGTGGTCGAAACTAGTGTCGTGATGTGATTGTCACGGAGTCATCCCGAAACATCAATACACACACCACGCACAACGGTCGGTTTAATGCTTCAAACTGGATAATATATATGTATTTAACATTTTCTCTGTTGCTTAGGTTTATTTATGTGTTGTTTGGCGTGTTTTGCAACTTTTACTGTAATTTTTTATATTTATTTCCTCTTATTAATATTTCTTCAAATTCCTTCAACAAAAATTGTATTATTGTTGTTCAATATGTATTAAAAATAAGTGATTCATAAATGTGACATATAAGTCTCATAAGTAGCGACACAAATAAGTAAAAAAAAAACAAAAAAACATAGACTATCGACACAGATGATAACATGGCTTCATCCGAGCCGTTATACCGTTGTAGCGTGTGTTAGTTGTTGATAAAGGTGAAGCATCACAGTCCACATTTGCCACTGAGGACTCCAATGCCAACATCGACAGCAGCGACGCAGATTAAAATAGAGTCATACTAGCACTGTTGAGGAGTCAGAATGCATCGGGTAAATGGACAAACGAGAGCCTGAAGTAGCCCGAGATAACTGCCTACGATATGCGCGTATCTACAGATGTGAAGAAGTGGTCACATCGACGGCAGAAGCCAAACCAGAATGCTACGAATGCAAGCTCTCTGCTGCCAACCATCATTGGCGCCCAACGCACGACGCGCATACGCTATTCGTCACGAGAGTCGAACTTGGGCGGAGGTAATGAGGCATCCGAAGAAGAAAGTAGTCCTGCCTTGGCTGCACTGCCTTCCTTCGGCGGCCCTCGCCATGAGCCCGACGGTATCAAATGAGTTGGCCACTGCCGAGTGCCGTCGCAGGAAACCGGATGACACTTCGTCTGAAGGAAGAGAGCACTCTTTTCTGCCAGAACCAGCCTCTCGGGTTATTTTGCCCACTCTTCAGACTCCTCCCTCCTAGCTCTGCCAATTGAGGCATAGCTTCACTGTCGTTGACCAAGCTGTGGCAAAAGCTTTCGATATTTTAATTCCTATTTTGAGTATCGCTCACTCTCAGAGTCACTCTCAACCTGCAAAGCTGGCCAAGGATTGCAGTGCATCTGGCGTAGCATCGCTTGTTGGGGTGGAAGCTTTTGCCAACGCAGAGGTGTGGGAAGGGAGAGAGCAGGGGTGACGATGTCCAGTCTCGTTGAAGTGCAAAAAAGACTGCCAGGTGTCAATCCAGACCAAGAAATCAAAATGAAAAGTAGAAAATCGAGTCTTCAGTCACAATCTGCTTGAGTTTCCTCGTTTTCTCAAAAGAAACGAAGACGAGCAGGCGCAAACGCGGAGAGCGCAAACGACGCGGTGCGCGCGCTTTCAGTCCACTTCCACTTTCGCTTTCAGCAGAGTCCACAGCCGCACCACTTTTTCTCTCACCTGCCAGTTGTGTTCCTGGTAAAGTCAGACGCGACCAGCCTCGACGTCTCTTTGGTACCGGCCACGGATAAAGCTCCGTCGCGAATTTCCCAGCTGTCCCTGGTTTTCTGTTGAGTGCTCACTTAGTTTCTTGAGCCCGTTGTCTCCGAGCCGCCATATTTCAGTTCTCTTGTTGTCGGCTATTGCCATAAAGTACTTCGTTCCTCATGCTTTCGAACAAGAGATGCAAGGGAACAAATAGCTCCATGTGCACAGTCCAACGACGCATTGGTGGGTGGGACGCAATTTCCCTTGCTGCAAGTTGTTGCTGCAGTGCCTTTTGGTTTCTGCATCTCTGCAGTGAAGTGCTTGTTCATAATCGCACAAAGTTTAAGAATATTCTACGTGTTTGTGTCGAACAAACAACGGAGCTCATGTTCTAAAAAAGGTGAATACGCCGTGCAGCATATCAATACCGAAAACCGCAAGAAATGTATGCTCGAAATCGTAGGAATATTCGGTCGTGCAATGTCGTGGTTCCGTCGCACGCAGACAGAGTGCTTGACCAGGAACTCCTGTTGTGCACAAAGTAATGATTACCATTTCTGTTCTCTTACTCTGCATGTCTCTGGGCTGAAAATACCGATCCACGTTGATTTTGGGCTGATATTGAACCCCCTGGATCCTGGACGAAATGTGCAGAAAAAGGAAAAGGCACCGAAAAAAAAGAGGAAACACAGAACCCACAAAGGGCGCCGGCGGCGGGAAGCGGGAGCGCCATAGCAAGAGGGCAAGGCCAAGCCCAGTTTCTCTTGTCAGTAGCAAAAAGAAGTTTGATGTGGAAGTGTGACAACGTTGTCTTGACTTTCGATTTTGTGCATCTTATTTCTGCGTAAATATCAATTTTTATTTTATTTTTGGCGCATGGCCCCGTGGGAGGAAGGTCCGGCGCAATATCAGGCCCCCTTGCACCTTCCCGCGCACATCCCCTTGCTGCGTGTCTTGCGCTCCTGCCTCCTGGGGCTGAATTGGCAATTAATATTGCATATCGAATTGAGCCAGAATGTGAACAAAGTGCTATGTAAGAAAAAGCTCATACAGAGGAGGAAGGAACAGTGGCGCGAAACTGCCACGGCCTGGGTCGATTTTTTGCAGAGAAACTGAGTGGGACAGGACATACGAGGCAAGCATGACTCTCGTGCGTAGGTGCTCCCTCCCCTGCCGGACGCGTCTGCCATCCGGTCCTTCCTGAAAGAGCTCGCATGTGTATGTGTGCTTCTTTCCTATTTTGCATTTATCTCAACATCTCGATCTTCCCCTTTGTGCAACCCCTTTTTGTGATTTTGTTCTTCTGTCTGCTGCATCACATCTTCTCCCGCAGCTCGCAGTCTACCTACGACAGCCAAAACACCCCTGGTAAGGACCTCGCACAAAGACGAAAGGCCCTGACGTCGCGCATTCCAGCAGCTTCCTGATAGCTCTGACGAAACGCAGATCGCTGACCTGACCCGCATTCCTTTGCAATTTCTTTAATTAGAAGAAAAAAAAGAGAAAAACAGGAGCCAAAAGAGACAAAGACAGAGACAACTACCGGTTTCTCCGTTCCTCGTTCCCCGACATTTCCACCTAGCCGGGTCTATCTCTCTTTTTTATCCCTCTCGCGCACGTTGTTCTGTCACGTCAACTGGCATTCCACGGCCTCTCCTCCCTTTCGACCAAGTCGCAAACACGTCGAGCAAAACGAGCTCGTGGCGCTCGCCGTTGACCATTGCATTGACAGTGGCGCGTTTTTTGTGACGTACGAAGCACGAGCAATTCATTCTCTTTCTCGTCCCGGCATCCAATTTCTCAAAAGCCTTATCGATCGCATAGAGCCCAATGCTGTAATAGCCTCTACCTCCCTCCAAGCCAGCGAATCGCTTCTCGCTTCAACAACAAAGAGATCTCTCTAGCCCCCAAGAGACAGACCAACAACGAGCACACACCATTCCCGACGTCACTCGCCTTTCCCCTGACGGCCGTTGGCACCACAAAGTCATGTTGGCACGGGTAGCAGCGCACGATCAATGCCTAGCTAACCCCCATCGGTCAACCTGAGCGGAGACTGCTGCGCTCCCGTCGCGCGCGCGGGCCCATTCGGCGGAGGAGGACGTGGAGGTGTTGACACGGCCGTGACGGCGTTGTTGGGGTGCATTGGAGTGTTTGTGACGAGGTCAAGAGAAGGACAGAAATCGATACGAACACGCACACCGTGTGCGCATCTTGCGATCCCAGCCACCTGATATAAACCGCATCTTCAATCCTTCACCAATTGCGACCTCTCCCTCTTCTTCGCTCTCGATCTCGCGATCCCAGACCGACTCTTTCCACCGACCATTCGCTTCCAACTATCCTTCCTTTCCTCCTCTTTTCACACGCTTGGCTGCCATTTCTGCGGCCGCTTTCCACGTCGCTGTCACGCCGAGCTAATTCTAACGTCTAGCTGTGCATAATCCGATTGCTGCCAAACTCTTGTGCAGGTTCTTGATTGGCCGAGCCTCACTTTTCTCTTTTTATCATATTTTTTTTCTGGCACGTTTGGCATTTCTGCCAACCGTCAGCAAGCAGCTCCTTTGCGCATTTCATGGTGTGTAACGAACAGCAATTGCAAACGTCGCAAACCACAAGTCACCAAAAAGTAACCCAAAAGACACCAAACCGGGCCAGGCCCAGCCCAGCCCAGGCGGGAAAACCCTCAGCGGCAACAGCCTATTGTGAGCTTGCAAATTCCCCTTCTCTCTCCACCCACACCTGGCACTATCCACTCCCGCGCGTGGCCGCTCCCCGAATTGCCCCCAACACCCCTGTATCCTTTCCCTTCTGTGCTAGCCTGTGCTAGCACAGGGCCTTTTTTTGGGCGCGTTTTCTCCCCGCCACCTCTTCCCAGCCTCCCCAATTAATTTTGCTAATGACGCCAGTCTGCAATTATCTCAAGGTCACCCGTCTGCTCTCTCTGAGTCTCTGGGCTTGCTCTGCATAGTCGACGACCACCACCGACCTTGGTCTTGCTTGCTTTCAGGGTTGCCTCCCTTCCAACACCAGTCCTCAATTGACTGCCGGACTGCTCTTTCTTTGTTCTTGCTTGTTGTCCTTGACTTCTTTTGCCATCGTCACATCGCTTTCTCCCGTATTTCGTCTTGATTTTCGCCTGCACTGTCGAGCATCAAACCGTTTCGAAAGAGTAAGTTGGACTCAACCTCACTCCATTCCTCGCAACCGACCTCATATAACCTCTCTTTCTCTCTTTCTTTTTGTTTGTCGATTTTCTTCTGTCTTCTTTGCACGATTGCTGCCACTCGACGTCTTTGACGTGCTTCATTCTCGTCACCCGTTAGCCCCGAAATAGCATCTGCGTACAATAGGACGACAGCATCTGCATGTGCAACACGCTTGTGTTCTTGTTCTTGTGTTCTTGTTGGACTGCATCTTCTTCCGTCTTTCTCGTATCTCATTGCCTGTCCTCCGTCGTCCAGGATTCTAACTGCTCGCAGCTTGCCGCCCTCGCTTTTCTTCGAACTCGATTCTTGCCGACTTCGGTTCTCATTTTTTCCCTGTTGATTCTTGATTTCATATTTTTGCTTTTCCTTTTCCTCGAGGAAAGCTCTCTGTACCTCTCGAGTTGCCGCAGCACTTACTGCGGCCTCTTGCCACCTTGCCCGCCCACGTACCGGATCTGTCTGGTGCTGGGCCGCGCAACCCGGACACATTGAGCGACTCCGCCCCCGCTTCCTTTCACGACCGTTACGACCGTTACGAACATACGCCGACTCCTTCCAAGCAGCGTCCGCAAAGCCGGCAAAGCCAGCAGAGCCAGCATAGCAGACGTTCTTCTCTCCAGCGTCCCTTCACGCCCCAGGAGCAATACACGCACACAACCCTCTCCGCACTCTCCGAACGTGACGCTCGATCCACGCCGAACTCTCAGCGGTCTCTGCGCCGTACACCGCGTTTCACTGCCAGCCCTGCACCGGGCGAGGCCCGACCGCACTTGACATCGTCTCCTGCCGACAGCCACACTCGGTCTCCGTCCCATTCTCACACCCAGTCCCCGAAGTCGAGTCCCCCCAGACGGGTTCACCTTGCTGCTGTAGCGACCGGCATTAGCCCGCGCCTCGCCTTTGCAACTGCAAAGCCGGTTGAGCACCAGGCCCGGGCCAGAAGCACACGTAGGCCCCCCTCGCAGGACCTGAGTGACGACGACGAAGACGACGAGGACGAGAAGCACGACAAACACTCGTCTGTCTCAAAACACTCCTCAAGACCCAACTCGGCTGCCTTTGAGAAGAAACCGACCTCTGACCGACCGCGTGCCGACATCCACCCGGCCGTCCGTATCTCAAAGCGCACTCACAACGCCATCCTTTTTGCTATTGAAGGCCTCACCCACCCGCACAAGCTCTCGCACGACTACGAAGAGGAGACCGCAAAGATGGCGGACCTTCTCGTCGAAGGCGGCGGCTCGAACGGTAACGGAAATGGCATTCCCACCTCCCGCCCGCAGATCCCGATCCCGCAGCCGACAGGTTCACCAAGAGCTGGCATTCGTGGTCCTAGAATGATTATGCAGGAGCGCCAAGAACGGGAGGCACGGCGAGCAGAGCGGGAACGGATGGAGCGAGCACAAGCAGCACAGGCAGAACAAGATGCCCGTGTCGCAGCCGAGCAGAGACGACAAGCCGCTGAACGCGAGCGTGCTACGGCAGCCATTGCGGCGGCAGCAGCAGCAGCATCGGCCCCTGCTCCTCAGCCCGTCCAACAACAGCAAGTTGATCCCGCCACTCAACGGAGACAACAACGCGCCGAGCGCACGGCAGCAGCCACCTCTGGCCAACTCGCACCTCCTCCTACCATTCAACAACAAGCTTCTCAGCAACCGCACATCTCCTCACAACAGCAACAGCAACAGCAACAGCAACAGGCTCAGCAGAGACCTGTCCGCATTCCGCAAAGCTCAATACCCCAACAGCCGATCAGCCAGCAGCCAATATCCTCGGCACAGCCCCCAGCAGCGAGCGGCCGCCAGCCCACTACAAGTGGCATCCCAGATGCCGCAGCACGCCCATCTGCACAGACACAACCGACATCCGGGCTAGAAGGCGGCGATGCAGGAGCCGGCGGCGGTAGAGGCCAGCCACGCAACTCGTTCCCACATGCCTTTGAGCGGTGGGAGGCGCTATCTGCGCACTGGGAGGGTCTGACTAGCTTCTGGATCCGTCAGCTGCAGCAGCGGTCGGAAGAGATCAACCAGGATCCCCTGAACCGCCAGCTTGCACGACAGGTGACGGATCTGTCTGCTGCCGGTGCCAACCTCTTCCACGCGGTGGTCGAGCTGCAGCGGTTGCGCGCTAGTTCCGAGCGCAAGTTCCAGCGTTGGTTCTTTGAAATGCGCGGCGATATGGAGCGCAACACCGAGGTCCAGGCGATGCTGGAGGCCGCCATCCAAGAAGAGCGCCGTGGCCGCGCCGAGGCCATTCGCGAGGCTGTCGAAAATGAGCGCTCCAACTCCAAGATCCAGAAGCAGCTGGCCGAGATGCGCAAAGAGCTTGCCATCTCCAAGGATGAAGCACGGCGTGCATGGGAAGAGTTGGGACGTCGTGAGCAGGAAGAGCGGGACCGTGTGATTGCTTTGCAAGAGGGGCAGCCGACGATTGTTGGCGGTGTCCAGGTCGTGCCTATGACGCAGGGTCTTCCGATCCGCCAGCAAGCTAGCAGCATAAGCCACGAGCAGCAGCAGCAACAGCAACAAGCGCCGCCGCAGCCTCAACAACCGCAACAGCCACAGCAGCAGCAGGTACCTCAGCAGCATCAGCAGCAACATCAGTACCAGCAGCAAGCGCCTCCTCCCCAACAGGTCCCACAGCAGCAGCAGCACCATCAGCAGCCATCGTCAGCTCTCGAGCAGCTCCCGTCGCAGGCATCACAGCGCTACCAGGCGCCGCCACAACAGCAGCAGCCGGCTTACACCCAGCCGCCGACTAGTGCCGCTGGGTCTAGCACTGCCGGTGGTGAATACTACCAGCAGCAGCAGCAACCGCAAGGCCACACGCCGGAGGGCGCACCGCAAGGGTCTGATGAGACATATGAAGGTAAGTTAACACTGGAACGGGAGCATCAAAGAGAACTTGAAAACGAGTTGCGAATGGAGGAGGAGAGGACCGAATTTGCTGACAATTGTGTTTTTGTTGTAGAAGAATATGGAACGCCGTCGTCGCTGTCCGCCCCGGGATCTGCGTACCCGCCATCGGCCTCCCACCACTATTATACCACCCCTTCACCCGCCGACTATTCCGGCCAGGGCTTTGCTGGACCCGGCTGGGAGACGATCCCGCGCCACCACCACCCGACGCGCCTGAGCGACGTGATTGAAGAGGACGACGAGCGCAGCCGGACGTCTGCCAGCCAGGTCAGCCGCGGCGACAGACAGCAGTAGCTTCTGTGATCCATCGATCGTCTCGCCTTGTCATGGCTTAATCGTAATTTGTTCTCGACGACGAACCATCCCCGACGAAAACACTCTCAAAATCTCCCTCCTCGTTTTTCCTCGTTGCATATTTGCATAGCATTATATTGGCGCTCCACAGGTCGGACCCCTTTTTTTGGCGAATGAAAATTGGGCGATTGCTGTTGTATTTGGCTTTGGCCTGAGAAAGTTTGTCTCTAATACCGTCTTTTGTTTTTTTGTTGCTTTATTTTGAATTTTTGAACTTTTGTGTTTTTGGGCTTGTTGATTCTTCTCTGTTTTTGTTTCGTCTGAATTTGTCGTTTTCTCCTCAGGGTTTGGAGTTATACCCAGAACCTCGCTCCGGCCATGGCAGCAGGGCCGCACAGTGGGCATCGATGTGATGCCTCATTGTGTCGTGATTGTTGTTGCAGCAGCTGTAGTTGTTTGCGTGCGTGGGCGACACCTGTTTTTGTTTCGAAAGAGAAGGGGGGAGATGGGAAAGGGAAGCATCAGCATGATGGTCAAAAGGGTCATGGCATATTTTCCAAGGAGTTTTTTCAGTCGTGCGTCGCATATTGTTTCTTGTCTTCTTTTGTTTTGACAATTGCTTCATCCTCCTGTGTTAACATATTTTCGTCTTTTCTTCTCACATACCTTGAACTCTGTTCATGTCCCACCACCGCCATCGTTGCATCGTGGTAACCGTGGACCTTTTTTCAATGTGATCTTCTTTTTGACTGAAACATGGAATTTCGAATGCGTGATGTGATTCTGTGTGTTGAGATCGTGGGCGGAGAGAGGGCTTGTCGATGTTCAGGCATGCGGAAGTGCCGTCGTTTTGAAAGAGAGACAGAGTAATAGGAGATCAGAATATTGGGAGAGCGTGCCTTTTATGCGCCCAATCTTCTAAATGAGTGTTTTGTTGTTGTTCATTCATGAGGAATGTGTGAGGTCTGTGGCTTGTGGTGATTTCCCGTTGGAATGCATATTTGACGTGCGATGCCCGAGTCTAGGTACCCTTGCGTGGTTGGCATCATGGCAGTACTCTTATCATAAATTTGACAACTACTCCGTAGAACGATTGCAATACAACGTATGGAGGACCAAGTAGATATGTGCTTTTATTTCGTCTGAAGGCAACTATTGATCTTCCGTACTTTCCCTTCCTCCCATGACTGCCGCACCTTCCATCCCGTGCTGGCAGCGCCTTCCCCTCATCGCGTCCCGTTTCCCCTCACACTTTCATGTCTCCAACTCGTGTCGCCAAGCGCATTCCATTTTAGGCAGGAACCAATTATCGAGGAAGGCGCAACTCGGATTTCTTATTTTTGCCTGTTAAGACGTACACTTGGGAAGGAGCTTGGTTGTGGTTTCCCCTCGTGTCGTAAAGAGCTGTTGAATGGAAGGTGCAATGGGTGACAGTGTGTATTACAGGTAAATGCACCAAAGTTGACCCCGCACGGCCTAGCTACACTGTGGACAAACACTCGAAATCGCGGCACTTCATACGGAAGGAACCCTGTGAATGAGCTGCCAGCACCTTCCTCGTCCCGCGATAAGCGGAAAATGGACCCGTTTTCCACAAAGGCCTGGGCCCCACGACACGAACAACGCCGTCCGAATCAACGAGCTCCGATAAAGACTTACTACTAGTCGAGGGGCGCAATCAGAATAGCTTCCTGGCCAGACGTCACACGTCACACGCCAGACTCACATGAACACGACGCTTAACGGACTGGCAACCACGCCGAGTTAAACCGAGTATCCGAACATCGCGACAAGAGTCACTTCCAAATCGCATCTGGAGTGCGCCGGCTTTCACCTCACCTCCTAGTTACCTTATGATCTTCAATACATAGCTTTAAAATGGGCTCAAGAAGTTGTCTCGTGGATCGACTGCTGACGGCAGCACCGCGAGTGCCGTTGCGGCATTTTGTGGCCGAGAGTCGGCGGCGGGGCATCGCCACCACTCGTGCGGGCAGCTGTGCTTACAGCCACCTGCGGACGACGGCGGCAGCGACCACGAAGACGACCCCTCGCCTGTCTTGTGCGGCGCCACGGCGAGAGCAAAGAAGAGCCCACAGTACGCCAGCGACCTCCTCTTCTTCCTCACCCGACAAGATCCCGCCGTTTGCCTTTGCGTTTGACATTGACGGCGTCTTGCTCCACGTCAACGAGCCCATTTCGGGCGCTGCCGCGGCACTACGGTATCTGCACCAGCAGAACATCCCTTTCATTCTGCTGACCAACGGCGGCGGTCGTTACGAGGCCGACTGTGTGGCTGATCTCCAGCGGCGGCTGGGCCTCGATACGGACCCGGACTGTGGTGGCCCTCTTCCTGTGCTATCGCCGGCCAACTTTGTGCAATCGCACACGCCTTTTCAAGAGTTGTTGGACGATGCAGCAGGGCTAGATGCGGCCACTGAAGGAGGCAAAGGTGGCGGTCTGCGCGACCAGACAATTCTGGTAACGGGATCGGACGCTGCGCGTATCCGCACAATTGCCGAGCAGTACGGCTTCAGTAGCGTGATCACGCCGGCCGACATTCTGTCCGCCTACCCGGCCATTTACCCCTTTGAGCCGCTGCTCAAGTCGGTGTACGCAGAGACAGCGCGCCCCCTGCCCAAGCCGCTGTTGTTTGAGGGCGGCAAGCTCGCATCACAGCCCAATGCCAAACCTTTTTCTCCAGCCGACTTCGACGACAGCAAATACCTGCGCATCGCCGCGGCGTTTGTCTTTAACGACCCGCGCGACTGGGCCCTCGACATCCAGCTGTTGACGGACGTGCTTCAGGCGCGGCACGGTTTCCTGGGCACATTCGACCCGGCCAGTCTTTCAGAGAAAGGATTACCGGCGGAGGAGCAGGGCACTCGTCTGTTCTTCTCGAATGCGGACCTGCTGTGGGCCACGACATACCATCTGCCTCGCTTTGGACAGGGCGCGTTCGCCGCGGCCGTAGCGGGCGTGTGGCAGCAGCTGGCGAGCCCAAAACAGGCACCACTACTATCACCCGAAAACGGCCGTGCTACGCTGCTGGGCAAGCCGCATGCGGCAACGTACCGTTTTGCGGAGCGGACGCTTCTACGGTACCGGACGTCACTACTCGAAGCGCACGGTGGAGGCAACAAAGCTGGCTCCAAGGCTAGCTCCAAGGCTAGCTCAGAAGCAGATGGCCCGCTCAAGACGGTGTACATGGTTGGTGACAACCCGGAGAGCGACATTGCCGGTGCCAACCAGTTCTTCAGTGTACACGGCACGGATTGGTGCTCGGTGCTGGTTGAGACGGGTGTCTACGACCCGGCACGTGCGGGCAGCAGTCCAGACTACCTGCGGCACCGCCCACGGGCTATTATGGGTGACGTGGGTGCGGCTGTGCGGTGGGCGCTACAGCGGGAGGGCTGGCCTGCCGACTTTTGAGGCGACAATGGAAGTCAAGTATTGTACATATAAGTAGAGTAAATGCAGGCACGTTTCAATCTTAACTCAAGCTGTTCATATCATGCCAACTAAACTAGCTATCATTCGAGCATATGGCAACGCGTAGGTAGTGTACATGATGTGCTGTACATGATGTGTTGTGCATGTTATACAAATAGTGCAGTATCATCACACATAGTAGTGGGGCCCGTTGGTTCAGGGTCCTCTGGTCCCTGACCGGCATTTCCAACAGGTTCAGCATACCGGCCTTGTTGAACCTTGACGGGAATATCTCCTCGATGCTGGGCATGACATTAAAGACCTTTTCGGCGTCGTATGGTGGGCCCTTTCTTGGTGGTGGTGCGGGACCTCCATTTCCAGCTGCACCACTGCGACGGCCAGTGGATGTGAACCTCTTCTCACGAATCCGTTCTTTGATTTCCACGGCGAACTTGTCCAAGGCTTTCTGCGTTTCGGGGTCTCTCTTCCTTTTTAGGGAGCGCTTTCTGTTTGCGCAACATTCCCCCTCCATCGCTGCGTCCTTCTCTACATCTCTCTTTGCGTCTCGCTCTGCACATCGCTGTGGACCGCTCTTTAGGTCTTCCAAGTGCCTCCTCTTCTCCGCATCCTCCTCGGTGTCAATATTGCCGGCACTGTTCTTGGACAGCGACCTTTCGACGACCAAGGCTGCCGCCTCATAGGCCGCCTTTCTTGCCATGTTCTTGCTCTCTTTCCGTCGACCTTAATGCCGGCCTCTCCTTCTTGCGGCGAACACTGGCCTTGGCCTCTTCCTTTATGTCAGCCTCCATCTGTGCCGAGGCACTGACGAGCAATGTGAGATGTACAACATCGTATTTGGTGGGCAGGACCATGGGCAGGACTTTGGCCGTCGCCATCTCCCAGACTCGAGGGGCTCTAATCAATACGGCGCATCTGGTGCAATAATAATGGCGGGGGCGTATTGGCGCGTAGCACCCCCCCCTTGTATTAGTTGATGTGTGTTTGGATGATGAGATGGGGTAAAAAGGGAGAAACTCACCTCAGTGCAGGCATCAAGACTTCTTAGAATGAACTTCTTGGGCGGCACGTAAAAGTGGATGGTGACCTTGGCATAGAACCTGTTGCTCAGATGAGCCAAACTGGGCGTCTGGTCTTCGACCGAATAGTGCATGTTGGTGTCGGGGTGGTAAAAGATGCCCCCCTCGTCCGGCTGTGGCGCCGGAAGATTGGTGAAGAGCAACGGAATCGAGTAATAATCTGCTCCGGTACACGTTGGCGGCTTTGGATGTCTCGCGGAGCTTAGCAAAGACAGCAAACTGAGGGCCTATTCAGTGGGCGGGTATTGGTGGTTAGCTATTCTTTTCTCTTCTTTTTTACCTTCCTTCCTTTCTTTTCTTGTTCTGGACGGGACGTGACATACTCTCGGTATGGAACCTGATGTATCGGATGTGGTAACCGAGAATGTATCTGAGAGTGACGCCAACGGAGAACAATTTATCGATGAGGGCGTCAAGGTCAGAGAGATAGACGCATGGAAAGTTTATAAAGACAAGCGTCCGACTGTCCGGGCAGTCGTCAAATATGTCGTCTCCATCTGGGACTTGCGGCGGGGGGACCTTTTATCGGGAATAGTGCTGCACCTGGATCCTCAGCAAGTCATCATCATCGAGAGCCTTCTCGTACTGATTGTTCAGTTCGGTATGTATTTTGATACAGGTCCCCGGGTGATGTCAATGTTGCATATACCGACACTCTAGATCAGCAGTCGTCGACTGCTTCACTTCGTCGTCTATGATGAAAATGGGCTCCATCTTGAAGAAAGAGGGAAAATTTGGAAGAAAGAGTGGGAAAAGGTGAAAAGAGTAGTTAAAGCTGTTGTCTGAGGTGAAGTTTGTGGTCAAGAATATGATATCTGGGTGCGTTTGCAGGGTTTTGGTAACAAGTTGTCGAAAAAGAATTGATGATGGAAGATGGAGAGGAGAGAAGAAGATAGAAGATAGAAGGCAAGCGAACCAGAACTTATAGAGATTCTTATGGCTTTACGGTCACAAGCTGGTTGATGGCAAAAAAAAAACATACTAGATTATGTAGGACGGCTGTTGTCGGCAGAGTTGTGACCTGGGTGCTTATGTGCAGGGGGCAGGAATAAATTCCGTGGACCTTCCTGGCGAGATAAGGTTTGATGTATCAAGGGAAAGAATATGGCTGAGAGAGGACATTTACGAATGGCAGGAGCGACTTGCTGAACTTGGTGAAGAAGAAGGAGTCACCACGTTCGCTCCTTCCCTTCCTTTTAACTGTGAACAGGAAGGACAAAACCTATATTGATAAAACACTCTACGACAATGATGATAGTAATGGGAAAATATGTGCTCTGAAGATGGATATATTGAAGAGAGATATCATTCTTCGATGGAATCAAATCCTACATTGGAGGATTGAAGATAGACTTACATCGGACTACCCAAAACGGAAGTCAAGTCAACACTGGAAAGGCTGAAATCTGAGGGAAGGAGCCGGAAATAAAAGTGGAGACTATACTTTCTTGCAGCGTAGAAACCTTCTCGAAGCCTTCTAGAATAGGGGGCCTTCAGGGCATTTCACAGAGGGTCGGCGGGCGGCGGGCGAGACATCACTACTTGACCGGCAGGTGCGCTTAATGCCGAAAGTCACATCCAACTACAGTCATCAAACACATACAAACGTCACTTCATCCAGGAGCATACCTTTATCAAGTTCACCACCGTTTCCAGCCACTTCACCGCATTATTGCTGTACAGACAGTAAACACTTGTCGATTATGACACAAGAGCCTGCCCAGGACGTCTTCTCGGGCCTAGACAGCCTCACAGCCGACGGCTGCTTCGTCGCCCTCACAGAAGCTCCCCTCGATGTCAACTCTGTCCTCCAGCGCGTCCGCAGCCCCAAAGCGGGCGCCAATGTCCTCTTTGCAGGTGAGTCCTCTGTACCCTTATCTTTTACACCTTTGTCACTTATCGCTGACCTGCAGGCTCCACTCGCGACAGCTTTGGCGACCGCGCCGTAGCGACACTTCGCTACGCCGCGTACCGCCCACTGGCGCTGCGCACGATGCTCTCTATCGCCCGCGATATCTTTGCAGAGCACAGCCTGATTGGCATCGCTGTGGTGCACAGACTTGGTCCTGTACCGATTGGCGAGGACAGCATATTGATTGCTGTGTCGGCGGCGCACCGGCAGGCAGCTTGGCGAGCAGGCGAGGCATGTCTTGAGAGGGCCAAGGAGCGCGTTGAAGTGTGGAAAGAGGAGGTATTTGTGGGGGAGGTAAAGGTGAACGATGACGGCCCAGCAGAAGGAGAGAGTGTATGGCGGGCGAACCGCGACCCGACAGCAGGTGCACCAGCTACAGCAAAGACGAAGACGGTACCACCAATTGTCCGAGACGGACAAGACGGTAGTTGACGAGACGGAGGCGGAATTGTTCCGAGAGAGGCATCAAAGAAGCCACCGACGCATGCCGAAGTGGGCGGAACGAGATTGTAGGCAATACACGATACAGTGCGTGGCTGGTTACGTTAGACTACGTACCGGCGACTGTTGGGAATAATTATTTCACGAAGAATATGACAGAAAATTTAGAGACGCAAAGCCATATCAGATAAGAGAAAATGCACCTTTATTATTAATTTTTTTTTTAAAAACAAAGATAAGGAAACATGTTAAACAATGGAAACTATTATCATTCCCCACAGTACAGCTTTTTTGCCCTCCCGCGTGATCATCACCCAACAACCAACAACCAACTCATCACCACTCTACTTAGCCGCACATATTCAGTGGCAAAAATCTTAACTCCTCTTTTCCAAGAAAGTGCCATCCTTCACTAGAACATATCAAAGCTGCTTTGCCTGAC
Organism: Ophiostoma sp. CBS 140.51; assembly: GCA_029298735.1. NCBI lineage: Eukaryota > Fungi > Ascomycota > Sordariomycetes > Ophiostomatales > Ophiostomataceae > Ophiostoma > Ophiostoma sp. CBS 140.51. Next base: position 54,880 of record JANSLP010000087.1, on the reverse strand, counting down.
ACAAATCTACCACCAGAAGAGACCACCGCCAGTCTTGGTGGGCAGCGGCTCGGGTGTGAAGGCATCGCTTGTCGGCAGAGCAGTGGCAGGACGCTCGCCATCAGCGTTGAACTGGGAGTGTGTCCAAGTAGTTGAGGTCGATGAAGCGGACGCGGTGGGAGACGACGGTGCTGGCCCAGAAGAGGATGGTGGAGGAGGGGGAGGCAGCGAGGAAATAGAAGGAGTGGGGACAGAAGACGGCACCGAGGATGGCAGAGAAGGCAGTAAGGTAGATAGAGACAAAAGAGACGAGGGCAGTGGTGGCACAACCGACGAAAGTGGAGGCAAGTGCGTCACCGACGACGGAAGGGTGGACGACAAGTTCAGAGTGGGAACGATCGAAGGTGGGATAAACGACGACGAAACGTTGAACGAGGGAATCACAGACGACGGTACGACGGAAGACGTAGGAATAATGGATGTGTTCAACGACGGCGTGGGCGAAAACGACGGGGCAGAGACCGAGGCCGAGACAGACGGCGAACCAGACGGAGCAGCCGACGAGAGAAGCGACGACAAGAATCCAGAAGACGGAATAAACGGTGGGACGGACGAAGGGATGGACGATGGCACAGACAGCGAAGCCGATGGTGTCAACGAGGCTGGAGGCGACGACAGGGACACAAATGACGAGAGCGACACAGAAGGGCTGCTCAAAGAGGAGCTAGACGGAACCACGGAGCTGTTGCCAAACGAGGACGAAACTCCAGTCGACAACGGAATGGACGGGGAAGCCGACGACGTCACGTTAAAGAAGGGTTGGATAGCACCACTGGAAGCAGCTTCCGACGACGACGACGATGTGGTGATGCTAGATGTCAACGTGGCATCCGACAGGTTAATGGAGGACGACGTTGAACTTCTTGTCGTGTTGGGCCAACGAGGAGCCGACGAGGAAGAAAAGGCAATGCCCGGCGAGGAGCCACTGGGTGCGGGCGAATAGTACGTCGACGACCAGGCACTGCTGGACGGTGCAGAAGAGGCCGTAGGAGTGCCCTCGTAGCAAGTGTCAATGGAAGTGCTCGACAGCGTGCCGGAGAGAGCAAGAGCCGTCGACGTAGAAGTGGAGGAAGATGACGGCGACATCGATGAGTTGGCTAGTGCAGAGGACGAGAGAGTGATGAACGTAGACGGCAAAGACGAGAACAAGATGTAGGAGGACGACGAAGTCGCAGACGAGGCCGACGACGACGGGCTCACAGTAGTCAGAGTCGATACAGTTGTCAAAAGCGTGACGGTCGTAATGGTCGTAAACTCGGTCACCGTCGTCTCAGACTGGGATGAGGATAAGTCCGACGAGACAGACGAAACAGAAGAGGCAGACGAAGCAGACGACGCAGAAATAGACGACAGACCAATCGTCGCCGTGTGGGCAACAATCGCAGTCGTGTTGGGTGTAGGGCCCGGCTGGTAGGACCAGATCACCGGCGTCGTCGACGTCGACGGCGGAATGATCTCGTCGGTGCTATAGCCAAAGATGGGGGTGGCTGTGTTGTCAGCAGAGGTCATAAAATAATAGGAAAAGAAAGGCACTCACTAGATGTCCCACTGACGGCATCCGCAGACGTTGTGGACGACGAGGCACTCAAGCTGGACGAAGCGGGGCCGCCAAAATCGCTCCAGCTCCAGCTCGAGGTTGAGGAAGACGATGACGAAGAAGACGAAGACGTAAACGAGCTCGGCTCACCGGTAACGGTCGTCGTTGTCGTCACAGTCACTTCTTCAGTCACGGGGCCCACACCCGTCTCGGTCTCGGCCGGTGGAACCGACAAGCGGTAGTCCTTTTTGACGTGGTTGTTGTTCTTCCGGAGCTTGGTGTCCTGGACGGCATTGTTGCCATCATTGCCAAAGAGCGAGAGTGCACGGCGAGCGGACGAAGCAGCCGCAGGCAGGGCAGCAAGGGCTAAGGCAGCGCCGGTAGCCAGCCACTGGAACTTCATGATAGTGGTTGAGAAGAAGGGCACAAAAATAAAATGAACGAAGGACAATATAGAACGAGAGTATGAGGAGCTGGCGATAAGGAGACAGTTGATAGATGGCCGAAGAAGCTGCCTTGGTCTGGTCTGATGTTTGGAAGAATCAGAGAGAGATGAAGCCTTCGCCATATATACTCTTTCTCATCTGACAAGACAATCTATTTGAAAAAATCTTGTTCTCTCTTGTCTTGCTTTCTTCATAATTTTTTGTATCATCCTATTCAAAACAGGTATTCTCCGAGAGATACAAGAGATACCCCGTACAGGGCAACACACAGAGTACAAAGAGCACACTAACCCTTTCAACTCATCTTGGGATAGAGAAAGGAGACAGAAAAGTTTGCCGTTGACGAAAGAGATGAAATGAGACATTCAGCACAGGATATGGGTCGAGATGGCTCAAGTTGGTCCAAGAGAGTCCAAGAGAGTCCATGGAGATGTCTCGCCCATCGACGAACACCCAAGCAAAACTCTCCGATGCCGAGACAAGGGCCCGCCGTTTATGTTTACTCTCTTTTGCAAACATAGGGGGAAAAACAGTCTCAGTCTGTTTCGGCCTTTTTTATTTTGGTTTTAATATTTTTCTTCTTTTACCCTTTACGGATCTCGCCTTTACATCCTTTGTCCAGCGGATTCACTTTCTTGTTTGCCCGACGAGGAGCGTCGGAAGGCATGTGAGTGTATTGGCAGATCCTCAAATATCGCCCATTATGGCCGTTGCTATCTTTGCATCTGCCTTCTCCAACCATGGCTGCACTGCCGGCGGTGAGTTTGATGTTGAAGAAGCAAACGGAGAGAGACACTCAGCCAAAGAAGAATGTACCGAAGAGAAAAAAAAAGTATGAAGCAAGCTCCCGGATATCAAATCTTGTCACGTCTGCCGCCGGCCGTCTCTCGTCGGCCGTCTCCCGTAATTTATCTCTTTTTGGTGTACGATGCATTTTATATTATTTTATCTGGGCTCTACTCTGTAACGCCTTCGCATCGAGCGTCGGCAGCCGTTACATATATTTTACTGTGCCCCTTTCTTGTACAACATGATCGAGCCTGTCCGAACTCCTTTTGCAGCCGAAAAAGATGACAGAGGGTACAAATGGGTGTACAACAACAACTGTAACCGTTACTGTTATCCTTTGTAGCTCTTACTTTCTGTACTCTCGGCTCGACTGCAATTTCACGACAGGCCTCTTGCATAGGCTGGTACAGTCCACAGTCGCGTCGGGTTCGGGTCACTGTTACAGACAAGTCGGATCACAGACTAGTTAAGGCACAAAGGTTTTTAATTTATGATTGAAGTTGTTTTTTTACGGGAAAAACTTTTGACTTTCTATGATTTCTTCGTTTTTGCGCTCTATTCTTTCAAGAGCGACCTTTCTCCTCAGAAAACTCTTTGCAAGTCAATTGCTGCCCTCATTTTCGATATGATATCCCTGGATCCTATCCGAAACCCTCGCCGACAAATATCCCTTTCCCCAAATGTCCTTTCACCTCAGGATATTCTCTTTTTTTTTTGTAAGGATTTTCTCAGTGAAAAAAAGGTTGGTTGTAAAAAAAGGACGGCGGAACCGGTTCAGGACACCGCCGTTGATAAAAAGAAGTGAAGTGAGACAGGAAATTGAGAAAAAGAAAAACCAACTGGTACACACACATTTCATCATCGGGTAAAAAGTGAGAAGAAAAAAATGTGTGTGTAAACCATGACATAAACACAATAAGGAAAATAGATACAGAAAAAAAATCTTGAAAAAACAGTCGTCATAGTAGTACTAGTACACTTGTGGAGCGTTGTCTCTCTTTTGCAAAAAGAGGTAACCCTCACACACTCACGTCAACGTCGCCACCTTTGTTGTCAAGAAACTCCCTACTGCGCGTTGCACGTCTCCTCCTGGGTATTGCAGTCGCCAACAGTGAAGCCCGAGGCCTTGCCCGAGTTGACGGCGTTTGCGCACAGGTTGTTCTGGATGGAGCAGGCGCGCTGGATGGCGGCCGACTGGTTGACGAAAGTGTCGCCGTTGACTTCAAAGGGGCGGTCTGAGTTGCCTGAGTTGGTGACGGCGGGGGCCGCGATACCGCCAATGGCGCCCGAGGACGAGCCCGTGGAGGTCGACGTGGACGAACCCGAAGTGGCGCTGTTGTTGGCTACAGCGGTGGCGGCGTTAGCAGAGGCCGAGCTCGACTTGGAGGATCCAGAGCAGGACTGCTTCTTCTTCTTACCCGACTTGGAAGTGGTGGCGGCGCTGGCGGCGGCGGTCGTGGTGCTGCCCGTGCTGCCGTTGTTGCCTGTGCCAGCGTTGTTGGTCGTGGTGCTGCCCGTGTTGCCTGTGCCAGCGTTGTTGGTCGTGGTGCTGCCAGTGTTGCCGTTGCCGCCAACAGTGAAATAGCGGCAGTCGTCCTGGGCACCGCGCTGGGCGACAGGCATCAGCACAGGCTGGTGGTTGGCGGACGAAGACATGGAGCAGACACGGTAGTTGCCGGCAGGCAGGCCGCCAGTAACAGCAGTGGTGACAGTGCCCTGGCCGTTGCCGGCGTCGTTGATACCCTTGAAAAAGACGAATTTTGTGGCATCCAGAGGGGTGGTGAACTGGAACGAGCTGCCGACGTCTTGGATGGTGACGTGGGTGTGGCCAATGATGTTGCCATCGTTCTGCAGGTCCTGGGGCGCCGAGTAGTAGGTGCTGGTAGCGTTGGTGAAGGTACCGAGGTCAAGGTTGGCGACGTTCAGGGTGACGTTGAAGGTAGTCAGCTCGTCCAGGTTGTCGTTCAGCTTGGGGTTGGTGATGACGGTAGAGACCATGTTGGTGGTGGCGGGGATCTTGCCCATGACTGATTTGTTAGGAGGTGAAGGGAGGAGACGGAAAATAGAGTGAAGAAAGGTGGTACTTACCAATACCGTTGCAAGAACCCGTCTTGATCTGCAGACCGTTGGTCAGGGTGTTGCCGGAACAGAAGTTGATAAAGTTGGCAGTATCGGTCTCGGAGTTGCTCTGGCCATCGGCGGGAACATCGTTGACCTGGCCAGTGACGGCACTGCCGGTCTGGACGGCGTTGGAGTTCAGACAGGTGTTGCTGGCGCGCTTGTCGACCTTAGGGTCAAGCTCGGTGGGCGTGCGCTTAATGGCGGAAGCCTCGGTGAGGGCGGCAATGCTGCCGAGAGCGACGAGAGCAGTCTTGAACATCATCTTGAAGGCTGGTTTGAGGGTGTAAAAGTAAAAAAGGTAGAGACTGAAGGATTTTTTTTTCCTGGTTGGTTGTGTTTATGTCGGATGTTGTGGTTGGTGATCGACGGATCGGACAGCTGAGGATCAAGGATAGGGCGGGATAGATTGGGGAAAAAAGGGAAGTAGATGTGAGAAGCAAAGTGACGAGAGAAAAAAGGTGGTACCGGACCGAGGGAAAATGAAGAAAGCGAAAAAAGTAAAAGTGAAAAAAAAAGGAATGTCGGATGACTGCTTGACTAGCAAGTAAAAAGAAGAGATTGTTGATAAAAAGTAAACACGAAGAAAAGAGGTGATGCTGGAAAGGCAAGCCTTTTTTTCCGAGTTTGGTTGTTTGGTTAAAAAAGAGTGGTAGAATGGAACACAGTCCTGCAGTTCAGAATAAACAAGAAGCGAAAGTTTTTGGAAAGAAAAGAAAGACGAAGGCGAACAAAAAAGAATGGAAAAGTGCGATGCAAGTTGATTCTCGATGGAGAAGAAGAAGGAGAGGAGAAGACAGAAAAAAATCAGGAGAGCCAAGCCTTTCTCTTTATATCCCAGGGACGACGACGAGACGATGCCAGGCACAACAAGGTTTGACAAGCTTGTCGAGGGGGAAGGGGTTGCAGGCCTGGTGCAGGCTTGGCTGTGCGTGGGCCGGAGCTTGGCGCCAAAGCGGAGCATCATGGGCCATATCGTAGGCCATTGTGAGTGTAAGTGGATGACCGGGGTGTAAGTGGTGAGGGTGAGGGTCGGCTGTGTCCGCGGCCAGTTGGCTTTTGGAGACTCTCCACTACACCAGTCCGCAATCAGAGACAAGAAGAGACAACCGCAGACAAGAGAAGGGATGATGCTGGCCTACCAGCAGGATCGTGCAGGGGCGTCCCAGGAGAACGGTCAAAACCCAAAGCCACAAACCAAACCACACTAGTGAAGGGGAAAGAAAGGCACAGGAGGCTGTACGGAGTATGGAGCACAGCGAGTTTCTGAGTTTCTGAATCTTTGCGATTCTGAGGTCAGGCCAGGGGCAGGAGGCTCACTTCACGGTTGGGACGGCAAGATATGTGGAGGAGGAGGAGGATGGGAGGAAGAATGTGGTAGGGTTGTAGTCGTGGGAAGGGGGACTCGGAAATCAAAGACAGAGAGACAGGCAGCCGGCCCTTCGGGGCTGGGGCAATGATTTTCGCCATGCGAGTGTTCTTCTTTGAGATCCTGCAATCCTGTAGGACACAAAGTGTGTCAGTGACGACCTGACGACGTATGCAGAGTCAGGCAGAGAGACGAAGAGACGACAACCCCCAGCGAAGAGACAAGATGAAAACTAGCAAAGAAGCAGAGACGGAACCAGGAGGCCGTGCATCAACAAGGGCAAAAGAGCTGCACAGGGTTGATAAAGGCAAAAAGGGGCAATGCTCCGATCTTGGGACGACAGACAGACTGAGAGCAATGACGGTGTGAACCAGTTCCAGGTACGCGAACATGGCGAGCCTGCGAACAGAACAAAAGATTCACCTGCTATGGCGATCATGAGGCGCAGGACAAGCTGGAAGAGGCCAAAAGACGGCAGGACGGCTCGCTGAGATCAGGGCTACAAACAATGGCTGACTCTCAACCTGGTCAGCATAGCTCGTTAGAATCGTTGCTAGGTACATCGCCCGAACGGCCCTGTCCATCGAGTGAGGGTCGTCATTTTTGCCGTATTTGCAGGCGAGCACCACGTTCCGGGATGCTGGAGATGGAGAGTCGTGGTGTGCAGAGTGGGAGCGTTGAATAGAATGGAGAAGAGAGACAGAAGACCCCTGAATTTTTGGGGGCGCATTGTTTTCGCTTGACGTCGATGCGGCTCGAACTGTTAGAGGTTGACGGGGAAGGTGCAGGGGTGTCTGCACCGGGCACTTGGGACTCTTCACGAGGCAGACGAGGCAAAGTGCTGGGACCGCCCCACTAGTTTAAACTTTGGGGCACTGCGATTGGTCAATGTGTGTAATTCTGGCGCAGATCAGGGGAAGGAGCTACCAGGTGCACCGCGCACCTGTCAGGGCAGCTTACAGCGGGTCTTTAGAGTGCTGAGCGCGCAGTTAGTGGCCTTTTGGAGGGATTTAGAGAAATTTTAGGGCTCTTTTAGGGTCATGTTGACAATGTTGACACGCGAGTGGGCTGGGCCGCACAGTGGCACGACCAGGGGCCTGGAACCAGGGCCTCAGGCGTGTTGGGTTTCGCACCCTGAGCGTCGATGAGACATGTTCGACCAGAGTTTGTGGACACAAGTAAGCGCTCAGGAGTGGAAGGGAGATGGGGAGGACAGTGAGAGGGAAAGGAAGAGGACGAATTACGAGTACGAGAGAAGTGAAGCAGGCTATGGAAGACAATTGAATGAAGGTGAAAAAAGAAAGAAAGAAAGAAAAAAGAAAGACGAAGAAGGAAATAAAGATTACGAGACATGCCAACATCACAAGTCAGACAGAAAAAACAAGCCCACTGGATGTCGGCGTCTATGCCGTGAACTCGAGCTGGACCACGGCGTTCAATGTTCACTGCGATCGGCTGGCTGTGTTGATTGTTGATGCGCGGATGTGATGGCGATGCTCTGTTTTGTCCATCTACCCAGCGATCCTCGACCTGTGCTCTTTTCTGTTTTACTCTTTACAAAGAACATTGATCTCATACTGCTGGTTCTGGTTCACCAGGAAGTATATCGCGCATCTGGGATGCCGTGTCCAGTAAATCGGAAGAATAAGGGAAATAACAAGAGGATGATGTGCCCAAACATCATGCGTTCTGAGCAATGAAGCGCCATAGGCGATAGACAAAAAGTACATTGTTGGTGACATAAATGCTGTGTTCCTAAGATTGACGCTGAGCCTCTGCTTCCCGTCTCTGTGCGGCGATCCCATGAGCCTGCGTGTGCGGCGTTTATGCGGTGAGCCGAATAGCCAGGCTGACCTCGTCTGTCGTTGTCTTTTATTTTCTTTTTTTCTTTCATCGAACTTTCATTCGTTTATCTTCCACCTACAGACTTCATCGCATTTTTCTGCTGCCTGTGGCTGCTCTCACCTTCCTTGTCATCGGAGTGTCGAGTTCGGGCGGCCAGGCCCAAGTACACCGACATGAAGCGCCGTCCTTCTTTCGTCCTTTTCTCTCTCATCTCCTCGTAATCGTACTTTCTGTTTCTCCATGACTTCTCATCTCTTCAGTTGCCTCACACAAAACATTGACATAAAACGTCATTCTCCCTGGTCCCCCTGGCCGTAGGTCCTGAAACAGTGTTTCCAGTGTTTCCAGTTCTGTCCATACAACCTGCCACTCGACCTTCCTGTTTGATTTCTCGTCTTCTCTTTCTTTTCCCTCTCTTTTTTTTCCCTCCTGTCGCCGTCTGTTCTTCTCACCTTCCCTGCTTCAGATCATTTCTCTCACAAAATTGTCCCCATTTCGTCCCCATTTTGTCTGCTGCTTCATCTGTTTTCATCTGTTCCCCCTTGTCGTAATTTCCCTTGGCGAGTGTCAGAAGTCTCCAGTTGGAAAGGCTTCTGTCCTCCACCACCGACTCGACCTCTACCCACAGTCTCTCCACCCATACTGACAATACTGTCAAACCTCTGACACTCCTTGAGTCCTCCTTCAAGTCCTCGTATCCCCCATTGGCGGGTCTCAGAAGCTACGGAGACTTCCCACTTCAGATGTCAGCGTTCCTTTTCGTTCTTCCTGATTTGTTCCTTTGTGTTTTCTTGACGTTTCTGTTTCTGTTTCTGGCGGGGGCTGATGCACCCTCTCGCGATGCAACAAGAAAAGTGTTAAGAAATGTCACGAAAATGTCAAGACCCATCAAGCTCATCCACACGGTCGGTGCCGTCTTAGCCGTAGGGCTTGTCCCAAGACAAGTGTTTAATCGTGACTACTCCGTAAGTTCTGATGTCTCCTGACATTGTTGACATTGTGCCTCATACACAAACGACTAGTGCGATAGAAAGGCAAGGAAAAGTTGCTTTACTAAAAGGTTACGAGAGTTTGGCCGTGCCGAGCTCCGAGTTCTTGTCGTGTGCTGTCCATAACTGTCGGACGAAAGCAACACCATGGAAGAGAGAAAGAATAATAAAGCAGGACATATCGCCGGATTTGACATGGACACAAAACATTCAAGCATCAACAAAATTACACAAACGCAACCTCGACACTTTCTCTCGATCTTGGCATTTCAAAAAGAGAGTCATGACATACTCCGTACACATGCGACTCTGCCCTCGGCGAGCACAATGTGTCCCACTTTCATCCGATCTGAGTGACCCCCAAGACCTCCCAAGACCCTTTCGTCGATCAACGTGGTGATCAGCACATGCTGCAGTTTCATAACATCACAAAAACTGACCGGGTTTTGCAGGACCAGAAACGGACATATCGATATATTCAAAGTGGCCCCTTCCCTTCATGCATAAAACAACCCTATGATTCTATCATTCTCGTTCCAAGAAGCAGATAAAAAGATAACATAAGCATACAACAAAGCAGCAAACAGACAAAGTAGCAGTCGTTGACCCATAAACACATACTCACATCACTAACCGTCCAACACAGAACGGCAACCCATTGTCCCCATAACACATATAAAAGCGCTCACGTATACGCGAAGATCCCCCCCCCACTCTGACTCCTACAGGAAACATAAACATGGCCCCTTTTACAACTCGCCGATCTTGCTCGTGCCAACCTTGGCAGCGAGAAGGTCAAGGTAGGCCGCGAGGCGGTATCCAGCCCGCGCCACCTGGATCTCGACGACCGGTGCCGCATCGTCGTAGTAGCTGGAGCCAAGCTCCTGGCCCACGATCGCCTTAGGACCCTGGGGAAGAACTGTAAACAAAATAAAAGAGAAGAAGAGGTTAGCTGACCGTTGTCAAGAGCAGGAACCACCCGGTGGATGTCCACATATAGTCTTCGTTCCTGATCTTCACTTACCATGCGTGCAAACGTATGCGTTGCTCTCACGCGCCCAGGTGAGTGCCGTGCCCTCCACGTCGCCGATGCTGATGCCGTCCAGCCAGGTCTTGCTCTCCGACGCATACTTGCCGCCGCGAATGTCCGCCACGAGCTGGTCCGCCAGCTTCTGCGCCGCGCCGTACGGCGAGCCCCTAACGCCGCCCACGAGCTTCTCGAGAATGCTCGTGTCCCATACGTGATGTAGGTTCAAGAACTTGTTATCAAACTTGACGTGGATGCCGTTGCCGCCCTTGGCGACGTCCTCTGTGTGCAGCGGCTGATGCAGGTCGCTAACAAAGTGGACGATAAACTTGGCCGCCTGCTCATGTTCCCAGGGCGGCAGCTTGTCGTCCGAGTCAACCAGCCGTGACGTGTAGTTCTGGAGCGCCGAGATAACGCAGCCCTCGGCCTTGCAGTCGCGCTCCATGATGACGTCGCAGCTGTTGGGCGGGTCGTCTTTGGCATCAATAAAGTGGAATGGCCCCGTGAAGTGACCCCATTTGGTGTACCGGATACTGTCCGCCCAGGTCGCAACGTTGGCGAGGTAGTCGGAGGACTCGTTGCGCAGGAGCGTCTGGAAGTAGGTAGCTGTCTTGTCTTGGACGAAGCTGCTGGCGACATAGGCGATGGTGATGTGCCCAAAGCCTGGAGGGGGAAATTGTTAGAAAGAGACAAGTTCGGGACCTGTATTCATGTATATAAAGGCCACAAGCTTAGGAGAGCAGTCCATTCTGAACCACGGCCAAATGCCGTCAAACACAATCTCATCCAACATTATCTCACTATCTTACCTCCCCAAGCTGCCACGCTGGGCAGCACCGCGGTGCCTGCTAGCAGGGGCACAGAGAGCTTCATAATGTGAGAAGAAAAGTGTGTGTTCGTTGAGCTGTGGGTATGATCGGATCGTTGTTTCGTCTGATCGTTTGCGAGAAGTTGTGAGTTGTGACGTTGTGTCTTCAATCTGAGGTTGAAGACGGGATGAATGAGGGAGAGACGATCGGCAGGGAGAAATCGAGCGAAATGCAACGACGTCCTGGAAAACGGCAACAGGCTGGTTATGCACACGTTGTACTACGGCAGGAAGCGCTTTCCTTTTGAATCGATTTACCGGGGAGCTCTTGCCTTTTATTATGCGTTCGTCAAGTCGTCGCTTCCTTCGAAGCTCCTCTGCGTGAAAGGTAGGGCTGATAGCTCTTGTTACAGAAGCTGCTTCCCGCTGTTGTCTGACTGGCTGCCGATAGCTCCTGCTGTGAGAGTTGCTAGAGGAACAAGTGCAGGACGGACAGCTGTGCCTTGCAGGCAGTGTAGGCTGCACTGAGCGAATGAGAGTTGAGCGAATGGGAGGCGGCGCTAATACACGTGCGAAAAAGGTACATGGCGCACTGTGCGCTCGCCTGCGAGTCTCGTGTACCAGGCGAACCAGGCTCAGCCGGGTCACCGAAAATAGCCGTCGCTTTGATCCAAATAGGCTGACCCCGATGGGATGTGGCTGGCTCAACTTGCAATCGTGAGCAACCTCATCTACAAAGTAAGATGTCTCGTGAGCAATAAGTCATTTTCTCGTGTCTTTCGCCGATAATATTTGCTGCAGGATCAGATGCTGTCGCAGTTGCTTCGTCCCGTGACGTCGTATAGTGCGCAGACAGGAAGGGCACGGTACTCGGAATTTCCTGGTCGAGCCTGGCAGCCGCTAGTTTCCAATTAGGAAACCCCAGGTCCCGCTGAGGGGGCGCCTGCCCTTCGGTCCTGCCGTCTTGGATTTTTCCCTGCGTTTGAGGCGGTCATCCGTTCGTTGATTTATCTCTTATCTTTGCCTAGGCTCTTGTGCCTTTTGGCGCGCGATAACGCTGCATCGCCACAGGTTCTTTTTTCTCCTCTTTCTCCCTTTGACTCAAAGCTTTTGCTCACTCCTAAACCTCATTGCAAATTTTTTTTTAAAAAAGACTGGGAGCAAATTTGTCGCTCCTTTACTTCCAACGCCCCGAGTATCGGTCACACAAACGAACGGCCTCCGTCGCAACTTCCTTTTGTGTCACGCCCGCACTCTTTCCCTTCTTCTCAAGAGCAAGAGCGGCCGGCCTGCACCTGCCTCGGGAACTGCAACAATCGCTCGCTCGCCCTTTCCGCTTTCGTCACCTGAGCTTCAGGCGCCCAGCTCCTTATCTTCCACCTCGCGTGCTGCCTTCTTCCTCCTCTTTCCTCTGACTCCTTTCTCAGAGGACTCGGTCGACATACGCCTGCATCTTCGCATTTAATCACAGCCGCCGTGATGGTGGCATTTCGCGTATCAGCAGCTGCCACGCTCGCTGCTCGTTCCGCAGCTGTCGCTGCCACCGCACTTCAGACGAGGGGTAGCCAGCCAGAACCGACTATCCAGGATGCACTTTCCGGCATATTTGGCAGCGTGAGCTTGACAGCATGGATCTGTCTATTGGTATGTGCTTTGGGTTGCTTTGGTTTGCTCGAGGTGACATGTGACTCGTGACGTCTACTAACACACCCGACAACAGCTCCCCCAACTGATCCAGAACTACAAGAGCCAGAGCGCTGAGGGCCTCTCGATGGCCTTCCTCTTTGTCTGGCTTCTCGGCGACGTTACCAACCTTTCGGGTGCCCTCTGGACCGGCCTCGCACCGACGGCCGTGGCCCTTGCCTGCTATTTTTGTATCGCCGACGCCGTCCTCATTACCCAGTGCCTCTACTACAACGCAAAGACTGCTCGCCGGGACCGCCTTCTGCGCCAGGACCGCTCGCGGCGGCGGAGCTCGTCCACGGCCGTGGCGGGTGTTAACAGTGACGATGTGAGTGAGGAGGTGTTCCCCGAGGAGGGCGGCGAGGAGGACGAGGACGACAGCCCGCTCCTGGCCCGCCGCCGCAGCTCCAGCATCGGCCTCCCCGGCTCGCACCGTCGCCACTCGACCCGCCGCTCCGAGTCCAACCTGGACCCCCTGCGCCGCATCATTACCGGCGAAGACGAGACCCCCGACAACAACCCGTGGCTGCATAACACGTTGAGCCTGGTGGCTGTGTGGATTGTGGGTGCGCTGGGCTACTTTGCGTCGTACCGCATGGGCGCATGGGATGGCTCGGATCCTGTAGAGGTTGGCCCGGCGCCCAAGGAGGACGACGTCTACGCCAAGATTGGTCTGGCCCTGGGCTACTTCAGCGCCGTGTTCTACCTGTGTGCCCGCATCCCGCAGATTGTCAAGAACTACCGCGAGAAGTCGTGCGAGGGCCTGGCGCTCCTCTTCTTTTTGCTGTCGCTGACGGGCAACTTCACCTACGGTGCCAGCCTGGTGGCTTACTCTCAGGACAAGAAGTACCTGCTCAACGCTCTGCCCTGGCTTCTGGGCTCGCTCGGCACCATTGTCGAGGACCTCGTCATCTTCTTCCAGTTCCGCCTGTACGCGCCGAAGCGCAACGTCAAGCCCACTACTGGCGCATCCACCAACGGCCAGGCATCGGCCTACGGCACCGTCTAATCGATGTGATCTCGACCGTTCTGCGACTGTTCCCCGGTCGTTCTTCGACCTTTCCCATATCGTCCTTCGTCTGGGCGTTTCTTCACACACGACCAGAGAAGATGAATACGGCATCCCAGAGCCTCTGAACAGCAAGCTCTGCGCACGGCATATTGCATTTTGTACATTGATGAGCAGGCGTTCTCTCTTTGATTTTTGTTTGACTTTCCTGCTACGTTTTAGATAGTGGCGCATAGTTTACGTTTTGGCATATCTCTTTTTGGCATACTCATTTCTGTTCATTGGTCAGCCTTGCAGGCGACCCTTCAGAATATTTTGCACGCTTGAATTTACAGTTTTTTTCTTGACAACTTGTCCCAATCAGCGCCCTCATGCATGCGTCGGATCCGACGATTTTCGTCGCAGTCAGGAACGCCCAGGAACTCGAGTTTGAAAGAGTTTGAGAAGAGGGAAAAAGCTGTTGCATTCAAAAGGTACTTGTTTCCCCACACAAATTACGTGCATATCAATGTACCACATCGAAGTAGAAAAAGCTAACACCTTAGTCAGCTGAAAAAATCGCCCAGCAAATATGATTGTCAGCATCAAGTAATAGCTGCAGGCCCTAGCCAACTGTTTAGCCAACCACGATAGCCGCATCTACAGCCTACTGCCAGCGATTTTGGTCGTATCTGGAAGGTCCCTCCGGCTATTGTCATGCTCGACAAATGGACAATAAGGTGCATTTTCGGCGTGCTGAAGCTGAGGAGGCTTAGTGGACTCTACGGCCGTTCCAGCCGTTCCAGCCAGCCTTTGACCACTTTCTGACCAGTCCCCGCCCTCCAACAGCTTGGTTCTAGCTTGCTTCAACGGCCATTTTATTTCGGTATGCTTACAGATACTTACAGAAGCTCAATTGGGCCAGCCCCCCCAAGTCTGGCCGATTGGTGGTGATGACCACTAAAAGACTAACACACTAGAAATCTGTTTGTGGATTTAGCATCGTCGACAAAGCGAGTGCCGAGCAGCTTCTCGACGAATCTCGATCTGGTGGACAAGATCTATAAAAAGAGGAGTCGCCTTCCGACTTGTTGGGTTTTGCTTTTTCTCAGATCTCATCATCAAAATCACAACCAACCAAGAAATTGGATAAAAGCTTTAACAACCAAATCAACACAAGCAAGCTCAACTCTCAACAGCTCGCATCGACACCACCCGAAAAGCAGACTAACACAGATCAGCTTTAAAAACATAAAAACCGCCAACATCCCCGCCAACATCCCGGCTTCTTCTTCTTCTTCTCTCCTCTCCTCTTCTACAATGACAGACATGTCCGCCAAAGCTGCTGCCTCTACCGTCGCCAAGGCGGCGGCCACTGCCCACCGTCTGCCCCATGCCTCCATCAAGCCGCATCGCTCGTCGACACGCGGTCACTCCAACCATGGCTGGCTCAACACATACCACTCCTTTTCTTTTGCCGACTGGTACAACCCCAAGTACAGCAGCTTCGGCTCGCTGCGCGTGCTCAACGAGGACCGCGTGGCACCGCAATCCGGTTTCCCCACACACCCGCACCGCGACTTTGAGATTTTCAGCTACGGCATCTCGGGCGAGCTAACACACCGCGACTCCATGGTCCGCAAGGGCCAAGAGGAGGGTGTCAATGCCGACCAGTTCTACCGCGTGAAGCGCGGTGACGTGCAGTTCACCACGGGCGGCACGGGCATTGCCCACAGCGAGTTCAACGAGCACAAGACGGACACTGTGCATTTCCTGCAGATCTGGGCCGTCCCATGGAAGCGCGGCCTGCCGCCCAACTACCATACGGCCAACTTCAACGACGAGTCCAAGCGTGCTGCCGCCGAGAAGGGCGAGTTTGTCAACATTCTGAGCCCGCTCGCTGCCGGGCCAGACGCCACTGCTGCTGAGGAGTCTGCGGCCGTGCCCAAGATCCCCGGCACCATCCCCATCCACGCCGACTTTGGTATGGGCGCGACCCTGCTGGCACCCCAGAAGACGGCCTCTTGGACTGTCGGTCTGGGCCAGCCCGGTGCCGTGACGCAGGCCAACAAGCGCAAGGTCTTTGTGCACCTGCCGATGACGACCAAGCGCCAGAACAACGGCGGCCCCGGTGCCCGCATTCGCCTGGACGGCCGTGAAGATGCCATCCTGGACGAGGGTGACGGTGCCTTTGTTGATCTCGTCAACGCCGGCGACAAGCTGACG
Source organism: Ophiostoma sp. CBS 140.51 (assembly GCA_029298735.1). NCBI lineage: Eukaryota > Fungi > Ascomycota > Sordariomycetes > Ophiostomatales > Ophiostomataceae > Ophiostoma > Ophiostoma sp. CBS 140.51. The sequence continues at coordinate 39,016 of JANSLP010000087.1, read as the reverse complement.
GTTGAGAGCATCGGTGGTGCTGACGCTGAGGTTGTTGTCCTTGACACTGCGTGAGGGTTGGGAGGTCAAATCCAAAGAAAATACGATCAATTCAAAGCATTGTTTCATGTATAAAAGCTATCCAAATCGATAGTCTACGATCCTTTCACATGTTCTATACACAGCTTCTTTTTTATAGCAATAGTAATGTTCATTGCAGACACTCTTTAATATTGGCCATAAATCAATGCACGTGTGAAAGTAAAATGATATTCAAATATGTCTATTCTATAAACCAAGTTCTACCAGAACTATACAGTGAATGGCAACAAAGATGGACCACATATTAGCTCGCAGTCGGCGCAAGGGCTGGCCAAAACGTCCTCTGCCAACTCCCATCCAGAACAAGAACAAAGACGGGATGCACCGCACACGAGATTGTGCCACCAGCGGCCGATGCTTGTTGACAAATAATGCCAAAGAGAGATTTTGCTAAAAAAGAGCCTCGGTATGAATCCAAAACCAACAATAGATGAGTTTTGTTGTGTATGGTTGAATCGTTGACGTGTGTTGATGCTGTTGCTGTTGTTGATGTTGACGACGTTTGATATCTTCGGAAGAGTAAGAACGGACGAGGTTATCTTATGTTGTATAACTCGTAGGGGCCTTGAGCCGGCGAGGTGTATTTTCTGATATTGATAGTCGTGGTGTTGTTCATTGTGGGTAATGCTTGATGTTATTGTTGCTACACAAACAAAGATATTTTCAGGGTCGCAAGAAGGGATGAATTTTGGTTGTTTTTGTATCTCTTCATCGAAGCGTAAACAATGCGCATCGCTCCTTCCCCAAATGATGATATGAGTGTTGCCGCAGGGATTCTGCCTCTTGCAGCCCATAGTGCCTGCCTTTTTCAAGCATCGTCATCATTCGTAGGAGGACGGCGCCAGTCAGTCTTTCCCTGCTATTTTGCCATTGTCGGTGCTTTGTTTTTTCTCGGCTGCGGCTTCCTCTCTAGATGCCTGTACAGCGCCTTCCATCGGCGGTTGGTCCTGCAGTTTTTGTCGGGGCACCAGTACACGTGTTTCGATTCTTTGTCTTTGGTGATGCCCCATGAGTGTGGATCGAGATTTCGAATCCATTCGAGGCTTGTCGGGTCCAGAGTCGAGATGAGGTTGACATACTCAAGGTGGATGGTGCTTTCGTGCTTTCTCCAGCAGAACCGGGCGGAGCAGACCTTGCACAACACTGCATGGCGCAGACCCTCCACTTTTGGCCGTGTATGTTGAGCATCATGGCTATCGCAGTGGTGGGTTGCGTTACGACTGAGGATGGGCTCGCGCGGCCAAGTATCGTTTCCACACTCATCACGGCCTCCTTCGTCGTATGGGAGACAGGTACAGTAAGGTGGCTGGAGCGGGGCAAGAAGGTCGTTGAAACTCATGTGTGGACAAAGACGCGGTCCAGATCCAGTATTGACCGTGTTGGCAAAGTCCCGGAACGTCTGGATCGATGTGGTCGACGGCCTGCCGGTATCTTTGTTGGTATTGGTGTCCGGAAGGCGATTTGCCCACGTCACAACAACGGCGTATTCTGGGATACCAAAGCAGAGCTGCCGTCGCCATCCGCCGGCATGGGTTGACTCAAAACCCTTCCAGTGGCATCCCTTTTTGGTGCATGAAAGCACAGGATATTCAGCCCCGCGGAAGGAATTATGAAGACGCTGCCGGATAGGCGCATACTTGTCCCAAGCGAGGCCAAAGTGTGGGCAGACATTGATGCGTCCTGTGCGCCCAATACACTCACGTATGAGCCAGCCCCGGCGCTCCGAGGCCGAAAACATGCCGCGTTTGTGATGCTTTTTGCAGCCATCGCACCACAGGGGTTCATCGAGCCACTCCAGTTGTTTCTCGAGCTGACCGGACTCGTCAAACTCTTTGCATCCGTTACAAAGGTCATTGGCGTCTCGCCGGACGAGCTCTGTCCATCGATCCCAGAATGCCTGTCGATAATCTAAGCTTGTCCAGTGCTTTGTCCATCCCTTCCAAAAACCCGGTAGATTTTCAAAGCATGTCCAGGACCCTGTCCATCGCTCCCAGAGCTCCCGTTCGTATTCAGAGCATGTCCAGAGCTGCCGAGAGCCATGTCGCAGGTTATAACACGTGTCAGCCCTGTCGCCGTCCATATTTGTTATGACTGCTGCAAATCGACGGCAGGTCTGTCGGACCATTCGCTGGGAGATGGAACCGGCGTCGCTAAAAATCATCTCCAAAATCTCGGTGGGTAGGGTGTACATAGTTGATTCGCGTTCATTGCGCAGTCTCTTTTTCTGCCAAGGGGCCATAGACGAGCGACCCTTTTCTTCTATCGTAGACAGTGTCGCGAGCGAATCATTGTCTCTTTTCTCGGCCCCAAAGTTACGCCAGTTGCGTTTAAAAAAGTCAAGAAACGCAATCATTTTGAGACTGTGATGCTGTTCACATTTTGTTAGTCAAACGGCGACAACGACAACAGAGATTGTTTAAAAAATGATAACCAACAGTGCCTGTAACAGTGCGTCTTCGTCAAGGTTTCGATTGTTGTCTTTGTTGAAGGTCGTATGGAAGCTCAATGGTGATGATATCTGGGCTGGAGTGCCTCTTAAATGCCAACGGTATCTCCAACAACATCTCACAATACACCTTTATTCGATCACATCCAACCTTTGCTACTACGGATGCTACTACACGGCACTTGTTCACTACTACGTATTCTAACGACACTCGGTACTTATCATCATCGACTATTCAAGTAGTGTGCTAATAGCATATTCTCACTAATCCTCGTGCGTTGAAGCAGAGACCCGGGGTTTTCTGGGGTCCCGGCCAGCATGGACCGCTGGGCGACTAGTCTCTTGTTAGTCGAAAGTGACGAGACACCTCATGTGCACGAATTAGGCATTTTCATTGATTTTCATTGATGCATGGTTTCTGGCAAAAGAGTTTTACTTTTAATTCAAAATGTTCTGATTCAATCTTGAATGTTGTCCGTTATATAAAACCTTGAAACTTCGCTCTACTTTGACGCAAGTGGCCAGTCCAGCTGAAGCCAGCAGGTGCAGACCAGCAAAATACGTCCTTGTTTTATCACCGTTTACGCGATCTGTTCAATTCGTATTTTTACGTCTACGCCGGGTTAAATAGCGACAGTTTAGAGACTGCCACAGCACGGCTTACCGCAGTCAATCGTAGGAAACACGAACATGGGTGATGATAGAGTCATGTCTGAGTTGTAGTAGTAGTCGTAGGAGGAAGTGACGGGTCGGCCTGAGCGCCGAGACGGGGTATTGGCAGACAGATGGCCTTGGCATAGTCGCCAATATCGTCGTCGTCAACAAGCTGAAGCGTCAGATCGACAATGGGTGGAAGCTCCCGGTGCGATGGACGGCCAGTGGAGGGAGAGTTGGATAGAGAAGAAGAGGGAGTTGATGTGGGAGACGAAGAAAGAGAAGGTAGAAAAGTAAAAGAAGTAAGGAGGGGAGTGAGGGAAGGGGTAGCAGGGCTGGCAGGAACCGCGGTGGTCTGCCAGAGAAGCGCCGTGCCGCCACGGACGAGCCGGGTGACATGGGAAAAGAGCCGGGTGGTGTGGCGCCGGAAAGCACTGCCGTTCTCGCGGAAAGGCGGGAACGAGTACAGCTGAGTGATCGGTGGGAGGTCGGAGGTAGAAGAAGAAGAAAACGTGGTCGGCGAAGAGTCAGAGCCGACAGAAGAAGTGTGTCGATGCTGCCGGCGCCGGCGCCGAGAGCGGGTGTTGGGAGGAGACGGGTGAGCCATGGTGGCTGGTGTAGGTAAGAGAAAAGGCAAAAAGAAAGAGAACAAAAAAACAATGCGCCAGGAAATAAACCAAAAAATTCAGACCAAAACCAAAAAAGAACGCCGTAAACAACAAGCAAACTTTTCAAGAAGGAGAGAAAAGAAAAAAAAGACACGAAATAAAAGAAACGACTGGGGGAAGCTACTCAGCGGCCTTGCCGCAGTGCTTGGGGTATTTGGGGGGCATGGCCGGCGATGTTGGTCGGTGAGATCCAAAAGGAGAGAATGCGTGGTAAGCTTGACCAGGGGCATGCCATACTTATATATTCAAGTGAACTGTCGCTATTGTTCTTTTGTGATGTTTGTGTGCATTGTTCACGATATTTGGTGTGTGTGTTTTGTTTGTTCATAATGGTGGCCTCTTCGTGGCGGGAACAAAGGTATTGGCCGCATCAACCTGCTCCCACAGCCTTGCTAACAAAGCCAACTAAGGTGACAAGGTCAGCTGTAAGTGAGACAAAGGTAATTGGATCGGTGATTTAATTGTTGCATTGTCTTTTTGTCGGCCCCGAGATCTCGTTTTGTTTGTCACTTCGCGATGTTGCTGTACTCGATGTTCGCCGCTGGTCGCATTGTTCAACAGAACAGCTCGAACAATGCCGTTTTTTGTACCGTGAAATCTTAAACTTTTCGAAGCAAACAGCTTTTCAATTTTGATCTCTCCAACCAGAGAAACCGATGGAGTGCTGGCAAAGTCCTAAATCATCTTATGTGCAGCCTCGCAAGTCTCGTGATCACAGCCTCGTTGACATCAACGATGACAACGGGTCGTGACTTCCTGTTTTGTCACAGTCGTACCTTCCATCTTGACAACTCACGGCCTCTCCTGATCGCATATAAAAAGCCTCTCCAGATCTCGAGCTTCAATTTTTTTTTTAACTCTCTCTCCTCCTTTTTTTTCTTTTTGCGCCGTCTTCATCCTCCTCTTCACTCCCTGGACCTTCGGATATCGTCACTCTTTTCTTTCTTCTCTTGTGATACGCCTGTAACACACACAGACTCACTTTGTATGGGGTGATAGTTTGCAGTATTCATCTTTTGCGAAGCTTTTATCTTAATGGTCGCAGGCCAATTCAAACGAATGGTTTCAAAATTACTTACATATTGCACATCGTAGGCGGTAAGCAGAGCAGAGATCGGAGGATGTCAGTGTAAATGTGAATTCAATCTGAACAGATTTCTTTGTTCTCGTTAGTAAAGGAGACGTCAATATTGACATGTAAGTGACATAGAAAAGGGGGTCACATCACAATCACGTGGAAAGTCAGCTTCTGATGTTTCTGATAAAACAAGAGTGAGCTTGATCACAAGACGCGGCTAAGAAGGGCAACTTTATTTTTGGAAGATCTTGAAATTTATCAAATATTTATTCAGCAGAGCCTGGAAAGTCTGGAACATTGAAAAGTGAAAAGAGGAACAACGACAGGGGCTCAACCCTGTCCGTTCGTCCATGGACGATGAACACGGGCGTATCAGCATGGATAACGTTGTGCCTTTGCCGCTGTGGTGTTTCTTATGCGAAGAAAAAAAAAGACCTGGTTCGAGAGGAAAGGGCGCCGTAAAACGAAACTTCGAAAAGGCATTGACGAGGTGTATCGCCAGGCTGAAAACAACGTGTAAGATACTTTCACTTTCCTTCTTGGGGATTCCTTGGACTTGGTACCCGAACTTGTACCTGAAGTTGTGGAGCCCTGGTTTTCTGTAACGTGTTTTGGACGTTTGGAGGAGCGCGCCAGCAACAAAGGAGAAATGCATGCGTAGATCACAGACGAGGACAATGTAGAGCCATCCTGCGCGGCAAGACAAACGATTAAAAAATAGAGAGAGAGAGAGAGACAACAGAAAATAAATGACAAAGAATTGATGCAGCAAAAAACCCGGGTATGCAGTGGCACGCGAGAGAAAAGATTGCAGTCGACGCACGACGTACAAAATTAAAATCTCGAATTGTCGTGCGCGTCGACACTCTCTGGCTCTGGTCGAAATCTCTAACCTGAGCAGGGGTATCTTACTTGACAGGGCATCGACACGACATCCTGGTCCCTTGTCGCCTGTATCGCAGCAGCAAAAAAAGAGATGAGAAAGGAGAGCAAAGCGGGCCAGTTCAATGGGCTGCCATCAGTGCTTACTACAAAGTACAGGGCCTGGCAGTGGCCAGTGCAGTCAATGGGCATGCTCAAAAAAGGTTGGCCATGGACAGTGGACAGCGGTTTCGTGATAGTCTCAGCAATGAGGCAATTGGCGATTAGCGATTGGGGTAAGAAAAGGCAAGAGAGCAGGCCTGACAAGCCCTGGCCAGCAAAAGGCAGTAACGGCCCAGCATGTCGCTCGTCCGCTCTTGCCTTCTTGTGACAATTAGCCTGGTCGAAAAAAGCTCCGTAGATATCAGTTTGTCGGAAGAGCATCGGGCTTCTTCCGACGGTATCGTCAAGCGTGTTCTAGGAAACAGCACTTTATCTTCCGCATGCCGTTAACAATAGACGATCAACCCGTCATGTTGGTTCCCTCTTTTGGAGAGCTTGAAGAATAGTCGCGTTTCTACAGCATATCTGTGCAGAAATAGGTTATGGTCATCGTCTTTTGTGAAGTGAGAGAAAGAGCAACGGCCGGTCCTTCTTCTTTGGGACAAAGTCCGTGGGGTTTGATTGTGCTGTCGCAATCTTATTTACAAGAGATGCAAGAGTGAGAGCGACGCGGCCAAGGGCTATCTCCTGTCGCTCTTCAGTGGATGTGGGATATGGGAGGTTTTAGTGGGTAACCAGCCGGAGTGCGCTAACAGATACAGCATGTTCTCAACAAGATGACAAGGCACTCTCATGACGACGCCTTCCCTCCAAAAGACGCGATGGCAGCTGAACACCACCTGCAAGCATGTGCGCCGATTCCATTTGTTTGCTTGTTTGTTGGTTTGCGCTTCTTTTGCTCTAGCTCTGCTCTGTGAGATACATTTCTTGTTTTTGTCACATCCTGTGGCTTCTGTCGTGACTTCGTTCGTGGCGTCGTACTTTTGTGCTGGTCGCATTGTCAGGCGCACCTTCCCTCTCTTTGGCCTAGTTGCTGCTCTGCATCTTGGAAATACCTCCCAAATCAAGGAACGGCTCGCTTCACTTCACAGCTAGACTGTCTCAACGTCTGCCAGCACACGCAACGCCAGCACATTGATGCATCGCTCGTTGGTCGCTGGGCCAGACCATCCATTCCGCGGATCTTTACATCTTTCGATATTTCTTTGCTTTTTCCTTGAATCCCAGTGAGCCAGCCTCTTTATCGCCAACAACTCGCTAGTCAATCTTGGGTCAATCTCCCCCTTATGTCTCTCTTATTCCCTCGACGACGACTTGCTACCATACTCTGTACTCGTTATGTCCTTGTTCTCGGTAGCATTATCGTGCCTTCACCTCAAATGGCCCCCACCCTCCCTTTTCCATCGGCATGGTGCACCGCAACGCCGGCTGGTGCATCGAGAAGGAAGAGAAGAAGAAAAGAGGCTAGAAAGAAAAAGAAAAGGAAAAAAAGACGAGCGATGTACCCTTCCCATGCAATGCAGGCTTGCGTGTACTTGTTTTTCGTTGTCCTCGCCAGGCTATCGCACGACGCCCAAAAGCAAATATCCTAGCCGTCTCTTGCTCTTTATCAATAAATTAACTGGCATTCCGGGAACGCAGCAGTCGTCCAACAGGAACAGGGACAGGACCGCCCCTCCTTAATTGGAATTGGACGGAAATCAACGACGTAGTCGACTGCTCAGTAAAACCCAGCGTGGACGAAAGGTACAAACTATGGAAAAAAGGCGTCGACCAGAAATGAAAAAAAAAAAAGCAACGACGTCTGATTTTGAGGTGGCTCTGACAAAGACCACATCCATCTCGAACGTCGCAGCGTTTTCCTGGTCTCAGTCTGTGTTCGCTGTCAGACATGGACTCCATCACACTGTGGCAACGCCCAGAGAGGCTGAGCCTCGTTTTGTGTTCAGTGTTCAACAGACAAGACAACCTGCAACTTGCGTCAGATGTTCATCGTTGCAGGCCTCTGTTGCAGGCAGCGACTTTAGCGCCAGTAAGAGCGCTGGCCCACTGCTTGTGACCCAGTTTCCCAGTATCTTATCACACATGTTGGGAGGATTTACAGTGGTCACTAGCCAGGCACAGCCTTTTTGGTCTGCTTTTTGGCTTCGTTTGGGGCTGCTTTGGACTGCTTTGGCTCGCTTCGAGTCGCTTTGTGGTCGCAGTTTGGGGAGGGGCCTCCACTGGAGAAACGAGTCTAGCAGCACGCTGTCCCAGTAAACACTAGCAACACCAGCAAACACGAACCCGCTAAAGTTCTGAAAGTGCGCCACGCTATATTTATCCCCCTCTTTTTGGCACTAAAAGACGTGCAGAAAGACGCTATGTTGTCAGTGGTGTGTACCAAAAGCACTTGCATTCGCTGCGCCGTCTGCAGCAGGGGCATGTCAGGTCCAGTACAGAGGGAAAAGAGTATGTACTCATTCTACGGTGTATAAGTGCTATGAGATTAAGTACCTTTAAGTATCTTACATCCCCACCGACATCGTGCCTGTCAAACACCCCAGGCACATCGTCGCACCGTCGCACCTTCCCCATTCCACTCTCGCGCGGCCGTCCTCCCTTTTCCACCCCTTCTGCTTTTGCTTCCAGGCTCTTGCCCTCCATCATGGTTCTGTACTCAGTAGTCTCGTGTTCCCAAGTCCCCCTCTGGTAGTTTTTGGTGATTCTCGCATTATCGTCTCCTTTATTCCCCTCGTTTCCCTTCTTCTTTGTCGATCGACCACAGCCGCACGCCAATTCTGCCTCCTCCGAATGCCCAGCTGCCTCACATGTGGCGTCGCACGTCGCGGCCGTCATTGAATGAATGAACATTACTCCGTATCAGTATTATCGACTTGACCCATTGAATTGAACCGCGCCCCAAAAAAAGAGAAAGTGGAAAAACGACGACTGGACCTCCGCTCTGTTGGTTCCTTATTCTCTTGTTTTCTTGTTCTCATACTATTTCCCTGCTATTTTCTGAGCCTGGCCCTGCCTGCTCCCATAAAAAACGGCCCACTTTGCTGTCTTCAACCGCCAGTGTCGCAATATCGCGCCCCTGGACACAGTCAAATCTCCCGCCCGCCCTTCTATCTCGCTCACACTCGCGCACACTCGCTGTATTTCGTCTGTTCCCGGTGTTCTCTGTGTTCTCTCCCTCCTCTCTCGTCTCTGCATCGGACAGGACATCTTCGCCTACCTCTCTTTGTGCTTTCGCAGCGTCCCGTCTGATTGGGACTCTTCTCTCAATCTTTCGATTGTTTGATTGCTCGACCGCTGTCTCACTGTCGCTTCTTTCGACTTGTCCTTCGTTTTCTTTTCTTTCGCCTTTCGACTCTCGACTCCCTCTCGACTCGTTTGCTGTTCGACTCTTTGTTTGATTGTTGCGCGCCTGGTTGCTGCCCTCCCCGACTTCTCAATCGAATCCCCTCGCTTTTGATCTCGACGACTCTCTTTACGCTCACTCGCCTTCTCTCGCCCACTCTCCTTTTCTTCGCTCGACGACTCTCTCTCTCTCTCCCGACTCTTCTCGTGTCTCGCAGAACACGCCTTTGCCCTATCTCGTGCGACCTCAGTTCCGCCGTGCATGTGCATCTCGGCCGTGAACAACACGAACAACACGAAGACAGCGATTAGAGACTACGAATCGAATTCGTCAATCCCCCACACCTTCTTACGCTTCTTTGTCACGACTCGCAAAACACAAAGTCGATGCGCTCGCCATTGTCGACACGGACTCCGATTGACTACACCAGACGATAGACACAATATCGATTTCTTACGGACCAATCGACTCTCATAAGAACGTCGACGACAGCAGTCGTTTTAAGCGCATTTGCGCACGCCCTTTACGGGCCCCCTCGCTTCTTGCCTTGCTCTTTCTCCCAAGGTCCTCATCTTCAAAACCGCCAACATGATTCGCCCCGCGACCCCGTTGACGATTATGCTCTTTGCGGCCTTTGTGCTGCTCCTCCTCTCCGTCCTCTCCACGCCATTGATCAAGGGTATCCCGCTCGGCTCCTTTGAGGGCTACAACTTTGGTGTCTTTGGCTACTGCCGTCCCGATGGCTCCTGCACCGGCTTCGAGCTGGGCTACGATACGACCTCCCTCTTCAGTTCCACGGAATCGGCCACGTTCGACCTCCCAGTCTCGACGCGCACGACCCTGTCGACCATTCTCGTGCTCCACCCCGTCGCCGCCTTCCTGACGCTCGTCATGCTCATCATGGCCATCACCTCCCACTTCCATTCCGCCTCGCACTCGGTTCGCTACCTTTTGTTCGTCTTTATCATCAGCATCTTTACGTTCCTAGCCGCCCTGTTGGCTTTCCTCATCGATGTCCTGTTGTTCGTCCCCCACATGGCCTGGGGTACCTTTATTGTCCTCGCCGCCGTTATCCTCATCGGCCTCAGCAGCATCGTCGCCTGCGCCATGCGTCGCACCCTTGTTGGTCGCAAGTCCCGCCAGCGCCGCATCGCCGCTAACGCCGAGATGAGCGGAGAAAACTACTACAACCGCCAGGCCCAGTCTGCCGCCGCCGTTGACGCCGTCAACGCCAGCAGCGTCATGGTCGACTCCCAAGCATCCGTGCCCCGCCAGCCCGTGCTTCCCCATCTCGGCGGCCCGGGCAGCAACGGCGACTCCTTTGAGAAGAAGGACACCGCCAGCAGCGACGAGCAGATCCCCTTGACCTCGCAACCCGCCCAGATGTCCAACCGCTACTCGCAGCAGCGCAACCAGTACGGCGGCGGCAGCCCCGAGGCCATGATGATGTCGGGCGCTGCTGGTGCCGCGGTCGGTGGTGCTATGGCCAACGGTCAGCAGCGCCGCTCCATCCAGCGCGACGCCTACGGCAACCCCCTGCCCTATGGTAGTGACTCGACCAGCCCGCCGCCCCAAGAGTATGGCGTGCGTCGTGGCCCGTCCGTCGAGCGCATGAACAACATGTCGCCCGGCCAAAGAGGTCGCGGTGGACCTGGTGGACCTGGTGGCTACCGCGGTGGCCGTGGTGGCGGTCCGGGCTACGGTCCGTACGGCCCTGGTGGACCTGGTGGTCGTGGTGGTCGTGGTGGTTACGGCGGTCCCCCGCCCGGTGGTAGAGGTGGCTACGGCCCACCAGGCGGCGGTCGTGGCGGCTACCCAGGCAATGGCCGTGGCCGGACACCACCTCCAGGCTACCGGTACGACCAGGCCGGTGGTCCCTACGGTGGTGGCGGTGGCATGCGTGGCTCGCCCGGCCCCAACGGCTACTATGGCGGTAACCCCTCTGGCGCCAGCCTGAACGACAGCGGTAACGGCTACGATGCCTACCGCAACGAGATCCCTGGCTCGGCATCGGGCGATCTGCCGCGCGCAGAGTCCCCGCCGCCGTTGCCCGATACCATTGGCGCAGCCGCAGCCGTTGGTGGCAGCCCCCGTGGCCAGGCGATTGAGATGGACGCGACTACACCGCGCCCACCACACCAACAGGTGAGCCGTTTTGTTGAGGGCGATGACGACATTGCCGGCATGGTCAGCCTGCAGCAGGGCCGCACGTCCCGTGTCAGCGATGCGGAGAGCAGCCAGTACGTGCCTCCGCGCGCTGCCTGGAACAACAACGGCGGCAGCGCCTCCAACTCGCCTGTCCGTGGCGCGCCTGCTGAGCTCGCCGAGCACCGCCCCAACACGTCCGAAGCCTACATTGAGGACGTCGACCCGCGCTTCGCCGAGCCCCAGACGGGTGTTTTGAGTAGTAACCAGCCGCGCCAGGGCCATAACAACAACCTGCCGCCGCTGGCCATGAACCCGCACACCAACAACAGCACGCCCTACGACGACATCCCGCAAGGCTCGCGAAGCCCCGCCGAGTCGGAACGGTCGACCTTTACGTCCATATCACAGCGCGGTATCAACCCCCGTTGGAACCCGCCGCCACCAAACAACCTGATGCCAGGCTATGGTGGTGGAGGTAGCATGGGCGGTGGCGGCATGGGCGGCATGGGCGGCATTGTCCCACGCCGCCCCGTGCGCGACACCAACGAGACGCTCCTCAACAGCAACCCCGACTTCTCCCTGCCCACAGCAGGCGGCGGTCGGCGGCCACCAGGCGGCGGTCGGCGGCTACCTGGCGGCGGCGCCCCCGCCATGGGTCCCAGCACAATGGGCCCGCCCGGCGGTGCGAGTGGCATGATCCCCGGCAGTGCCTACCCTGCGCTGTAGTAGAGCAGCAGCGGTACTACTCATGTCAGATGATTATCACAGTCACAGCACACATATGAACCCTCCAACTTAACTTAATACTTTTTAACACCCACACATTCTTTATTTTTCCTTTTACCGTCATTTTACCTCTTCATTTTTTTTTTGGTCGTATACCATACCTTTTTCACCTTTTCTCTGTTTCTCGCCATTTCTTTTTGGTGTCGACCTTGGTTTTCAAAAACTTTTTTGATTGCGCCCAGGATTTTGAAAAACAATACCTTTTCTGCGTTTTGCTTTTCTGCTTTTCATTTCTTTCATGTCTGTTTTTGGTTTCCTTTTACATTTCTTTTGCGTTTATTATTCTCTTTCATCATGGGATGGGCTTTGCATATATCCGATATGCCCATCTTTCACTTTTTGTTATGTTTTTGGTCTCATTCCTTTTTGTGTTTAGGAGGGGGAGGAGACATGCTCTTTCTTTTCAAAAATAAGAAGCAGCTAATGGGCATAGGAAAGCATTCACGACCACAAATTCAATTTAAACCAGCTGGCTGTGAACAGGAGAAAAGAAAGAGACGCGGGGGAAACTGGGTGAAGGATGAGCGGTAGTAGTTGTTTTATATATAGGATCAAAGCATTGAAGCTTACCCAAAATAAAATAGCTGCATAAACAAACAACCTTTAATCTCCATCGATTTGTACTATGTGCCTTGTCTCTACGTCACGATTGCGTGCAAAAGATGTATTTTAAATCTTTGTTGAACTGAAATCAACGAAATAAAACGAGACCTTTGCGAACCATTGCGAAACCTGCGAAACCTGCGAAACCTGCCAATGATGCCAACTGTGCGTCGCGATGCGATGCGGAGCTTGCTATGTGCCTGTACGAGATGGTTGAGAAAACAAAAAGTAAGACAACCAAACCAGCGAAGCGAATGTGACGAAAGAGAGGAGAGATCAACGATAAGAGAGAAGAGAAGAAGAACGAAAGAGAACTGAAAGTGAGAAAAGCAAAAGAAACGAGTGAAATTTGGCACGAAGCTTAATAATACAAGATACCTAGAGAACTTCCCAACTTTTTTGTGTCGAGGTGTAGCGTCTAAACTGTAAAGTCGTTTTTCTAGGTACCCAAAGGAAAAAGGTTAATAAAGAAAAGATGTGTGCCGAAGACAAATGAATGGGAGAAGCGAAGAAAGAAAAGGACGAAAGAAGTTGGCCCACGCCGACCACGCCAAACCAAACACGTTGCTGGAAACTGGATGAGGGGGCTGCCAATTGTGAAAAAAAAAAGAGAAAATGGTGAAAAATCAAAGGCAAAAGACTTTGCGAAATCAGAAGAGAAGATGGAAGAAAAATCGACGAATGGAGAAGAAAACGAAAAAGAAAAAGACGAAAATCAAAAATGGGAAAGAAATGAAGATCAAATGCAAAGATTGGTGGAAAGACCCAAATTTCAAAGAGATCAGATGGCGACAAATCGCAGACCGAAATGATAGGTGTTCTCGTTCTGCAGTAGTCTTTGTCTGCCTTTTCTTCGCCACCTTTCCAGTATTCGTTCCGTCTCGATGATCGTTGGCCGTGGTTGAAGTTGTCGAAACTGTGAGCTTTCAAGGCCGTCGAGGTCGCAAAATGAGGAAGAGGAAGGAGAGGTGTCGAGAAGGGCTTCGCAAAATTGCCTGTTTCGTCCGAATTGGCTCAACCTGATTGGTCCAACGTACTATATAAACAAAGAACGTCAGCAAGCATCCTTTCTCATTGAATGAATGAGAAACATAGCAGCAACTTACTTGAATTCACAGATACGGCTTAATATTGGCCATGGCCATAGTAATAAACGGGCGCATTACTGGTCTGCGCGTAGTAGGGCTGCGTGTAGGCCGTGTCCCCATACATATTGGCTTGGGGTGCCGGAGCCAGATGATCGCCAATAGCGCCATAGTTGCCTACGGCAGCACTCTGCGCATAGACGGTTGGGGCAGTGTTCCACATTTGCTGGTTGCCAGACACCGCCACTTGATTGTGTCCGTACCAAGGCTCGGCCGAGGGCGATAACTGGGAGCGGGCCGACGGCGAGTGGGCAGACGGAGAGTAGGCCGACTCAGTGTAGGCTGTGGGCGAGTTGGGATGGTCGATGAGAGCCGGCTGCTGCTGGTGACTAGCAGTGGTCGCATACCCTGAAGTTGGGGCGGTGTAGCCGATGGTCATCTTTGGACTGTTGTAGAAAACGTCATCGTTGGCCCAAGGCTCCTGTGAAGCTGTTCGCGGCTCCGTGACCTGTGGTACTGTTCGGGGCTGTGTGTTGGCTTTGCGGCGAGGTTCGACCGTCAAATAGTCCTTGTCACTAGAAACCTGCCGCGTTGTGGCCGTCGACACCTGAGGATTGGCCTTCTGGGGCGTTGCCTGTATGACCTGGACGACCGGAACGGGCACTTGCTGAACCTGCTGGAATTGGCGGGGTTGCACAACTCTGGGGGACTGGACATGGATGGGCTGCGCAGTCTGGCCAAGGTACGACGAGGCAGTAGGTACACGCTGAAACTGAGCAGACTGTGGCACCTCCTGGGTCGGTGGCGCCATCAAACCCGACATTAGTAGGGTTGTGTCGCTGAGCGTCGTGCGCTTTTTGAGGTCTTCTTGCATTTGCTTTAGCCACAGCTCCTGCTGACTCCGTTCCTCTTCCGCTAGTGTTAGTTGTATTTGGGCCACATCCACCTTGAACTCCTGCTGACTCCGTTCCTCTTCCACTGGTGTTTGTTTCCCCAGTTGTATTTGGGACACATCCACCTTGAACTTTTTATATTTTTGGGGTTGTTTGGGTTGTTTAGGTTCCTCTTTTGCTTTGCGTTCCATTCTCAAAAAATGCGCCTCATAGTCCGGATACTCCGCCGCCCACTTACTCGTTGATTCCTTGATTTCGTCATACTTCAGTGCCAGTGCAGTCTTCTGTGCCGGCGCGGGGTATTGCGATTCTTCCTCGACCTGAAGTGCTATGAGATCCTGCAGCAACTGCGCAGCTTCCTTCCGTTCTCGAACAATTATCTCCTCGTGTTGCTTAACAACTGACGGAGGCTGGGGACTGGTCTGTGTGGGCTTGGGTTTGGTCTGCATCGGCTTGACCTGAGGCAGAGCCGGGGGTGCATGGGGAGGGACGGGATGGGTTTGCGCCGGAATCTGCTCGTCTTCGTCTTCTTCCTCGAAACCCCCATAGCACATCCCAGAGTCCGTCTGTTGATCTTGGTCCAGTGCTTGGGGCGTTGGAGCTTGCACTTGCAGTCGCTCCTGCACTCGTGCCTGCATTTGGGCCTGCGCCTGCGCCTGTGCCTGTGCCTTGGCCTGTGCCTGGGCTTGTGCTTGTGCTTGTGCTTGCATCTGAGGTTGCACCTGAGCGGCCTGTGCCTGAGCCTGCAGTTGTGCCTGGGTCTGGGCCTGTGCTTGAAGCTGTGCTTCTATTTGGGCCTGTGCCTGCAGCCTCGCTTGGTGCTCCATTTGCAGTTTTTTCTCCGCTTGGGCCCGCGCGAGCCGCTGCTGCATGAGAACGAACTCACCTTCCTCAAAGGTAGGAAGAGAAATGCGCACGGTCGGGCGGTGTGGAGAGACGATGGGTGCAGCAGTGAACTGCGCGGTTGCACGGCGTTGGGTTGGTTTGGTCACCACCGTCCGCGGCGGGGACAGTCGAGGCTGGCCATTGGCATAGGCTTCAGCGTGTGGTTGATGGACTTGTTTGTAGAACTCTTGGCGTTCCTCCTCCATCTTGTCGGTATCGTCGTCGTTTTGGGGAGGTGGGCCAAAAGGGCCACCAGTGCGTCTGACATGTGTGTACTTGTCGCTGGCGAAGCCGAAGTTTTCGATCCGCTTGTCCTCATAGATGGGACTGTGATGCCGGAATATACCTATCGGTGGGAGGCAGCCAGCCTCGTTGCCCGTGTGCATGTGGGACGCTGCGTCGATCTGGTTTTCTTGATCCTCGAGTCTCAGAACAGTACCGCCAGGCTTGAACGTAGAAGTCTGGGGAGCAGCAACTTCATTGGGGTCAAGAGGCTCGGGGTAGACGTAGTTGACCGGACCAGACGAACGATTGGCCAGCTCCGATGGCTTTGCAATCACAGTGGTATCGCTTCCCGGGGAGCTGGGGGGATTGTCGCGCACCGCATTGTCCTCGGGCCACTGCTCGACGAACATGCTCTCAGAGTCAGGTTCATAGACCGCAAGCTGACCGCCAGACCGACCACCGTCGTCCGAACGTACCTCGTTCTTTGCAGGAGCCGGCTGCTCTTGGGATACATCAGACATCACAGTGTCCATGCCGAACAACTTGGGGTCAATCAGTTCATCTCGAGTCTCAGTCATGCCACGCTTACGCACGTTTGAGGCAGACAAACCAGCAGCGGCCACGGCCCGATTGCGTGCGACAGCTGCTCTGGGAGCGCTCTCTTCGGAGGTCTCCATGGCATGTCCAGCCTTCACAGAACGTTGTCCGCTCGGAACAGGAACAGCTTGCCCACCGGCATTGTTTGGACCCGACCAGTTCGTGTTAATGGCAACAAACTTGTTGCTCACAACGCGACCAGAGGTTCCATGCGATGTATAGTGGCCAGAAGGCCCGGCTTGCTGGTAAGAATCGGCCATGGCAACGTCTTCTGCGTGCGAAGGCGGTTGGTCTTGATGGTCGGGGAGGTCTTGAAGAGAGTTCTTGTCAGACAAGAAAAGATTCTGACCGCGTCTCCCAGGATACGTCTTCTGGGGCCAAAGCCCACGCTCGTGGGGTCGAATAGGCCTTTCAAAAACGTGGGTCTGGCGGTGCGGACGATTGACTGGCCTGAGAGAGAGGGAGGACTGTTAGAAGCAGAATGATAAAATAAGACAGAAAGAGGGTGGGAATTAAAAGCCAAAGAGGAAGCTACAGGGGAGAAGATGAAAGGGGGGAAAGGCAAAGGACATGACGAAAGAAACGACGCTGGAAGCAAGAGACAAGATGTGCCCAAGAAAGGGGCTGGATTATAATCACACGAAATGTGAGGGTAAAGTGAAAAAAGGGCAAATTGACGAGCGACGACAGGAGGAAAAGCAATGAAAGTGATGTTTCTGCTTGCGCTGCGTTGTAGGGTTAAGGGTAGGGGATGCAAATTGGTTTTGGTAGCAAAAAAGTGGCGATAGAGGGTAGTTGTGTGCAAAAAGGTCAAAAAACGGCGAGGCTCCAAGATGGTGCACAAGCGGCCATAAGAACATTATGTGCTCAATTTTGACACTATCTTGACAAAACTCTCCTATTCAAAATATCCTGCTTCTCAAGGTCATGCAGAGGGTACTTTTGTAGAATGGGAACGTTTTGTTGTTGAGATATCGGTATTGATGCAAACCGAGCTCAGACAAAAAAGTCACGATTTAAAAAAAAAAAAGGTAGATTGGTCAAAAGAGCATCGCGAGCCCAAAACTAATCCGAAAGTTTTGAAAAGCACCTCTGCATGACTGTAAGAAGACAAAGAAAAGAATGGTATAGTTTTGTAGAGTGTTGAAGAAGTATTGGGCCCGCAAAGTTCTTATGACGGAAACTTACACAGTTGGGTACGTGGGGACCTCTTCGTCGAAATCTTGGTCGAGACGGCGGTCAACTTGGGGGGAAGCGTCGTTTCTAGGCTCGTAAAAGGACGCGGTCTTCTGCAACATGCCAGAAGAGTCCATTCTATAGACTGCCGGGCAATCGAGGCTTTTGGGGAGGTGTCGAGATGAGTTTGTGGGTGGTCGGTTGGTTGGTGATGCTACGAGCAACATCGCGTTTTTGCCTCACAACATAACAAGGTTCGCCCGAAAGACGACAACTAGGGGTGTGAAGAGAGGCGATGAACGCAAAAGAAAGGAGAATAGAAAAAAAAAAAAGAAAGTTCGTGATAGACAAGCAGAGGAAAAAAGAAAAGGGTTGGCCGCAGAGGCAGAGACTCTACACGAAATAGAAGGTGGTAAGCCAGATCAAAAAAGAAGAGAAACCGGAGAAGCAAGAGGGGAAAGTCAGAAAAAAATCACGACAATACGGGAGTTTGTTTCGTGTCCCTAGCCAAAGGAAAGAGCAGTGATCAAAAATTCTCTACTGTGTCAAGTTAGGGCAGCCACGTCCCCAACCAGGACAGAAGGGGGGGTCAATAAAATATACCTAGCAACTAAAGGCCAGCTCTCAAAAGACCATCATTTTCATTCAACAGAACAGGAAGGAGTGAGCAGACGACAATAGGACGCACCTTCCTTGAGCCTCGAGGCAATGCACCGATATATTTCTTGCGATAGACCACTGTGCTACTGTGCATCATACAGCACACTTCAGGCCAGCCAAGAGAGCTCATTGGGTGCGAGTGCATCGTATAGAGAGCGTGTCGCTTCTACCAGGCTTCCGGTAGCTATATTATCATTGTTTCCCCATCGCGACTGTGAAGAGGGGTGTGATAATGATGAAGTACTCCGGAGGCCATCATTGTACTTCTGCCGCAGACAGAAGGTGTGTTCCTGCCGACAGTGGCCGTTCAGTTACTTCTTCCGTAACAGCTGGAGGAGAGTGTGAGATAATGCCGGCCGGCCGTCGAGTCCGGTTCTTGGAGCCGCAACAGAGGAAGGTCCCAACGGTGCACCTTCCGTTCTTGCCAGATGAGAGGCCTCACTACTGGCTTTCCATAAACAAATATGACGCGTCAGTGAGAGCAGAAACAGAAGACCAGGAAGCGACTCAACCATAGGAAGCAGAAGCTGCACTTAAAAAGAAAGGGATGCCATCGAAGCTGTCAATGGAAGGAGACCATTGGGTATGCAGCCCTTGATCATGGGGGGATGGCGTGATAGGCAGATGGCTGCTGAAGCTTGGCCGAAGCAAAACGGCCAGGTGCAGAATGAAAAGAAATATAAAGAAATGGAAAGAAGAAAGGGGAGGGGAAATGGCACTAGCATTCACAGCCGTCGCTCTTCCCAAGACAGATGAGGCTCTTCGGCAGTAGTCGTAGCGGAGACTGTAGTGCATTCAGCTCTGGAGATAGTACTCTATCTGCAGCAAGAAAATTCACGCGTCATGAAGCTGTTAACTTCTAAAGAAACTGGACCAGCCACAAAGCAGTGAAGCTGCATGCAACAGCCCTCAGGCACCGATATCATCAAACGGGCCAACAGTGAAGCAGACAAAGAGACGCAAACACGTCCGTTTATAGTCTCGACAGCCACCGTGCAAAACACACTGCCACTTGGCAAATGTTTCTGCAAGATGGGAATGCAATGCAGCCAGACACATACACACAAGAACATTTGGCTCTGTGGATGCGAGCGATATCGCGGTGCTTATTACCGCTCCAAAATACAATAACAAGCACGCGAAACCACGCCGCAACTCACACACGGTCTGCTTTCTCTTGATATTATCGGCCACTTTTAATCAAAGGACCATCTTATACTTTCCTGTGAAAATAACTGGTGCATTTGCATCATCGATTTCCTTATCGTTTGATTGTTTCGTCGTTGAAGGCCTTTGATCTCGCTGTTTCGATGCATAGATGGCCGTGTTGTTATTGCCCCTGATGTTGACGCGCACTGTAGAGGTACAAGGTACATGTATCTTACTTTGCAGTCACTTTGACAACTAAATTGTGGCTAGAGAAGTGTGGCGCCAATTTTGTGGGGTCACCTGTTTATGTGGCCCTAATTTCTCGAGCTTCCGTCTCAACGCTGTCCTTATTTGCACGTGACTGTCGAACCGGTGTGCAGCTTCCCCCCAAATGCCCAAAAGCGTGAGGGTGGATGTGGGGCAAGGGGGGAATTTGGCATACGTCGCGATATCCCTATTCCAGCTTGCACAAAGTGTCCCCTCCGCCATCCTCCCTCCGACTTTCCGACTTCCATCACCACCACCCCATCCTGTCCACCCATTGTCGCTATTTTGCCGCCCACGATGAACTACGGCAAGAGGGACGAGGATGCCGATGGCAGCCTCGTGCGGGTTGACCGCACGCAGGTCTTCCAAGAAGGTCAGTCCCAATCTACCATTGCTATATTTGGGAATAGCTTCATTTAGGGGGTCATACGTTTGAGGATCATCAACGTTCTCCCATCAACCAATGGACGAGCCAATGCTAACATTTGCTTCTTCACCCACCCTCCAGCACGTCTTTTCAACCGCTCCCCGATCCAACCGCGCCAATGCCGCATCCTGCTCACCAAGATCGCCCTGCTGCTCTACACCGGCGAGCGATTCCCGACAACTGAGGCCACGGAGCTCTTCTTTGGCATCTCGAAGCTGTTCCAGAATAAGGATGCCAGCCTGCGCCAGATGGTGCACCTGGTCATCAAGGAGCTCGCCCACTCGGCCGAGGACATTATCATGGTGACTAGCACCATCATGAAGGATACCGGCGGCAGCGGCGACTACATCTATCGGCCCAACGCCATCCGCGCCCTGTGCCGCATCATCGACGCCACCACCGTCCAGTCCATCGAGCGCGTCATCAAGACCGCCATTGTCGACCGCAGCCCCTCCGTTTCGTCGGCCGCCCTCATCTCGTCCTACCACCTGCTGCCCATTGCCCGCGATGTCGTCCGCCGCTGGCAGAGCGAGACCCAGGAGGCCGCCGCCAACACCAAGAGCTCCGGCGGTTTCTCGCTGGGCTTCTCATCGTCCAACGCCATGCCCGTCAACAGCTCGTCCATGACCCAGTACCACGCCATCGGCCTGCTCTATCAGATGCGCATGCACGACAAGATGGCCCTCGTCAAGATGGTCAAGCAGTTTGGCGTCGCCGGCGCCGTCAAGAGCCCGGCTGCCGTCGTGCTGCTCGTGCGTCTGGCCGCCCAGCTCGCCGAAGAGGACCCCACGCTGCGCCCGTCCATGGTCACGCTGCTCGACGGCTGGCTGCGCCACAAGAGCGAAATGGTCAACTTTGAGGCCGCCAAGGCCATCTGCGACCTGCGCGATGTGACGGACGCCGAGGTCTCGCAGGCCGTGCACGTGCTGCAGCTTTTCCTGACGTCGCCGCGCGCCGTCACCAAGTTCGCTGCTCTGCGCATCCTGCACAACTTTGCGTCGTTCAAGCCGCAGGCCGTGCACGTCTGCAACCCGGACATTGAGCTGCTCATCTCCAACAGCAACCGCTCCATCGCCACGTTTGCCATTACGACTCTGCTCAAGACGGGCAACGAAGCCAGCGTCGACCGCCTTATGAAGCAGATTAGCGGCTTCATGTCCGAGATCACCGACGAGTTCAAGATTACCATTGTCGAGGCAATCCGCACGCTGTGCCTCAAGTTCCCCAGCAAGCAGGCTGGCATGCTCACCTTCCTCAGCGGCATTCTGCGCGACGAGGGCGGCTACGAGTTTAAGCGCGCCGTGGTCGAGAGCATGTTTGACCTAATCAAGTTTGTTCCGGATTCCAAGGAGGACGCGCTGGCTCACCTTTGCGAGTTTATCGAGGATTGCGAGTTCACTAAGCTTGCCGTGCGCATCCTGCACTTGCTGGGTATTGAGGGCCCCAAGACGTCGCAGCCGACCAAGTACATCCGCTACATCTACAACCGTGTCGTGCTCGAGAACGCCATTGTGCGTGCCGCCGCTGTCACAGCGCTGGCCAAGTTTGGTGTCGCGCAGAAGGACCCCGAGGTCAAGAAGAGTGTGCAGGTGCTGCTCTCGCGCTGCCTGGACGACGTCGACGACGAGGTCCGCGACCGTGCCACGCTCAGCCTGCGGTTAATGGAGGAGCCCGACGAGCTCTCGACGCGCTTTGTCAAGAATGGTACGTTCTCCTCTTGCAAAAACAAAATAGCAACCACTAACACCCCCAGAAAACATGTACTCTCTGTCCTACTTTGAGCACCAGCTCATCACATACGTCACGGCCGACGACAAGGAGACGTTTGCCGCGCCCTTCGACATCTCGACGATCCCGGTTGTCACGCGTGAGCAGGCCGATGCCGAGGACCGTACTAAGAAGCTGACGGCCACGGCGCCCACGCTCAAGGCGCCCAAGCTTGGCCCGACCAAGACGGCTGCGACGGGCGCTGAGGCTGCCGCCACCGCGTCGGGCCAGGCCCAAAAGTACGCGCAGGAGCTGCTCCAGATCCCCGAGATGAAGGAGTTTGGCGCCGTGCTCAAGTCGTCGCCGGTCATTGAGCTGACGGAGGCGGAGACGGAGTACGTCGTCAGCGTGGTCAAGCACATCTTCAAGGAGCACATTGTGTTGCAGTACGAGGTCAAGAACACGCTGCCGGACACGGTCCTGGAGAACGTGTCGGTGGTGGCCACGCCCTCGGACGACGAGGAGGTCGAGGAGGTGTTTATCCTGCAGGCCGAGCGCCTGGCCACGGACGAGCCGGGCAAGGTGTACGTGGCGCTGCGCAAGGTGGGCGGTGCCGACGCGCTGCCGACGAGCAACTTCTCCAACGTGCTCAAGTTCACCAGCAAGGAGATTGACCCGACGACGGGCGAGCCCGAGGACACGGGCTACGACGACGAGTACGAGGTGTCGGAGTTTGAGCTGGCCGGCAGCGACTACGTCATCCCCACGTTTGCGAGCAACTTTGCCCACCTGTGGGAGCAGATTGGTGCGTCGGGCGAGGAGTCGGAGGAGACACTGCAGCTGGGCGGCGTCAAGAGCATTGTCGACGCCACAGAGCAGCTGGCCAAGACGCTGTCGCTGCAGCCGCTCGAGGGCACCGACATCCCGCAGAGCCAGACCACGCACACGCTCAAGCTGCTGGGCAAGACGGTCAATGGCGGCCGTGTTGTTGCCAATGTGCGCATGGCCTACTCGTCCAAGTCGGGCGTGACCACCAAGGTGACGGTCCGCAGCGAGGAGGAGGGCGTGTCGGCTCTGATTGTCGCCGCTCTGGGTTAATATCTTTTCCAACGTCGACGTCACTAGTCAGGTGCAAACAAACTTGGGTGTCTATTATTATTTTAGAGAAATGCTTTCGGGTCAGCGTTTTCTTTTTTAACGTCTTCAATCTTTTTATTTTTTGTTGTTATTGTTGGTAGGGTAGAAAAAGAGACTGTCCTTGTCTGATCTTGTCCCTTTGTATTTTGTCGTTAATGTCCAGGGTTTTGTCAAAATACACAACTACCGGTGGCATAAAAAAGAATAGGTTTTTTCTATCTATACAAATATTTTTAAACGTGCATGCTTCCTATCGTGACCTTGATGTATCAATGACAGTCAGGGCTGTCTTTTGATTAATTTTTGGATATGTCCGAGTCTCTGGTCTTTACTGGCCTTTACTGGCCTTCACTTCACTTGCTTCTCGCTTTCCATTCACTCTTCTTCACTTCACTACCTCTTTCCACCACCTCCCTTGCCGCCTTTGCCGCCTCCGGCACCACTCTTTCCGACTCCCTTGCCCTTTCCACTACCTCCTTTAGCACCACTCTTTCCACCGCCCTTACCACCACCACCTCCACCGCCTCCACTGCCGCCAAAGCCCCCGCCCTGCATCAGAGTCAGCTTGCCAACAGGAACACTGTTGGACGCCTCCTCCATCTTGATGCCCGAAATCAGCTCGACCTCGCGCGGCCACATGCGCTCCGGATCGCGGCTCTCCTCGTCGATAATGTTGCTGTTGGTCTTGCCGGCCTCGCCTGCGCGCCGCCAACGCTCCAGCACGTCCCGCATCGCGCGGCCCTTTTTCGTCGGGCCGGGCTGCAGCTTGACCTTGTACTTGAGCTTGGACAAGGCCATCCAGGGACCGCAGACGGGTACCACCTCCAAAATCTCGTCGCCGGGGGCAGGGCGGGCCACCAGCGAGTTGATCAGGTCAAGGTTGCCAGCGTCGGCGTCGTCTCCGTCGTCACCAGCCCCGACATTGTCGCCACCGGCACCTGCCTGCAGCTTGGCCTGCCTAACAGCTTCGTAGTCGCGCATCTTTTGCATCTGCTTCTCCTTTTGGATGCGGCGGCGCTCCTCGTAGGCGGCAATCTCGGCCTCGCGCTGGGCCTTGGCGCGCAGCTTGGCCTCTTGCTTTTCGCGTCCCGCGGCAATACCAATCAGCTTCTCGGCACGGGCGCGGTCCTCATCGTCCTGGTCCTTGTACTTGGCGAGCTTCTTGGCTTTGCCCTTTTGGCCACGCTTGGAACCACTACCCCCAGAGCTGGTGTTGACGCTCGAGCCGCGGGAGGGTGTCGGGGAGCTGGCGCGAAGGTGTGATTTGGCCTTGCCGAGCCAGCCTGCTGCTGGCGCGGCTGACTCTGTGTCTTCGTCATCCTCCTTTTCGGCCGCTTCCTCTCCATCGTCCTCTGTATCTTTTGTGGTTTCCTCTGAGGCCTCTTCGGTCGGTTCCGCAGATTCTGCTGGAGTTTCGGGCGTGGGCTCTTCTTCCTCCTTTTCTTCCTCTTCGGCAGGCTTCTCCTCTACACCCTTAGTTTCAGCCTCTGCCACCTCCTCTTCCTCCTCTTCTTCATCTTCCTCCTCGTCTTCATCGTCCTCGACCGGCCGGCTGTCATCTGCATTGTTCTGCGGCACAACAACCTGGTGCTTGCCGTGGTTGACGCGGCTGGCATCGCTAATCTTAAAGTACAGACCAAAGCCAAGGACACGCTGCGGCGGCGGCATGTGGTTCTTCTCGCCGCGAATGTCAAAGGATCCGGGCGGCAGAATATCGCCGTTGACCGTCGACTTGAAGACCTGGTTCGAGTGTACCCAGTAGGCGCCCATGCCGGCCTTGGTGTCCCAGGCCTCGGAGGCGCAGACGGCCAGCGTGCCGGCTTGAGCCAGCGTTGCGGGAGGGATGGGCGCGTCGACGTCCGTGTCAGGCCGGTTCTTGATGATAATCATGCCGGGCGAGCCCTTGAGGTCGGCGTGCACATAGACATCACCACGACGCAGGTGCTGCCGGTACAGCATCTCGCACTGCTGTGACTCGCGGGCGGCCAGGATCAAGTGACCGTCGGACGAAATAAACCACAAGAACTTTTCGAACCAAAGCTGGCGGCGGATCAGTTGCGGGGCGGGCTTGCCCGTCTTTTGCACACGCTTGAGCTCCTCGGCCACCTTCTTTTCGGCATTGCGCAATGCCATCGACGTGACTTCCTTGGTCTTTTGCTCCTTGACGGCGGCCACACGTTTCTGGTCGTAGTACTCGCGGGCGTTGCTCCAAGCAGACAGGGACAGCTTGACGTCGATGTCAATCATCTTGCGGCCCTCGTCTGCGTCTTGGTCTTCGCCGCCAGTACCGTCCTGGTCCTGATCGTAGGCGCCGTCTTCGTACTCTTCCTCCCAGCCTTCTTCAGGCTCCTCATCAAGACGCAGGGTAATGGTGCCCTCGGCCAGTTTCATGGGCAGCTTGATGAGGGCGGCCACCGGGTTGCTGCTGGCGCTGTTCTCAATCATCACTTCGAGATCGCCCCAGTCCATGCCCAGCTGCAGCTGCTCGTTGACGGCATCAATGGCCAGCTGCACCCAGTCCTGGTTGGCCTGGATGGCGGCGGCTTTGCGGGCATTGAGCTGCTGCGTTTCCTGGAGGGACTCGATGCGCTGTGCCTGGTCTCGCCGAGTAGCCTCGAGCTTCTTGGAGGCGGCCGACTCTTGCTGGTGGACCTGGCGGTCGGCCTTGAGGCCCTGGAGGTGCGAATAGAACTCGTCGGCGGCCTGATTAAAAGTGTCAAAGGGCAGGACGACGTATTTGGGGTCAAGCTCAAACTGGCGCGGGCTAAAGGGGTGAAAGTCGACATAATCGAGATCGGTCCGCTTCGACGGCGGCGGGGTCGTGCTTTCGCTTGCCGGTTCCGTAGGTCCCGCCTCTGCCTGTGCCTGTGTCTGTGCCTGCGCCTGTGCCTCTTCTGCTGCCTTTGCTTCACCCTCAGGCACCTCCTTCTTTGTCGCAATAATGTAACCACGGCAGTTAGCGCCAGCCTTGGTCAGGCCCTCCGTCTCAGTGCGCACGGCCTGCAGCACCTTTAGCAGGGCTTGCAAGCGTGCCTCGTCGGCAAGGATATCCTCAGGCTGGGCCGCAGTTGTCGTGTCGAAGCCAGACAGCAACAGGTTGTGGTCGATCAGCACCTGAGAGAGGTCCGTAAAGGACAGCGCCAGAATTCGGCTGAGGCCCTTTGTCTTCTTCTTTTTCTTGGCCGGCACCACCACTACTGGTGCACTTTCACCTCCCGCTGGTGCTGTCTTGGGCGCATCCGCTGCGACTGCCTTTGCCAGCACCTCGCGCAGCTTATCCATTGACAGCTCCGGAACCTCGGTAACGTTTGTGCGCGCGCCAATGGCGTACGGGCTGCCCACACTGAGCGTCACATCCAAGCTGGCACTGCGGAACGCCGCCACCGTGCGCTGCAGCGCCAGCACCTTGGAGTTGGCGTCTGTCAAGACAACATTGCCGGCCGAGAAGAACTCGAGGTACAAGCGCAGCTGCCCGTCGTGGAAGCGCAGCTCAATGATGCGGTCCGTGCCGACCTGGGAGACGCCCGAGACCAGGCGACCGTTGAGAAACGTGCGCAGACGGCTGACAAACGCCGAGGGCGCATTGGCCGCACCGCCGCCACTGTTGCCGCCGGCCGCCGCATTGGCCGAGGCGCGTGCATCGTAGGCTGTGAGGTGGCAGCGGAAACCGGAGTCGACGACGAGCTGGTGCTTGTCCTGATTGCGGGAGAAGCGGAGGAGGATGGTCTTGTTGGAGGAGGAGCTCGAGGACGCGGCCGAGGGAGGGACGAGGTCGTAGACGTTGGAGATGCGGGTGCCGGTGAGGGCTTGGTTGAGCTCGTGGCTTATTGCCTGTAAGAAAAGGTGATGCCAATGGCGGGGTGGTTAGAGACGACAGAACAAGGGAGGAACAAGGGTAGAGGGCGGGCGCATAGTGGCGCGCGGGGTCTGGTGGCATACCCGGACATCGAGAGAGGAAAAGCGCTGCTTCATGGTGGCTGCATATCACGGCAGGGCTGTATGTGGTTTGCCAATGGACAGGATCGTCAAAAACCGCGAAAATGGCCAAGTTGGAAATGAGGCACGTTGGAGCTCAAATACTACAGTTGGGGCAGTTGCGACTGGCGCCCTAATAGTGGTATCGATTGTCGGTTTTAGCTTGTCAGAATGAACCAGAATGACTCTGGCCGGCGAAGGCGGGTTGGGCGAGGGCAGGTTGGCGGGCGAAACGGGCGATGGCAAAGCAGAGGGGCGGGGCAGAAATTACGTCAGCGAAGAGTTGACGCTTGAGGCCAGCCGCGACTAACACAGCCCCAAACGGCAACTTATTATAAGTGACGTGCATGTTCTGCACTCAAAACTGTACTCACAAAGACTCATAATACAAGGTGCAAGTTGTATCAATCCAATATCAATTGAGGCCAAAACAAAAGGTAGTCTATTATTTCCAGAAGTTGGACCAGGTCCAAAGAAGAGAAGAGCGAAAGAAATACCAGAAAAACCATACAGTACACTCAAAAATACAAGCCAAGTCACCCCCGATTTGTTGCCCCTTGTTTGCCCCTGAATAGTAAACACTTCGACCAATTCCAATAAAAGATAACCAAAAACAATACCAACAACGTAATCAAAACAGTCCAAACCCAAAGAAATATTACTTCACAGTGTATATCGAAACAGAACCAAACCAAGAAGAAAAAAAATAGAGTTTTACAGTTGCTTTTAACAGACAAGACAAGACAAAAGATCATGTCTGGCTCAGCTGGCGCAGCTCAATCTCGCGCTCGCACGACAGCCACTTCTTCTTGCCGACACGCATCTCGTAGTGCGGTGCAATGTCGCTGACGTCGTGCATCGACGCCTGGATGCCATTGCACGTCTTGCTGCGGTAGGTGTCCACTAAGAAAGTTAGCGAGGGGTGCATTGTCAATCACTCAAGGAGAAGGGGTACGTACAAGCTTTCTGGAGGAAGATGCGGCGGCCGGCAAACGCCCGGCTCTGCAGCCAGGCCATGCGGCAGCCTAGGTCGTTGAGCCGCACCTGCTTGCGGCGCAGAGCCTTGCGCATCCGCGGCACAGCCATCTCGGTCTCGACGGCGTCACCCACGGGCACAGGAGCCATCGTCGTCGTGCCGTCCAGGCTGTCGCTGCCACCGGACATGGCCAGACGCTGGCGGCGATGGTGACGGCGTCTGCGGCCGGCACCAGCATCGCTGCTGGCCTCGACCTCGTCGCCACCGTCGTCCTCATTATCGAGGTTCAGGTCCTCAACGTCGCCCAGGTCGTTGAGGAAGAAGCGACGACCAGTAGGGCTCGGTGGCGGGCTCTCCATCTCGCGAGGGAAGAAGGAGCCCGGGCACACAGCGTTGGAGCGGCGGAACGAGTCGGGGATCTCGCTGGTGTCAACCATGTTCAGTGTGACACGCACACGGAGACGCGAGCCGCGGTCCTCAACCAGGACAAACTTGCGCTTCTTGGCCTCGGGCACGTCGGGGAACAGGCCGTCCGGCTGGGCCACGACCTTCTTGGTACTCGCACCGCCGGCCACACTACCGGCACTATGTGCAATCGCCACAGACGACGACATGGGCGGCAGAGCGGCACCGCCAGAATAGCCACCGTAGGGGCTGTCAAAGACGTGGGCCGGACGGGAGTCCTGGGCAGCGTTGAGGCCCGGCGCCACAGGGGCGCCACTGGCCGGTGCCTGGTTGTGGTGGTGTTGGCTCTCGTCAACATACGAGTCTTCGCTCTCGCCTGTAGTCAACATGGTCAGCTTGATGAACGGAATATAAGATGGAGACGCAGGAGAAGAAGATGTGCGGTGGATCAACAAGATGACAACGACAACGACAACGACGACGATGATGTATGATGGACGATGTATGATGAGAAGATAAAGGAGGAGGAAGACCGACGACCGAACGATATGGACAACAACATCCCCCCTCAGGCCACTTGACCACGACGACAATGAAGAGGAGGGCGGCATAAGATACCAATGACACAGGTCCCATGCCAGTGCAAGAGAACATCCTCTCACATCGACATGATGGGATACCGAAGAAGGATTAACCCAAGCAAACAAGCATGAGCAGGGGGGGCGGGAGTGAGCGGGGAGGCCATGACAGACTAGGCAAGGATTGGGAAAAGGAGACCGAGATGGTGGGTATGATGCAACGACAAGATGCCATGGGGGGCGAAGCAGAAGGGGATGACTGGGCCCCAAAGGCAAGGACAGGGTTGTGTGGCAGCTTCCAAACAAGGGGGTAATGGGTAGATGGGGGGACTGGCAGATGGCAAACATAAGACGTGATAGGGGGGAAAAGCCACTTCCAGATGCAGTAAGTGAGAAAGAAATATGTTTGGTAAAAAACGACTCGTCTTTCTTTCCAATAAGAAAACGTTCTGCATAAAGAGAAGAAAAAGAAGAAAAAGGGGGTCGCATAGCATGTCGATTCCCGTCTCCGCCACACGGCGTCACGAGAATGGCTCAGGCGGACCACTTTCCACAACCAGAATACTCTCTAGCTTTCTTATATGCTTGCGCGGCTGCTTGCCTCGTACACTTGCTTCTTTGGCCATTGGGCCCGTTTCTTTTCTCCTCTCGCTTGGCGCGGCTACATCGCACGAACGTGGCCCTGCCTCGTCTGCCACGCGAGAGAGTGAAGAATCAGAAAAAAAATGCAGAGCAGAAAACACAGCAAAAAAGAGCAGGAATAAACGGTGAACAAGAAAAAAATCAATGGCCCCTGTGCCTATCTTGACGCGTCCCGCGCTTTATACACCAACCCTGATATATCCCCAGCTTCGCCGTTTCCTTTTCCGTCCTTCTCTCCTTGGCCGTTCTCCAGCTCTCTCCGGGTCCATGGCTACAGGTTGCAATCCCGAGACCAGCCCAGCGAGCCTTAAGCAGGCGTCAAACATGGCAACACCGCTAGGCAACGCTGGGAAGAAAATGCAGCGGAAACTGAACAAAAGGGGCAACAGTAAGAGACACATGATAAGCCTACAGTGACAGTTCACTGCGGCCCAGCACGACACATAAGAGAGTTTGAGAGTAGTGTACAGATTCCTTTTTTGCTGCGCGCCAGCTCTGTCGCCTGAGCAACTATTTTTAAAAGGGGAAGATTCGAGCGCCTATGAAGAGTATATATCAAACATGACCAAAGAAAATGAAAAAAGAAGAGTGCAAGGAAAAAAAGGAAGGAATCTGAACAGTCGGACCAAGGAGAGAGAGAACAAGGAGAACAGAAAACACAAGAGAAATCTTTAGAGGAACCAGAACCAGACGAACCAAGACATGGCTGTCGAAACCTTCGCCAGTGGATAAAGAGAAACCGGAAAGGAAATTTGGATATGACAGTGTAAGGAAATATGAGAGAGAGAGGAAAGAAAATATGGAGAGAAGAAAGAAAAAAGGAAAAAAAGAGTATATAGAAAAGCGATCTTTGAAGAAAGGTATCAAAACGTCGTGCCAGATTCGG
The DNA here is from genome assembly GCA_029298735.1 of Ophiostoma sp. CBS 140.51. Lineage (NCBI taxonomy): Eukaryota > Fungi > Ascomycota > Sordariomycetes > Ophiostomatales > Ophiostomataceae > Ophiostoma > Ophiostoma sp. CBS 140.51. The sequence goes on along the minus strand of JANSLP010000087.1, from coordinate 8,612 downwards.
TCATAACGGGAAAATGTGTAAAAGGCAGAAAAGAAAAACAGTGAAAAAATGTGTAGGCAGAAGAGAAAAAAACCAAATCAATCAGATATCTACATCTGATGGAACATACCAGCTTCGTCTCCGCCAGCGTGTGCCGAAGTGTCAGCGTGGTGGCTGAGCTGCTGGGGCATGCCGTGCATCGGCTTGCCCATCGGGGCACCAATGTTGGGGAGCTGGGCAGGGCCGCCCAGGTGGGCAGGAGACTGCTGGCCGACGCCAGAAGTCATGCTGCCGGGAGTAGAGCCGGCGTTCTTGCGGGTGCCCATCTTCGCCATGCGACGGACGCGGCGACTCCGCAGACGGGGGTCCTGGTTGCTGTTACGCCAGCTATCGACAGCGCGCTGGATCAGACCACGCTTGCCGCGCAGGGGCGGGTTCAGCTGAGCAAGCGACCAGCCGACAGTGTTGCACTCACTCTCATACTGCAGGCGGTTGCCCCGGTACTGTTCGCGAGGGCAGCACGCACGAGGGTAAACACAGTTGTCCTGCTTGAACTCGGGCGACAGGTCATCGGTAGAGACGGACTCAACATCGCAGCGGATCGTGTACTCCATCTTGACGCGGTCGCGGGAGTACTCAAAGGCAATCCACTGCACACCGTTCTGGTCCTGGCGCACCACTAGCGGCGTCGTGGCAGGGATGGGGCCAGGAGCGGCGTTCGGGTTCACTGCTGACGGGCCAGCGTTGCCCGCCTGGCCGGAAGGAAGAGGGCTCGTGCCGTTCGGCTGGGGAGTGTGTGCGGAGTGTTGTTGCGGGTGCTGGGCGGTCTGCTGGGGGTGCTGAGGGTGCTGAGGGTGTTGCGGGTGCTGAGGGTGCTGCGCGTGCTGCGGGTGCTGTACATGCTGCGGGTGTTGCTGCTGTTGCTGTGAGTGCAGACTCTGTGTCTGGTGTGCCTGGTGTGCCTGAAGATTCTGTGCGTGCATGTTCTGCGCCTGCAGGTTCTGAGCCTGGACCTGACCCATAGAGAGCGGCGAAGGTGCGTTCGGGGGGCCGGTTTGGCGCGAGAGCTGGGGGGTGAGGCTCTGGACCTCCATCTTCGTGTGGCGCGGGCTGCCTGCCAATGCCGACGGGCTGTGCTGGCTGGGGTGCTGGGCCATCTGGTGCGGCACGGGGGACGGTGCGCCATGAGACATCATCATACCGGGCTGGGAGCCCATCGACTGGTGCGGAGCTTGTGTGTGTTGGCCGTAAGGAGAAGGGGCGGCCGATTGCGGCATAGGCTGGTACTGCTGATGCTGGCCATAGTACATCTGCTGCTGATGGAGTGGCGGCGGCTGGCCGTACAGACTCCGCTGCTGATCATGGGCGCTTGTGGAAGCCACAGAGGCAGGCGAATTTGATTGCTGTGTGTGGTAAGACATGGGCGGGTATTGAGGTCTGGACATCGTTGCGGTCATCATCTCTGTTGTAACAGAAAAATCGATGGTCAGTTTACATTACAAATGGTCCCAGTTGAAAGTCGGGAGAACTCGTTCTGGCACAAAATATAGATTACCTGCAGAGGTATACCCGCTGTTCGCAGCGGGGGCGTAGGGACTAGATTGGTAGCTGTAGAGATCTTGCGAATGGTGACCACTGTTGTGCTGTGGCTGCTGGTGGTAGACGGGATAAGGCGAAGGCTGCTGAGGTTGCGATGTCTGGGCCTGAGTCTGTTGATGAACTGTGCTCGAGGGACGAGATTGTTGTGAATGAGGTGCTTGGCCCTGTGGTTGTTGATGTGAGTGGTTGTGGTGCTGCATAGACCTGGTCAGTAAAGGACGGTCCTGCGGAACGCTGTTTATATGTGAACCAGGCACAAGTTGGTAATAAATAAAAATGGAAAATGTTTTGTTGTAGGAAAAAGAAAGAAGGGGAAGGGGGGTGGCGGGGCAGGTGCGTCCCGGCGTGTTTAATTATATGTCTCGACACAACGCTGATGAGCAGGGGGATGAAAGCTAGTGTTTGGGGGGAAATAGAAGGGTAATGGGAAGAGAAGAGGGAAACACGAAAGCCAGGCCTGCCGCGAGTCTTATTTGCTGTGATAAGAAACGGCAAAGAAAAATCAGGGGCGGGAGATGATCTGCGGTAGAGGCGACAGATACCACCACAACACCTATTCAAAACCAGGGCTCGCTGAACCTCCAAAATATTCGTGTACTGGGTTTGCTCCGAGTAACCCCTTTCTCTGGTTTCCACTAAGAACCAAGAGCAGGAACGTTTGTGCCGAAAAGCGCTATTGCATCAAGCAAGTGCTAGGGTCGCAACGTGTTGCAGGGGCAGAAAGATGGGGGCTCGATTCACGCGTCCTCAACCTCTTATCAAAATGTTGTGCAGCTCACTCAGCAGACGCAAGACATTGACGATGATGAGATGGTTCCAGAGAAGTTGTGTGTATGCTGGTGAGAGGCGGGCATGTAGGTGAAGGGTGAGGGTGGTGTGCAGATTCAAGATGGAAAAGTAGGGCCTGACCAGTGGTGATAACTGGATCCGGTAAGGCGAAAAGATGACGAGCGGTCGGCAGACAGGGCAGATGGGTAGGGGTGTTGAGATGTGCTGGGTTCATGTTGACGAACGGCATTGTGTACATACAGAACTGAATCTAACCGGAAAGAAAGGAGCGTGTAAAAGAAAGGACGAAGATGCAGAATAGTTGTTTGTTGAAAAGAGAGCGTGAAGCGGCGAGATGTTGAAGATGAAGACAAGGAAGTGCTGTATAATAACAACAAAACGGGTGGGGGGGAGGTGAAGAGAGGATGTCCAGGTTCTTATGTAGGCCAAGGGCAGAATGGCGAAGAAACTAAAATTAATGAAAACAGGAGAAGGATATGGACCTGTGTCGCAAGACCGCTTTGGGCTTTTTTTGCTTTGGTTTGGGAGTTTTTTTTAGTGTTTGCCTTCCAGCTTCCCCTTCCTTGGTTGAAGGTGAGTTGAACTTTCCTTAACCGTGGAGGAAAAGTGGGCACTCGCAGGCAGTGGACAAGAAACCCATAAATTCGGGGGGAGCATAACATCGTTGAGATGAGCCAGGGCAGAGGTTTGAATGGGCGAATGAAGGACAGCGGATGGACCAGGATCAAGGATGCTAATCTCAAGGAGAGAGCATCGTCTGGGAGGTCTGGGACAAGCCTGGAGGAATAGGGGTGTGCAAAAAAGGAGAGGGGCACGCTCTTGGGGGAACATGCGAGAGTCAAGCATGGCCAATGGGCAACGTCTGCTGCAGAACCCACACCCATTCGGCGATTGCCCAATGGAGAGCCACAAGCCGGGACAGGGGGGAGACAAGCCGGGGGTTTCGAAAGACTGGAACTCGGGTGCCTCGCTGGTGGCTGTCGCCCCCCCTTTGTTTTTCCCCTAATCCCAAACTCGACAAGGGCGGTGTGTGTAAGAGACGATCCTTGTCGTTCTTGTCCACAGAGTCAGGAGCCAGGAGCACCAGCCATAGCACGCGCCACAAGAAAGTGGTGCGCAGCCAGTCCGATGTGCTGCCACAGAGGCGCAGAGGCGCAACTGGTCTTTGGTCTTGCAGTAGTGGGAGCTGACGCCTTTGGTGAACTCTGCTGAACTCTCTGGCCTCCCCGTTGAGCCAGGCAAGAAAACCAGGCAAGAAGGTCTGTTGAAGCTTTGGCATTGGCTGCCGCCATCCTGTCCGCATCGAGCCATCCCTGAGACGATGCAACCTCAAGAAGACGCTTGCAGTGGGAGGATTTCTTTTCTTTGCACGTCTGTCTCGTCCCAAGTGTAGAAACGTTGACAGTGTTTTGCCGCACAATCGAGATCGCTTCTTGTAATGGGGGAGGGGGGACAACAAAGAACTTTGCGGCATCTCCATCGTGTCGAGGGCTCTCCATTCTTCACCCAACTGGGTCGATTTCACACCGAGGCTTTTTCTCTCCAACGTGAAAAGTCAAATCAAGCCTAAAGTGCCCAAAGTGCTATTCCACCTGCCAACTTAGACAGCAAAATAGCCCAGCGGCCGTTGGTGGCCACCATTCCACTAACAGCCGTTGGCAGACCGCCTAGCGGAAGTACCCCGTGGCTTTCAAGACAACGAACAAAAGAAAGAGACCCGTTATCCTTTGTTGGAAAGGAAAAAACAGGGCCAGGGCAGCATCCAGTGCCCGCGCGGCGCTAGACCTGCCTTGGGCTGGAAGCGTCGTGTGGGACGGGGCGCCCTAGTGCTTGGTGAAACAGAGCAACCCCTGCAATTCCCACCCTCTTTTTCCTCACAGACCGAGCCGTCGGCTGGCGTTTGTTGCGGTGGCCCTGAAAGGCACCACACCAGTGGACTGCCTCCGTTCTTTCTGGAAACAAAACTTGATTCCACGAAGTGTCTGGGAGGGGGGTGGAATGTGCTTGGGTTGCGCTGAGCCAACAGCAGTGTCAAGGGAAAGCGTGCAAGGTGGAAGATAGGGTAACGTCTAACAGACAACACAAGACAAGTCTGAGAGGGCGACATCGAGAAAAAGAAAGAAGGGAAGAGAGGGGGAAAAAAACATACGCCGTCAACGGACCAACTTCCCTGCTTTGAATAAAATATGACCACTCAATGGTCGAGTTATCAAATTCAAAACGAGGAATAGGGGCCGAAAATGACGACTATGCAACTGTCAAGTCTGCAACTAGCTGACCGACAAATAAAATAAAAAGGAAAGCAGAATGGTTGACACGGGAAGGAGAGGCGGTGACGGGGAACAGAGGCGGCACGCCGACCCGTGGAAAGCGGTGGGTGGGTGATGGGTGGAAGAGGGCGAGGCCCAGGAAAGAAAAGGAGCAAGTTGGCGGTGCAGTGTGCTAGAAGCCATATGCAGGTTGCGCAAAAAAAAAAAAAAAAAAAAAATAACTCACGTCATAAGGCTCTTCTTTGGCCTGAACTGACTGGCGGTGTTGTTGCGCCATTGTCAATCCCATCGATGCGGGTATGTAGTGATGCGTATGCTGTGTCAGTATCATGTCAGTAAAAAAGACGACCTATAAAAGTATAATGCGATGCGATGCTTGATATCAAAGAAAGGCGTGGGTCAGCCTCCAAAACGGGCAAAAAAGATGGGATGGTATGTATGCGTGTATATCGCCAGGGTATCTGTGGCCGTACGTGCCGGTCTTACACGGACATATGCCGACAAGCCCCATCAAGACCGGTCACCAGAGGACATGGGAGGCTCGGACGACACAGCGACACAGCGACACAATGCTGCCACTGGAATGCATCTGAGGCCGGTGGACAGACCGTTCAGGGGTTCGTGCAGTGAGGATTGGGGGTTTCGAACGAGGGTACGGCGAGGGAGGAATGGAGGGGGATGAACAATGGAGATGGAGCTGCAGGAACAGAAGCAGCAGGCGGTGGTATGGGGAGAACAGACGGTCTAGAAATCACACGAGCGGGTATGCGCGTGCGTCAAAGCTGTGGCCGTCCTGCGGGCGACCTGTGGCAGATGCAACTCCGGAGTTTGCAAGTTCGGGCGGGCGTCTGGTGCGGCTGTTTGCCTGGATGTCTTTCGGTTTAGGGCCGTGTAAAGAGGCGGGCAATGCGAACGAGTGTATGGATTTGTATGGGATTGCTGGCTAGATGGACCGGAGTATGAACGATGTCGTGGGTTTGGCGGGAAAGGGTGTGCGTGTGCGGGAGTATGTATGTGTATGTGTATGTTGTATGTAGGAACGAATATGCGCGTGTCTGTTCAACCCGGTTTTCAAGGGTGGCCGTGCACGCGAGTCGACCAGGGAGTCTGGGACAAACGTAGGAGATGCAAGGAATGAGGCAGAGGGAAAGGGTAGGGAAGAAACAAGATATAAAATAGAAAACTAAGAAACGGCAAGAGGCAGGAAACTGGAAACTTGGGAAAAGGTCAAAACAAACGAACGAGGCAGAGAGGAGTGCAAGAGTGCAGAGCAAAAGAATTAAAAGGCGAATAGAATATCTTCAAAGACAGCAGGGGTGGCGGAAAGTAGGAAGATAAAAGGGACCAGGGGAGGCACGGAAGACAGGGAAGATGAGGAGACATCGGTGCAGGAAACGACCCGGCCCTTCGTTTCTATCATCCGCATGCATACTCTCTTCTTTGCACTCTTATTCTTCTTTAATTTTCCAAGACTCACCCCAGATGGCAATTATCTGCAGTTGGATCGTGTGCAATCGTGTGCAAGATACGTCGTACTCTATCGAAAAACTCCGCAGTCGTATGGGGAGCGATGTCTCATGGGGTCTTCAAGCGCAGAAGCTAGAGAAGATTTGGAGATGGGGATGAGAGGGCGTCGAAAAAAGAGGAAAAACTGGGCAAATTTGAAGAGTCGGAAACAGCCTCGAGTGTCGAGTTGTCTGTCGAGTGATAGTGTGGGTTGGGGGTGTGGTACGTGCGTGCGTTGAGAGTGCAGCAGGGTGCCGCGATCACAATGCCGAGGGTGTCTGGCTGTGTAAATCTGAAACGGCGTGGAGCTGGTCAGAAAACGCAAATGTCAGCCACGCCAGAAGCCGTTTGATTTCAAAGTTTGGGTGGGCTCCTCTGCGTTTCTTTTGAATGTTTTCTTTTTCTTTTCTTTTTTCCGTTTCCTGTCGTCTGTCGTGTTTCCCCTAGCGGATCCCTCACTGCTGGACCACTGTTGAATCCACTGGGCCAGCCAGGCCAGTAGAGCCATTCTTTTCAGTATGGCTGATGTGCCAGCTGTCTCCAGCTGATTTCCCACAGCACCGGATAAAAATAGAAAATAGCAGAGTGGGGGAGAAGGTAGCCTGTGGCGAAGGCAGAGGAGCTCAGCAAGCTCAGCGCTCAGCCAGAGGCAACGGTGTATATTTCTGTGTCCATCTCACGGTCGGCTGTTCACTGCCATCTTGCCCGCGCCTTGCCGTTGGAACGGTATGTTTCTCTGTACAGGGTTGTCCGAGCCTTGGGCGAGTAGTTGGCTCTAGCTGCTTTCTTGTTTTCTTGGTTTTGTTTCCCGCGGTTTTGTTCTTTTCTTTTCTTCTTCTTCTTTTTCGTTTTGTTCGGCTTGCCTCCGTCCTGGTTTGAATTGTCGACGTTTCATGCCTTTCTGCTTTCGCTCGGCCTCGTCCTGCTGCCCGTAACTATCCCAATAACAACAATTCATGCGATTCCTCAAGTGGAATTAGGGTGGAACGCTGCCGAAATTGAGACAGGACCGCCTATGCCAGAGGTTGCCCCACGCTGACAGAATAGTGGGAATGTGTGGGTGCTGGCATGTGCTGGTAGCAAATAACAGTAGGCCGGAACGGTGCAAGTAACTTGTATCCTCGACTTGAAGAAACAGCCGCAGGATGCGGCAGGGTTGCTGAAGACAAGCGCAGGCGAGGCAATAAAACGTCCACCAACTCAACCCAGAGGAGAAGGAGGAGCAAACAGGGCTGCAAAATCGGGAGGTCGACGCGTGCTGCATGACGCGAAGAACGGACGACATGTGGCCGGCCAAGCAAAGAGAAGCCAAAGGAAGACGTCGACGAAACGGGAATGAAAAACAAAGAGAAAGAAAACCAGGGAAGCCTCAAAGAGTCGTAGTATTGAAACCCCAAAGGATGAAATCACTTACATGAATTTTGATTCTGCTTAGAAAGCCGGTGCAAGCGAAGCACCACGGTACACAAGGTTCAGAGCTGGACCTGTTGTCAAACACAACCGGGTGTACAAGAACAGGGGTAATAAATGTTAAATATAGTGGAGAAAAGTACATCTCGTCCAGAAGACGTTCGGCAAGGGTTTTGGAGAGTCGAGGTGGTGGAAAGGACGAGAAAAGGAGTTGTCTGTCTCTGAAAGGGCATTGGATTTTATGGATGTATCTTTGCACCCATTTCACTAAAAGAAGGTACGTGCAGGGGGGACGGTTTGCTCCCTGTTCTGTGTACTCGCACTAACATTTATTACCCCTGTGGACCATGTACTCGTCTCGCTTTGCCCTGCGAGCAACCTTGTCTTTTGTTCTTTTTTAATTTTTGTGTCGTTCCGCCGGTGCTGAAGAAGATCCGTGCAGGTGGAATGCTCGCGTGCAAGCCACTCAAGTCAAGACCTCCGATCCACACGTGCGGTTGCTGGTAGCCGCGCCAGACACACAAGAGAGCCACGAGTTTGTGTGGTCAAGTCGACAGGGCTGCCAAGCACGATCAGTTCGTTCAAAGAAACCAGAGCCTGGCCAGTCTGCTAGGATGTGCAGCTTGCTCGCAGATTGCTGGGGGAGATGCGAGACGGGTGTGAGATTTTGCAACTCCACAGGGGAGCCAAGGTACCAGGGCATTGGAGGAAAAGGACAGTTGGATGCAGGCAAAAAGCCGTTTTAACTCAAGTACCAGTGCTGGGTTTGTTTCTGCAGCCGCGTCGTCGCAACCAACAGTGACTAACCTTTTTATACGCGTTCGCGCCAAAATCACACCAAAAACGGCTATTATGCATGTTTTCACAAAAAAAAAATCACAATAAATTCAATAAAATTGATGTATCGATCAGGATTGGCTTTCAGATAGATGGATGGTTATAGTTTATTTTGAATGTAGTTACGGCTTCTTGAGAATGGACCTGCACAACATTGGTGCCTTCTTCCGGCGCAAGGGTGTTGACACACTGCGCGACCGTACCGTGTTTGAGTTTGTCACA
>JANSLP010000086.1:0-111549 GCA_029298735.1 Ophiostoma sp. CBS 140.51 | reverse complement strand
TCAAGGGTGACCCGCTGGAGTGGCGCCGTTTCTTCAAGAAGATGGCGCAGCTCTGCAACGAAGCCGTCTACTCGCCCGACGATGGAGACGCTGGCGGCAACTTTCTGTTGTTGATTTATGCGATCTCGATAGCATACACTAAATCTTTCAACTACGAGAGATGTAACTTAAGCATATGAGTATACTTGAGTTTTCAGTCAGAGTTTTTGAATAAAAGAGTGCCTTTGCTAATAGCAACTATATCTTGAGAAGTTATACACAGGCGGCAATGGGGAAAGAAGACATGCCGAGATATGTCCGGCCACAATATAAGGAATAAACACCCAGGAATTCATCGGAATGGTCTGGCTGATACCAGCAGAAGCTATACGCAGATGAAAGAATGGCCATTAAGATAACGCAGATACTCTGTCAGTTTTAAAACATAATGGACAATGATGGAAGTGATAACGACCAATGAACAGTAGTAAAGAAAAGCTATAGAGATAGATAGCTCGGTCGGATTGTCCGACACAAGAAAGAATTGTGAAATAATAGTCTACACTGGAGAGCCATTCTCTCCCATACAGCTTGGCATCGATATACAACCACGCCTTAATGGGTCTGCACAACAATGGCGGCCACCTCAGAGTCGATGATGGGACCGTGGTACTCCTTGCGGGCACGGATAAAGTACCAGATGAGACTGAAGATCAAGACACCCGAAGTAACGACAATGCTGTAGTTCATGGTCTGGGCGTTTGGGTGGTACTCGGAGGGCCAGAGGGAGAAGAAGATGACAAAGACCATGTAGCAGCAGGCGTAAATGTTGTTGGCAATACCGAGCCAGCCGGGGACATGGAACCAGCCCCAGGAGTGGTCTTCGGCAATGATTTCGAGGGCAGCGACGGTACCGTCGGCGAAGCTTGGGGAGGTCTGGGCAGTAGCCAAGTCCACCTTGTTACTCCCAGTGATGGCACTCTTCTCGGGGGCATCGGCAATGTCAGCGTCGCCATCGGCATCACTGCCAGCAGGACCACCGGCCAAGACCTTCTCGGGCACCTCTTCGGGATCGACCGATGTCGAGGCCTTGCCCGGGTAGGGCTTAGTTACAAATCAAATAAACCCTAAAAAAGGTCAAATATATTTCCCATTTATTTATACATTATTTATCTTTATATTAATTAATAATTTAATAGGAATGATACCTTATAGTTTTGCTTCAACTAGTCTGGCCCTTGATGCGGCGATAGAGGAGAAAGGCCGAGGGCACAAAGTAGGAGCCGTAGAAGCCGGTAATATTGAGCGAGACGACGTCGTTAAACGCGGCCGAGGAGCCAACATAAATCAGACAAATGACAGCCGAACAAGCACCGACGACCAGAATGGCATTGATGGGCACCTGGTTGCGCTTGTCGACCTTGCGCAGAGTGTCGCTAAAGGGCGCGCCGCGATCGCGAGCAAAGGACCAGGACATGCGCGAGGCGGTGGTCAGGATACCAATGGCACAGGACCAAGTCAGGGCCAGAGTGACGGCACCGAGAGCCACAGCGCCGGGCACGCTCTTGAGGGCGTTGTAAAACACCTGGAGGAATGGGTAGCCAGTGGCTGAGTTGAGGACTGAATCGACATCGCCGACGTTGTAGAGGAGAGTCAGCATCATGGTGAGACCAATGATACCGTTGAAGACCAGACTGGTCATGATGGCTAAGGGCACGTTGCGTGAGGGACGGTCGACCTCCTCGGCCATGTGGACACTGCAGTCGGCACCGACAAAGTTGGAGACGCAGCCGACGTAGCCGACCAGATAAGACAGGCCCTGGGTGGGCCAGCCGCCCTCGTTGATGCTGGTGGTAAAGACAAAGGACGACGTGGAGTGCTCGCCATAGGCCCAGAGGCAGCCCACAACAGTGAAGAAGCCGGCAACGTGCAGCATAATGGTGCCAATCTCAAACTTAGGCTGAGAGCCGGGGATGATGGCGTTGATCAAAATGGCCGAGAAGATCATGGCCCACGCAAACAGCGTGCCCTGCCACCGCTGAGCGCGTTCGGCGTAGCTGGGGTCCCGCAGGATCATGAGGCCCTGGAGAATGGTGCCGCCGTAGATGCAGTCCGTGGCAATGGTGGAGATCCAGGCCATGGACGTCAGCCAGCCAATCAGATAACTGGCAAACTCGCGGTAACCGTTGGGCGCGAGCATAAAGACCCAGTAGTACTGGCCGGCGGCAATGGGTGCCATGGACGCCAGCTCAGAGATGACGAGGTAGACAGACATGGAAGACAGCCACGAGATGATGTAGCCGTAGACCAGACCGGCAGGGCCACCGTTGGTGAAGCCGAGACTGAGCAGGGACAGCACGGCCTCCCAGATGATGAGCTCAGAAGTGGCGAAACCAAGCAAGGACCAGAAGCCGAAACGACGTTTCATTTCCTGCTTCTTGCCGAGCTTGGCCAGGCCGACATCATCGGATGTGAGGGCCATCTTGAACGGAGGGAGGGAGTTGTCGAGTGAGAAGGGGAATATAGGAAGAGGCAAGAGAGGAAGAGAGAAAGAGAATAAATCAAATGTACAATGAGAGGATGAAAGAGATGGAGAAGGAAGCTGTGTTGTGGTATTGGAGAGGCTCGCCTGAGGGGGATCGTCAAGGAATGGTGGCGATGGGACGACGGGATGAAGGAAATATATATAAGTCTGTGCCTCTGATGTGTGCGATATATGCAAGATTTCTGTAAGTGGTATTATAGTGGGAGGGAGGTGTAGAAAGAGTGCAAGGACCGTGTAAGATGAGGTCGCAGTGTCCTATATCAAAGACGTACACACGGCGAGCATCGACCGCCAATGGGATAAAAGGGAATCAATAATAGACAAAGTGCTGGGGCAGAACGGTGGGAACAAGAAGCTCGTGCCAATAAACGAGACACCCAGTTCACTCAGCCCAATGGAGAATAAATATTGATAACAGGAAAGCAACAGAGCCGAATGTGTTACCTCCCCAAATTTAGGGAGAGAACAGCCTCCAGGTCGTGTGATATCGTGTTAGTCCCAATGGCCCGAAACTGAATGGACCCAACAAACAGCCCAAAATAACAGATTCCTGGGGGTGGATGGCCGGAAGGAAGGGGCAAGCCCAATGGCAGTGGACAGAAAGAGGAGGCAGTAGAAGGATGGGGATGGTGAGTCGGGGGCGTCCACGACTCGACGATAGCCGTGTGATGGGAGGCAAATGGAGAAGAAAACAAAGAAAATGGTGGACTCAAAGACAGCCCGTACAGCCAGGATCAGACTGTCATAGCGGTTGTGTGCTGGACCGCTGGGTGTAGACCGGCAATTGGGGGCTGCTTGTGGTCACCAGCGACAGTTGAAAATAGGAAGAGGAGCGAGAGTTGAAGAGGTGAAGGGCAGTAAAGCCAGTGAAAGCCTGTGAAGACCGCTGCACGAGTCAGACTTGAGGAAGACTGAGACGACATACAACGGCATTCGATGTAAATCCCCCCGCTGCACAGGATCCCAAGCTCCTCAACACTACGGACCCCCTACCCCGTTCCTACATTCGAAAATCAGATAGGTCCCTACCTCCCCCTCCTCTCTCCGGATGTTGATTGTTCGTCTTGGCTATGCCGAATCGGGCAAGTATACGGACCACAACGTGCCCCACCGGCGCTACCACTTCCAACCAGACAGGCGCCATTTTGACAGTCCGACTAGTCTTAGGGGAGATAACGTGGCAGCGATCCGGGAGGAGAGGAAACAGTCGTCTAAAAAATGTGGAAAAGCGCCCGCCAGACTGCTTTGGGCTATTTTCCCAGGCCGCCTGGCCCCCCAGCTGTCTAGGGCGCATGAGCGTGTGATAAGGCCGGGGAAGCATCTTGGAGACGCTGTTCTAAAGATACGACAGGCGAGAGGCTGCACGACGTATGGCACTAACCCAAAGACAATGCATTGATATGCCTGCCTACTTGGCCGTCTTGGCTCCTCTTTGTGGACACAGCGTGGAGGAGGCTTATTTTGTAAAAGCGACTTTGACGATGTCTTCGGAATAACAGGATGCTGATATCACGGGTGGTAAGCCACTGGTATCTTGGAGGCGCATTTACTAGGCTTCAGGACAGCCGGATATCGACAGCAGAAGATTCCGTCAATGTGAATGCCGGGAACTCGAATAGCGAGGTGTGCGTTGATGACTTTGTGAATTTTATGTATCTTTGTGTGTATTGCATATCAGCCCCATCCCCAGAAAAACGTTTTTTTTTATTTAAAAAAATGATTATATTTTAGACGCCACCTGTGTCGGGTCATATTTGCTTCAACCCGGTCAGCGAATATGCTTCCACTGTTGGAGACTCTCGTCACTGTAACCCACGCGTACCTTTTCTTTTTTAAAGTGTTACTTAGTGTGGTAAATGCCCCATTCGATCGTATAGCTGCAGCACGTCACGGTGCCTTTGGCGCCAATCTTTCCGGAGCCACCAAACCGGGCCACGGCGTCGTGGATGAGGTCGATTACGTCCTGGTTGGTGATATGGGTCGTCGTCAAGCCCTTTATGCGCTTCATTACCTGGACACCAAAGACACACAGGCCGGCGGACAGAATCCCGCGCTGGTCGGCACTGACAAGGTAGTCGCCCACGGTGCCCTCGATGTTCTTGACAATCTGCAGACAGTCAGCGACGGGCGGTGAGGCGTTGCTGGTCTGGTTGACAAAGGACGAGTCGCCACAGTCGCTGGCGGTGGTGGGTGGCGATGCACAGGGGTAGTCCGGGGTGGTGTTGGGTGACAGCCCCAGTTCCCCGGCCTTGTGGGCCATGTCGGCCGAGCACACGGGGATGCGGATGACGCCGGGCGTGGTGAAGTCGCCCCCAAAAGGTCCAGCATGGTGCCGCGGTTGGTCATGTCGGCCGGCCCGCCGCCGTTTTGGCGGTTGTTTTGCTGGTACGTGCGCACGGCGCCTGTGATCAGATCCTGGTGGGATAGTCCACCCCAGATATTGCCCGGGACCAAGCGGTCGAGGCCCGTTGGGGCGACAAACGGGGTCTGGTGGCAGTCGCCGGGGCTGCAGGTGCCGAGGTTGCAGAGAGATTGGTCGCAATTGACGGCAATACCCTTGGGCATGATGAGGTAGTACAGACGGTCCTGGTAGCAGCCGTGGGTGGCGTGCATGGTGGCGGTGGACACGTAGTCGGGCAGCGGGACCCCGACCCCCTTATTTCACCCTTCACTTCATCGTATCCTTCATCGTAGTCTTCACAGTACTCTTCATCGTACTGCGTACAGCTACAGCAACAATGCGCCTGTAGTTATACCCACGACGACGACCATGACGGCAGCCAGGCCCGGCACAGAGATGTGGGCGGCCATGGGCAACGAGGCCATGTTTGTCATGTTGGCACGATAAGGTGGTGGAGGACATGCGGTCGCCTGGACACTAGCATTGGCGTTGGGGCCCCAACACGCCATGTCGTTGGCCGACTTAGACACAATCATCGAGGCCACCGCCGCATCAATGGTCGGGGCACAGCCCGATCCTGTGGTGGTCATGTTGACAGAGGCGGGCAAAGGTTTATGTCCGTAGTCGGCCACAACGATTTGCGTGTCGTTGGCGAGGACCGGGCAATGGAAAATCGGCGGCAGGCTGGGGTCGTCCAAGCTAGACGGGGTCCGTCCTTCGCAGGTCTGATTCTGCACCACGTCTGTAAGCGTTATGGACTGTGAAAATGGCACAGCCGCGCACGATGTGTTGGCGGTGCCCGGGACCAGTCCGTCGGCATCCAGCGATGAGACGGCGCCGGCAGCGCCATTGCGGGTGGTGGTAAAGACGATGCTGCCGGAGCTCGTGAGGATGTGGGATTCTTGTGAATTAAGCGTCGTGCGACCAGGCACGACCCCCGTGACATCGATATAGTACCCGAACAGCCAGGTCCCCTCCCGCCCCGTCACGTTCAAGGCGGGATAGTGTAAGTAGGTGGTGTCGTCGTCGCTGTGAGTGGTGCTCATCGGTATATTCCAGGGTTGTTCCAAATCCAACAGGTTCATGGAACCCAGTTCATAGGATGGTGTCTTGGGGTTGGGATCGGTCTCGTTGAAGACACGAATGCCGATTGAGGGCCGCAAGGAATTGGCATAATGCGTATTGGAGATGGCAAAAATCAGGGGCAGAACACCCGAGGATATATCATAGGTCTCGTTGCGTGGAAAGACGAGGCTTATTTGGACCTGCTGTGGGAAGGTATCGTCTGCTGCTGCAATGTGATTGTGAATGGCACTGGAGAGAAGATAAGCGGTTATGAGGCCCCACGGCTTTACTGAAGAGATGTGCATGTTTGCGTGAGAGTTGAGAAGTTGGAAAAGAGTTGGAAAAGAGGAAGTAAAAAGATTAACAAAAACCTACAGGGAAAGGAAGAGGCTAGAAAATATGATAGGCTGCATACGGCAGTGAGAAATCAGAGACAGGTAATATATAGTCATGCAGTTGTATTATAAATTGATGTATAAACGTCGTGCAGCCGAGCAATCGATTGTGTTGCACGCTAAAACCAACAGACACCCGAAGGACAAGAGACGCGGCTGAAGAACAGGGTCGACGCGCAGATGGAAGGTTTACGGGCAGATGGATCGATGGATTGCATGGTTTCGCGGCAGTTGCCAAGTGAGAAGCAAAATGAGTGCAAAGGCAGAGACGACAGCAGGGGCGATGAGAGTAGATGAAATGCAGATTTGCCGCTGGCTAATATCATGCCTCGGCCGTTTGCTTTTACGTTTATGTCTGTTGGTTCACATAGCCTAAAATGTGTTGTATTTCGTACCTGATATAGCTTGATGTAATCTAGTAAGACCGGCACGGGTCCGTCCCGTTTACAAAGCGAGGGATGTCAATAAAGTTAATCAGCGGGTATAATGTGTGTGTGTATATGTTCTAAGTCCTCGTAGCCCTTCTATTCTAGCCTATCAAATGACTCTTCTGATTCATTCAGCTACTCGCCCGCCCCGACAGCCAGTACATTGCCTTGTCTACCTCCTCGGCCGTTCCGCACACCAGTCCGCCGCGCTCGTCCGTGTCGGCCAGCGGCATTTCAAGCACAGAAACGCCCGTCACCGGGTCCACGGCCTTGCCACCAACACACTCGAGCACCAGCCCCACGGGACACAGCTCGTACAGTCGGCGCAGCTTGGCCTTGCTGGTGGCGGTGACGGGGGACAGGTAGATGCCGTGCTTTTTTGTGAGGATGTGCACCAAATCGGGCACCAGGCCACCGCAGTAACGCAGCGTGTACTTTGTGGTGATGTAGTGCGAGATGAGGTTGTTGTAGCTCGGAAACTCGGCGGCGGCACGGATGTTGGCCGGGGCAAAGTACTTTGTGCGAGACTCTGTTGCGAGCTCAACCTCTGGGTGGACAATCTCCCACGTCTTAGTGGTGTCCGTGTATCCCAGGTCGATGCACACGGCTCTGGTGCCCGGGACGCGCAGAGCGACGAGAGCCGTCGTGCGTGGTCCGTAGACACCGAGCACCGAGACGATTTGGGCGTCGGCAGGTTTCGAACCAATGGCGGTGGCACCGTCCCAGACGCCAGCAATGGTACCTACAGTCCAGTTTGGTGCAATAATGGAGCTGCCATCAAGAGGGTCAAAGGCGACGGTGTACGTCTCGGGTGAGGAGGCCGAGACTGACGAGACCGACCGCTCAATCGGGTCTTCCTCGGAGCTGGCCGTGGCGACTGTCGGGCAGCGTGCGAGAGATTCACGAATAAGGTTCTCAGCGATGACATCGACGTTCAATTGGTCGTCGCCAAAGGCGTTGGTGCCGCCAGCAAGGGCGACATGGTGAGCAGCTTTGAGGGCCGAAGCGACGGCAGCGATGCTGTCAAGGAGGGCGGGCAGTACAGACGTGGCCAGTGCTGTGCGCTCCGAGGTTGAGCCCTCAAGGAGCGACTGGAGGTGTGTGACAACTGTGGCGGTGGATGACATTTTGGGCGACTGCGAAGTTGTGAATGAGAGAGTGTAGTTGTGTCGTGATGTGTGACGAGGGATATTGTGAGGGATATTGTGCAACGTTTTGATGGATAATTTTATGCCCCACTTTTTAGTCTAAGCCCGCTAAGATGGCGATGCACGAGACGAGGCGACAATGCGAACAAACAAACAAATCCAATGTACTTATTCTATTCAAGATACAGTACAAGGCGAAGTGGGTGTCGCGGTTTGGTTAGATAACTTTTTTAAGTCGGGTCTATTTTTGGACGCACCGTGGCTTTGCACCTCTTTTATTTTGTACCCCCAAAGCACCGTTAACTATTGTTTTAACACAACGGCCAGACTATTTTCTCCACCCGAGCTATTCCACAACGTCCTGACCTACTTACTGCCACTGATTTCTTACGAAAACGGACGCCATGGGTCTTGAGGGCAGGCCAGGACAACACATACGACCCGGCACGAAGTGTGGCTGAAAGAAGCTGTGGCGCTCTAAGAAGAAAAGGACTAATAGCAAGAAAGTTTATATGAGGAATGAATTTCGGTATGAACCATGAATGAAGTAAAGGAAGGTTCATACGAGTAATGAAGTCTCGTATAAACCACGAATGAACTGAGCTAGATATATAAGACTGAGGCTTCCTCCCAGTAAACTTAGAAGACTCAGTCGTTACCGCTTGTCTGAAATATAAGTACCTTTACTATAATATTTCTGTGCCCTCATTGCATACATATAAAACCAAGCACCACTTGACGTGGTCAGTTCCGTTACACCTTATCACTGATTTACCGAGCAAGCCCCCTCTACCCTGATCACCTAGCAAGGATCGCTTTTCCTCAAAGGAAAGTGCTCTTTATAACATGACTGGTATTTTCATACAGTAAAGGCGACATGGGTGTCGCTGTTTTTAGTAGTCAGCTTTTTACGTTGAGGCAAAGATACGTGGCTTGCGCGGCTTTGCAGAATGAACTTTGTGGCTGAGAGGTATTTCAAAGTAATACTGAAACATAGGGTTCCTCGCCTCCGCTGTTACGGCGGCGCGTGAGTTCCTTCGTACCAATGCTCAGTGCTAAGATCACACGCATCTAAGATCACACGCATCAACGCATATAAGGTATAGCCATGGTGCCACACCGCAGCCTTTACCCTCGATATTCCTTCTCTCTTCCGCCCTCCATTCTACCATTCCCACCTGTCGCGCTTTCTTACCAGCTACGACCATGGCGCCATAACTGGATGCTGCACAGCGTAGACTGATTAAAACTTTACTGACACAAGAATTGGGGACGCCGCTAATAGCCTCAAAAGCGTCGTGTACCATGCGATCAGAACTGCGGACAGGTGGCGGTCGCCCGTTCGTCTACAGCCAAACCCTCTGTAATGGGGTTTTCTAGGGCTGGGTTCAACAGCGAAAAGATCATATAGAAAAAGGGCCAAAATGTAGGTGTAAGTGTAAGAGTGGACAAAATCAAATCCTTGGCGTCCCCCTAATAGGAGAGAGGGCGACTGACAGTATATTATGTTTGGTAGTAAAGTAGGTGCGCAGAATCCCAGTCAATCCACCACACAATAGCAGGCACCAAGTCATGTGGGCATCAATTTCACCCATTTGGGCATCGCTTACCCTGGGGCTTCGGCGCGACGCCTTGGGAGCCGACTTTTGGCAAAGGTAATAACTTCGTCAGAAGAGGGCACAGTCAGACACGCGATGGGAGGCGTGTAATCCCTGTGCCATGACGCTATCATTCCCTAGCCTACCTGCTAGGCCGCCAGGGCGGCATCACAGCAAGAACTGTCACATAAGGAGGGCATCGCGTAACTAGAAATCCTCAAGTCTTGCAAGACTTTTTTTTCTATCTTTACTCCTTTCTAAAATCTCAAGAACATACCGCCCTTCTCCATGTATTCTACTTGTGCCTACAAGTACTGTCTTAACACTTCTGTCGGTTCCTTCGTGCGCCCTAAAAAGTCAAGACCTTACTTTAACCGTTCTGTCATATCTGTGTCGGATAGCAGCTAGATTATCTTTTTGTCGCCTGTAAAGCGTTTCTCTACAGGCCACTTCGGGCTTTCGCGTCGGCGCCCTTGCCGAGTAGTAGCTGTAGGATCTTCTCGTGGCCTCCGGCTGATGCTGCTTGTAGAGCGTTTCCGTAGCGGCCACCTTGTGCGTTAACGTCGGCGCCTCTGTCGAGTAATAGCTGGACTATCCTGGAGAAGTTTTCCGTTGATACCACACCGTAGTGGTTAACTCCCGCCGATGCTGCCTGTAGAGCGTTTCCGTAATTGCCACCTCGTGAGTTAACTAAATAAAATGCTTGCTCTAAGACAAAGGAAGTGGAAGGCCTTTCGTTGAGTAGCTCGAAGACGAGTGAGTTGAGCCCGAGGAGTGAAGCATAATAAATAGGCGACTGCGCGTGTCTATAAGATACCTGGTCGACGCCCCCGTACATGTACCGGTCGACATCCCAAATCCGGACCCAATTCTCAAATTCGCCCTTAGCACTTTGAAAGAGCCGGACCGCTTGATGCTGAACTTGACATAGGTCCTGGTCTCTGTCGTGATAATGCTCGTACCAGTGTCGTGCGGCGTAGTATGCGAGAGGATATTTAGATCCCGACACTGGCGATTCAAGGCTCAACAAGTACGTTAGGCATATGCAGGCTATCTCGGCATGAGCTTCTCGCTTTCTCACACCGAAGGGTGCTATCGGGTGCGGGTGTTGGGGTATCCGTTCAGATTCCAAGTATTCCTGGACTGAAAAGTGTGCGATGCGAACAGTCGACACCTTGCTGCGGGAATGGTAGTCGACTTCGATAAGACCGGGACATATCCGATGAATGTCATCTTCATCGTCTAATCTAGCATCGACATTAAGCCGAGGATTATTTCCAAGTTCGACCGCGATGCACTCGATGACCTCCGATACGGTCAGTGGCCTTTTTGCACAACAAAGTAAAGTCAAGATCCGTCTTGCATACTCTTTAGACTCTACGCTGATGTTAAACAGCATCCGCTCGTACGTTTCGTCTAGAGATTGAGGTAAAGATGCCAGCAGCGTATCGAGTAGACTTTGACTTTTAGCACAAGAGTCTAATGCTGCAAACTGGCATTCGACCCAACGAAACCTAGTTAGGTTAGTAATGTCTTAAGACGAGAATAGAGAGAGAACGTACACTCCATTGGCGCGTTCAGTGAGCACCTGCTTGATTTGCTCGTGATACTGTTGCCACCTTCGTAATCGACGGTCATTTTGCAGGGAGCCCGAAATAAAAGATGCAATATCACAATCGATGGATTCGTTCTTTAAAGAGAGCGTCTCATCTTTCAAGGCACGAAGATCGTTAAGAAGTACATCGCAAATGTCGGGCTCTTCACGACTCGTGACAAGAAGATGAAGTCCAGGCTCTGACCACGCCCGCATGTCGACCAGGACTTGCAACATGTCTGCTCGGTGCCTTTTCCACGGACTCTCATCTAAAGCGTCTAAAATAATATATACCTCGTCGAATGCCCGGATGAGTTGACGTAAACAGCCTATAAGAGCCATGTTTGGCGGTATTCCGTTAGGGTGGTTCTCCTTTAACCGTAAAAGAAGCCCGTGGCCATCACCGAGCTGGCCTGACAGCTGCAAGACAAGTGCGCGGAGCATAGCCGAAGTGTCTTGTTTGTCTTGGTCATTAAAAGTGAAGAAGAAGAATGCAATGCCAACGCGTGGGTCGGACCTTCGATGCCGGAAGGCGTGCTGGATAGCCGTGGAGCACAAAACAGACTTGCCGCAACCCGCAAAGCCTTTGAGCCACAAAAAGGAGTCGGGTTTAGTAAGCCAACCGGAAAATATGGAGCTCTCAACAAGCCAGAGCCCAGTGCCGCCGTATTTTTTCTTGCGAGCCTCGTAATAGTTGACGGTGACATCAGGAGCTTTCAACCAATTACGGATATCCGACGAGATCTGGTTGGCGCGAACGAGTTCGAGCATTGTCTTGATTTCCTCAGTGTCATTTTGAACTCTGTCGATGGTATCCTGCTGCAATATCTGCAGCGCCAGGGAGAGGTGAAAGGCGATTTCATTAACGGCCTCGTCAAGTGCTTCCAGCGTGCTCCGACGAAAAGGGTACTCCAACTTGCGGGCAGCCGTGCGGGCCTTTGCTCGGATGCCCGAAGTGGAATTGTCCTTGAACTTGCGCCACTGACTCTGGAGTTCGTCAATACACTCCTTGCAATCTTGAATTGCGCTTTCGATGGTCTTGAGGAGATCTTGCTCATCGGGGAGGAATTTGCGGTCCCCAAATAAGGAACACAGATTCTTGAGCATGTCCAAAAGACGGTTCAGGTTCTTAGCGGTGTATGCAACGTCGGCTTCCCGGCTGTTGTAGGCCGTGTAATAGTCGACGAGGGATTGCGTGACTTGAATGCCTAATGAAACAATGCCGGCTATGCTGGCAGCGACATCCATAATGGAAGAATGCCATGAAACGGTCGACTTGGGAAATGGAGAAATGGACGACACGATCTTGGTTGTGGGGGAGAAGATTCGCTTTGTCGATGCACGGAGGAGAACTCAGCCTCAAAAATTTCCAGCTTCAAAAATGCACGTCCTCGACAAAACGCTGTAAGCCTTGGTTGGGCTTCGCCTTAATACCCAGTGGCCTGCTGTCCAATTACGGGCCGCGTTTCTCTTCCCGTCTTGTACCCCGCTTTCTCGGGGCTTTCCGACGGGGCAGGTGTTGCCATCTGCGCAACGCGGTGACGGAGCGAGGATCAAAATTGTAAAGGAAAAACGGATTAGATGCGCGGGAGACTGGTGAGGACTCATCGGTCATCTGCATTAATTTTACGTCCAAAGAATATCCTGCCGGACACGGCCATTTGGGTGGGTCTACTTAAAAGCCGTTGAAGTGAGCGCAGCACAGTTAAATTTGTCCTCCGTATAGACAGTACCTCACTGTTACGAAAGCACTCGGCCAAGCCACACAAGCCAAAGGCTGTGCCCGCATTCCTTAAAAAATGTAGCTAAAAAAAAACCGACACCCATTTCGCCTTCGACTGTAACCAATAAAACAATTATCCAAATTCATCCAAAACCCCAGCTAGAATAGTCATACTGCGAACGCCTACAGGTTCTGACCCAGGTTGACCTGCACTGCCTTTGTGTGGGTGTACATGTCCATGGCATAGGGACCCATCTCGCGGCCAAAGCCCGTCTGCTTGACGCCGCCAAAGGGAATGCCAAAATGGCAGTCGTTGGACTCGTTGATCCAGACGACACCGGCCTCCAGGTCAGCCGCAATTTTGTGGGCGCGCGTGACGTTCTCGGTGAAGACGGCGGCGGCAAGACCATACACCGTGTTGTTGGCCTTTTCCACCGCATCCTCGGCGTCGCTAAACTTGCCAACGACGACGACGGGACCAAAGATTTCCTCCTTAACAATCGTCATGTCCTCGGTAATGTCACCGAAAACCGTGGGAGCAATAAAGTAGCCACTGATGCCCTGGCGCTCGCCGCCATAGTAAAGCTTCGCGCCCTCCTTCTTGCCCTGCTCAATGTAGGCCATGACCTTGTTGAACTGGCCCTCGGAGACCTGGGCGCCCTGCACATGGCCCTCCTCAAAGGGCAGGCCGACCTTGTCCATCTCCTTGGTGTAGGCGACAAAGGCCTCCATAAACTTGTCGTAAAACGAGTCCTCCACATAGATGCGCGTCGTCGCACTGCAGACCTCGCCCTGGTTGCCAATGGCGCCTAGGTAGGTCCATTTCACCGTCTGTTCGAGATCGCAGTCGGCAAAGACGATGCTGGGGCTCTTGCCGCCGCACTCGAGCGTGATGCTCTTCAAATTGTTGCTGGCAGCCGTCATAATTTTCTTGCCCGTGGCTGTGCTGCCCGTAAAGGCGACCTTGTCAACGTCCATGTGACCGGCCATGGCAGCGCCGGCAACACCACCCAGACCAGAGACAATGTTGACCACACCAGCGGGCAGACCGGCCTCCTGGATCAGCTTGCCAAAGTAGAGCACTGAAAGATGGGTCAGCTCCGACGATTTGATCACCACGGTGTTGCCGCAGGCAATGGCCGGCGCCACCTTCCAGGCGAGCATCATAAAGGGATAGTTCCAGGGAATAATTTGGGCGCACACACCCAGCGGCTCTTGCAGACAGTACGTCAGCTTCTGCGGGTGCGTCTCAATGGTCTTGCCAAAGATCTTGTCAGCGAAGCCGGCGTAGTACTTGAAGACGTGGTAGGCCTCTTCCATGTCGACGGTCAGCGCCTCCTCATAGGTCTTGCCATTGTCCCAGGCGTCAATGGCGGCGAACAGCTGGCGGTCGCGGTCGATGAGCTCCGTCAGCTTCAGCAGGTAGTCGCCGCGGGTGGCGGCCGGCAGCTTCTTCCAGGGCTTGAATGCCTTGCGGGCAGCAGCGACGGCAGTGTCAATGTCGGCGGGGGAGGCAGCGTATACCTGGGCAATCTCCTTCTCGGTGCTGGCACAGGTTAGTGGACGTCAATTTGAATGATGAGAGGAGAGAGGGCAACCTACGCAGGATCAATGACGGTAATTTTCTCTTCTGTCGACGGCTTGACAAACTCGTTGTTGATAAACAGACCCGTGGGCTGGCTGTAAGTAACGCCGTTGGGCAGCGTCAGCTTGACTGAGAGTGGCTCAATGGCCGTGCCGTTGCCGTTTGCAGAAGGCATTGTGAGTGTAGAGCAGAGGTGGAATGGAAGGGAGCCAGGGGAAGGAGAGAATGACGTGTTGAAAGACTGAATGGACGAAAAGGTAAAAGCGTGAATGAAGACGGAGAAAATGGTGATGCAGACACGCTTGCCGAGAGAAACTGTCTTATATACCGTCTGGCCGACATTGTTTTACCGAGAACCCACTCTTTGTATTGTGTGTACTTGCATAGACTGCTACAAGTAAAAGATCCTCTGCAAGTCTGTGTTTATAATCAACTATCAACAAAGATCGTTTGACACACCGGCAGGCACAAGGCGGGACCCTCTAGGCCCCTCGCCCCTGGCCTTGAATGCTGCCCTTCTGGGCATACAAGCAGTCCAGTGTGGGCGAGTACAGTGGATGAGTGGTCCTCAGTGGCCCATTGCAATACGTAGTAGTCACCGAATGTAGTTCAATGTCAATAAAGGGAGGGGTGTCTTGACCATTCTCGAGAATCATTGCCCCTCTCGAGCCGGACACGGCAGTATCAGTGAGGTGGAGATGATAGCGATAGAGGTGTCAAGAGAGCACAGGCGAGCATGGCCAGAAAACGATATGATAGCGGCTTTGGAGACGTGCGGAGAAGTGATCCGGACAAGCTTTGATGGGGAGGTCCGAGAGAGGCCAACGAGAGCTCCAGATTAGGATTAGGGGAGGATCTAGAGAGATCTATGAAAGAGAAAGGGGCGACGGATGAATACCGCAGGGTTCCATCACAAAGAAGGAAACCACGACGCGCAAGTGTGGTCGCCCCTGCCTCTGTTAGTGGCAGTGGTCCATGAGATTGCCTAATCGGGAAAGGTCAACCACACAACCGTACATTAGGGCGATGCACAGCAAGAGAAACGCTGAGTGTGGTAGGAAACAAACGAGAACGAGATCTTGTTCACATTTGTTCTTTGTCTTTGTTCGTTTAGAATTGTTCCGTTGTCATTAATTTACACGGAATGTCACGGGTAGCAGTGGTGTCAATGTAGATTGTGTGAGAAACAGAGTGTATTTTGATCAAACTCAATAACAAGTACAGTCGATAAGCTTCCAACAAGAGATGAAATAAGAAACAAGAACCCCTGTGTATATCGCACTTTTATTTGTCTAAAAAAAGAACCCTGTTTGGGAGATCGGCTCAAAGCAGTCCCACCAGCTCTTTTGGAGAGATGGATCCGTCTCCCATGTCGCCTGCAGGAAGGCATCAATTGTCTTGACACAGCCAAATGCGAGGTAGGAAGCACTTGTCAAGACAACCTGCCGAATCTGTCGACGTTGTATAGGATCGAGGCAATGGCAGCCAATCACCAAAGCGGGAAACAAAACACAGTGACCCAGCTTGCCTTTGAGAGCAGGATGGGCGATGGCGGCCACACCTTCTGCAACGATTTGTTGGATAACGGGGTGTTCCACAGGTTCTTTGCACAGAACGCGGTAGAGGTAGAGAAGGGCAGTGTGTCGGTAGGTGGAACAAAAGACGGCCCAGGCTTCAGAGGAGTCGTCGCCACAGGGTGTTTCGTCGATAGGTGACGAGGGCTGTGGTGATGGTGACGAGAAGAGGAAGGAGGATGTCGGTGATGCCGGCGACGCAGGTGGTGGCACAACTGCTTGTGGTATCGGCACCTGTCTTGTCCTCTCGAGAGCTAACTGGAGAGCCAACAGCTCAGAAACGGACACCAGACTGTCTGGCCGTTGTTGCACATGGTGTCCTAGCTGGGCCAGCCTTGATGAGACTGACTGTATTTGTAGAAAGGGATCATTTTCCGACAAAACACCCCACCAACAAGCAGCACCGGCAAACTGTCGCCATTCTGCGGCGGCAAAGTATGGCCGGTCGCCGGATAGCAGAGCGTGCGTCAAGTCCATGCTGCAAAAGATGGATAGCATCAACATGGACACGCCCGATTTGGCCGAAAATAATTCTGTCTTGCCGTCCCATGCGTCGAGGATGGCCCGTCCTCCCCTTAGGTGTTCTCTTGCGGCAACAGAGTCTGGACTCGGCTCGATCATGCCGTCAAGGATGCAGAGAAGGGCATTGGCAGTGAAGAGTCGAGAGGGTGAGCGAGGGTCGGTCGTAGCGTCCATGTCAATGTTCCAGGAAGTTGTCATGGATGTGTGTGCCAGTAACGACTGTCTCAGCTCCTTGATGGCTTCTGTCCGGAACCATGTTGTTGACAAAATGGCATCGGCACCCAGAGAGCCGCCGCCTTTGCTGAGAGTGTGGTGGGCAGAGGCAACAGCGGTGGCAGAGTGTAGCAGCAATGGGTTCTGGAGAAGACCGATAAGATCAATGTGCAACGACTTGTCGAGCAGGTGGAAGCGTGGGATAAAGTCGTTTTCAAAGTAGAGCATGTAGTACTCGCTGTCGAGGATGATAGAGGGTTGACGGGGAAGGGAAGCAGCGAGAGCGGCAGCCGAGTATGCGGAGGTGGTTGCTGTAACGGAGAACGACGACATCGAGGCGGAAGACGAGGACGGCCGCAGCGACCGTTGTGAGCGGGCATCACTGCTACTCTTTCGCCGGATGCCATGCGTCGTCGTCGTGGTGATGACCGTGGTAGTGGTGGTAGCAGGCTGAGCCCATCTCAACCTCAGCCGGCCATACTCACACACTTGGCCTGCATCCGTGCAGCGCTCGCAGACTGGGTAAGTCAGGTCGCACTTGATGCGGCGGTCCTTGCAGCGCCAGCAAGAGCCTTCCACGGTACGGATACGGCGAGGGGGCATTGTGTGCAAGGTGTGTAGCAGGAAGACAGCGTGTAATTGGAAGTATGACGTGTGGAGGAGGTATGCTCGCGTCGACTTGCCGAAGAGAGACAGCAATATGCAGGTCCCGAGGTTGACGTGAATGAGGAAAGTGATCAGAGTCAACAATGGTCGTAAACAATGCTCGAAATGGAAGTCTACGAGGCCAGGGAAGAGAGACAAGGAGACGAGAAAAGGAGAGCTCTCGAAATGAAAGAGGGGGAATAAGAGGAGGAGGAGGTGGACGACGAGGGGTGTCGATAAGGGGAGGCAAGATAGAAGGATAAGAGCAGCTGTGAGATCGCCACGCGTGGGCATGAGAGGGGAATCCAGGACCCGGGAATGCGTCCATGCGTGCATCGGGCTAGCCCATCGATAAATGAGTCGGAAACCGATGCCGACAATCTGGTGCGGAGTGACTCTGCAACAGGTGCAGTACGACGTTCAGCTGGGTCACACTCGCCGGCCCTAACGACACTGGCCATTGTCCGCCAAGCTAAGGCTGATAACGAGTTAGCTCCGCTGCTTGTCCGAGAGGGGAGGTGTCTTCTGTTGCCTTTAGTTTCCAGTTTATTGATTATCGCAACACAAATAGATGAAGCAGTTATCGGTCGTTTATTTGAATATTGTGCTGTTGAATAATGATAATTGAGTTTGCATCGCAGAATTTGTGACAGCCTGGCTTGTAAGGAAACTTGATATGGGATTGTTGTGATTTCGATTTCTGGCTGTGTGGTTATGGCTGTGTAGTTATGGCTGTGTAAATATCCGTTCTCCGCCTTCACCTCCGATTACAGCCTGCTCGAAAACACCCACCGGCCATTGTGCGGCCGACCACCTTTCAAAAATGTTGTCGCAAATCCATCGATAACTGGTGCAAACAACGGCAACCCCGTTTCACGCACACCGTAGTTGGCAATAATGTCTTGGCCTCGTGGAGAAGAAAGAAAATCAAGGAACTGCTGTGTGCCTTTTGCGTACTGTGGATTGGAAACCTTCGCATTGAGACTGTAGCAGCTGTTCATCAACACGTCGTCGTCCCGTGTTGGCTCAAAGAAGACTGTGATGCTGTTGTTCGGGATGGACTGCACCCACGTCTGGCGTAAAAGTGTAGATCTATCTGTCAACAGGTATGCACCAGCTGCAGCGGCATTGATGAGTGCATCTTCTGGTGTAGACAGGCTAGTCTTGTACCAAGACTGCGTAGATTTGTTGCTGACAGGAGGCTGTATTCCACTCGCTTCCCACAGAGTATTCTCCTTGACCATCGTGGCCGATCCGTCTTGTCGAGAGTGGAAGAAGACTTGTCGGCTGTGTATTCTTCGAAGGGCATCGTAGGGTGTTGTTGCCAACTTTATATCGGCCGGATCGCTGGCAGGCCCCACCAAAACAAAGTGATCGTGGAAAACACAGCCGACTGTTGTTGACCAGCCCTCTTTCTCTGCCACAGCCTCCATATCCCGCTCATATGTCAAGGCCACATCGACGTCACCGCGATGAAGAGCCAGTTGTGTATTCCTGGAGTGATTGCAGACCCAGTCGATCGAGGAGTCCGGATGGGAGGAGAGGAAGTCGTCGGCCAGGACTCTGAGCAGGCCAGTGGCACCAGCTCCACCATTTCTGTGATGTCAGTATACAGGTAAATAGTTATACGAGGCCGAAGGAGCCTACCCAACCCGGAGAAGAGTCTTCCCCGTGCCGTATGTTGCAGACGGCGTCGTTTGAGCCTCGCCGTTGGAGACGAGTCTTGTCGACATGGTGGTATTGCTGGATTATGAGAATGTGACGGCGATGCGTGGAAACAGATTGTGTGATGATGCCGAGGTACGTGTCAACAGTATATATCGTCGTAGATGTTGTCGATGTATGTAGCATATCCACTCTTGTAAGGGCAGCTCCGCCTCCGGTCGGGCGAGATCACGTCAGGTGAGAATGATCACGGATTTTCGCCATCGGAAAGAGTTGCCTCACGGGGGTGAAGGCGCCCGACTTCTATCCTCTGCCCCACGCTTTCGGGTCGTACGACATGATGCTAAACGAATGAGGTGGCTGGCCGTTGACGCAGGGCCGACTGTATACGCCGATACAGTGTCCCGTGATTTGTATGACAGCCGTGCGCTGTGAATAGAAACATGCGCGTGGAGCCATTTCAGTGTACATCGTACTTTTGTTTTTGGTATTGGTCCAGTTGTGTCCCAAACATGACCTAATCTGGCCATCCTTTGTCCATTTCGAAAGAACGGCCTCAAGTGAGCTTGTTTGCTCTGTACCGGAGAGCACATTTCTCCAATATCTCAACTCGAGCTGAACAAGCTCCAATTGATAGCTCCAACCACAATCGTGTCAATATCATGACCTTAAAGTGGGGTTGAGCGATCATACGCACAAGATGAGGGTAACATTTGGTCCAGATAATTTCCTTTTTGGGAATCCCCAGCGACCACACGAGCTGCACCACATTCCCCGCCGACCACGACTTTCTCCGCTTCTCTGCCTCATCGCTTCTCGCTTCGCCGTCCAGGTGTGAGTGGATCTTCTTTTGCCGTCGTTATCTGGAAGTGTGTACCCGATAACAGAAAGTCACTCCCTTCCCCCTTCTGCCTATGCCACAACTGGCCAAAATGCCGGACACTGGCAAAAGAAGTTGCCGTATCGCCGCTCGCCGGAAGTTGGTTGGATGGCCGCATTGTCTCCCAAGATAGATATTTGAAGGGCAACAAAATGGTAACGAAAACAACTGACCCCTCACCGGTCCCCCACCGTCATCACTCCAGACGCTGATGGATATGACGTGGAATTGCATGACTGGGGGTACAGTTGCACCGTTGAGGGGCAGGAAGGATTGAGGAGAAGAAAGAAGAGAACGGCGATAATCAATTCAGTTTAGTTTCGTCGAACATGGAAAGCAGCTCTTATCAGGCAACCACCATCTCTGATATGCCCCTTGTCTACGATTTCATATGCCGCTGCAAACCGGTCAACACCTCCAAAAATGATGTCAAGCGTCAGTTGCACTTTAGACTCCATGCACAAGAAAAAAAAGGAGTCGTTCGATTGCATATATCCTATTGTACTTCTCGCCCTCGTCTATGCATGCACCACGTAGAATGTCCGGATGGTCTCGACGACGTCAAAGACGGTCAGAATCCCCTGCGGCAAGAAAATGACATCGCCCGCCACACACTCAATGTCGTCCTTCTCCTTGTTGGGGAACCGGATCCACGCCTTGCCCGAAAAGAAAGAAAATATGGAGATTTCCGTCGGCTCTTGTTGGTAGTTGGCCGCACCCGGTGTGCAGTCCCAGATGCCGGAGCGGGTGATTGTTTGAGAAGACGGCGCCCAAATGGTGACGGATGTGGCATCTGGGGAGCCAGAGACAATCTGGTCGGCCGCGTAGGGCATGGACGGCAGCGGCATGGATGCCGCAGCGTACTTGATGGGTTCTGTCGGGACGATGACTTCAGACATTGTGAGGGAGGAGGTTGCAAATTTGTTGGAGATGATGTTTGTTGGTAGAATATGGTGATGTTGGTTGATTTTATGATATTCTGTTGTATTTTACGTCTTGTTTTGATTATCGCGGAATCGATTTCGAGACCCTGGATATTTATTCAGGCACAGCTTCAAGCTTCGCCCAGAGCTTAGAAGCCATTAGCTCGGTCTTGGTGATAGTCAAGGTGGTGTGGAGATCTGATGCGAGCGCGTCTCCAGGTGCCTCCTGTTTCCCTCTGTCAAGACTAGCGTGCGTGGTCGACATAGTTTCCCAATCGAGTAATGGATGCAGCCATAGTGTGAATTCCGTAGGGCGGGGGTTTCGGTAAGTGACAGAAGCGCAATAGCGGGAATAGATGGCCAATTCTTCAGTCGTCGTGGGACATTGTTTGGTCCTTGACACATCATGTCATCTTGTCATGGCATATTTCGACATTCATCGGGATCAAGTTCGGTTTCGCATTGTTTTGAGTCGGCCTGGAGATCGCCCGTGTCAGAGAGAGGACGTCATTTGATCAAGCCACTCAACGGGATTCAACAAACATTTAAGAACGAGTTATCAGATCAAAAATGAAGACATGACGGGCTAGATCACATCTCTACCTATCGACAGTTTAACACCATCTTATCACCACTCTATTTGCAACAACATCATCAACCCCAACCTCCACCATGTCCCAGACATAGACGACCGAGACCAAGGTACACGGATCCTTTGCTGTGGCCGCTAGCGACTCTTCCAAAGATGAACAGCTTATGGTCAAGCTCGCCTACTACCTCCCACCTACCGTCGCCCGTGCTCCGTCCATTTACGACCTCGAACTAATCAATGGTTCCCGCGACCAGGACATTGTCGAGGTGGCGATGCATGATGTTCGCGGCAAGGAGAACCAGTTCAAAATTGACACCCACGGCTTCCAGTACATCAAGGTCGACTCCAAGATGCACAAGGACGACTTTGACTACGACGAGCGTATTGAAGAGAGCTATTTCCCCGAGGTTGAGGGCTGGCTCAAGCAGCTGTACCCGACGGCCGCCAAGATTCACCATCTGGGCCACATTGTCCGCGGTGCTGTCCTGCAGACCGACTTTTCCAAGCCGGCACCCGCCTGGAACAAACCGAACCGTGGTATTGCACCGGCACCCCGGGTACACATTGACTTTACTCGTGAGGGCGGTTTTCTGGTGCTGGCCCAGGCGTTTGGGCAAGAAGAGTCGGATGCTGTGCGGGCGCGGGGCAAGCGGGTGCTGTGCTTCAGCGTGTGGCGCCCGTTGAGCGTTGTGAAGCGTGATCCTCTGGGTGTCGTTGACTGCAACTCGGTGCACGAAGCCGACCTCTACAAGTTGCAGCGCATCTTCCCCGACGGCGCCAAGGGCGAGAACGTCGTGGTCAAGGCCAATGGGCAGACTTTGCCTGAGAGCCGCCCTTGCCACCACAAGTGGCACTACATGAGCGAGCAGACGCCGCAGGATGTTCTGGTCATCAAGACAAGTGACACGGGTGACTGTGACTGGGAGACGATTCCTGGTGGACGGGTTGGGTGCAGCCCGCACGCCAGCTTTGCTCTTCCGGGGACGGAGAGGGAGCACATCCGGGAGTCGGTCGAAGTGCGGTGCATTATTGAGTTGTAGTCTCCTTTCGGGGGTGGAATTCTGTCCCAACCGAAGGCAAAATGAGTTGACAGACGTTGCATCGCGTATCATAGATTGGCATATAAAATTAACCAAATTTCAAACCATCACATTGTCCTGAAAAAAAATTAATTCTAATCACACATTGTATGAAACAACTTTTGGATATGCAAATTATTATTGAGCCAAAGTATTATTCCAAGTTATTTGTGTTAATTTGATATAAACATCTATTTCAAGTTCCATTTTTTTACCATCACGCCTGCACACTACTGATCAACCACTTGCCGTCCTTATTTAGCAGAGTAACAACCACACTGCCAGTCCAGACGAAGCCA
This sequence comes from Ophiostoma sp. CBS 140.51, assembly GCA_029298735.1. Lineage (NCBI taxonomy): Eukaryota > Fungi > Ascomycota > Sordariomycetes > Ophiostomatales > Ophiostomataceae > Ophiostoma > Ophiostoma sp. CBS 140.51. Next base: position 88,696 of record JANSLP010000086.1, on the reverse strand, counting down.
ATATCCGCCACCGTCCGTGTAGCCCAGTCGGATGGTGATCTGGTCGTTGTTTTGAGTGCTGTTGACAAGGCGGTCCATGACGTTCGTGTGCAAGAAATGGTTGCACCACTGCCGGGTAGAAACAGCGACTCATCCGTCTTGCCGGACAAGAGTGCCTCCACTGGCCCAGTCAGGTCTGCAGATGTGGCGACTGTCTCTGGAGTCGCATCTGACGACCGCCACATCTTATCCGCCAGGCTGGTCAAGAGCCACTTGTCGTCATCCGTCTTCTCGAAGGAGAGAGCATATACACCCTTGATCTTTTCGTCGCCGTTGATCTTGAAACCAAAGCCGGTCCACACCGACGCAAATGTGCCCGACGGAGCCACCCACACTTCCGGTCCTGGGGCAATGACGGACTCGCTGGCCGAAGTGGCGCCCGAACCGTATACTTTGGTCAGATCGTCTTCCCAGCTGGCAACCAACTCCTTTAGGGAGCTCCGGATGATGCCGCTCGGGTGGGAGAGGACGGCATAGCTGTCGGGTTTGACAAACTTGTAGGTGGCCGTGAATGGTGGCTGGACGTCAGAGAAGGAGGCCAGGAAAGCGTCGATGGTGGCCAGGACGGTCTCTTCGGTGGAAGGCATGGTGGTGGCGGTGCAAAGGTTGGAGCGTGGCGGGTGTTGGACGGTTCTGGTGATACGAAATAACAGAGTGTATGTCTGGATGAAAAGGCAACGTGACAATGAGACTCCCAATGTAAAATGGCAAGATTGGAGATGCTCTTTCTTTGCAATACGTAACGTCGACGAGACGCCGAGGGGTGGCCGACTTCGGGGCCAGCTGTCGTCAGATTACGATATGATGAGCTTCGATAAAGCTATGGAATGATACAGAAGCAACTGCATGTACCGTGCAAGCAGTCTGTAAGGAACAGGATCAATGACCATATCTTAGGCCGAGACTATCGACCCTGCATACTGTCCGTGGAAGCTGTGGTCAATGTTCTTTCCTAATATGGCTAGTTTTGTGTCCATGTCGAGCCCTGTCGTGCTAGCGCCGTGATGCCACCAAAGCTTCCCGAAGAGGCTGTGTCTGGGTCAACGTCCGATCATACCCTATCCATATTTAATCTAGAACTCTTGGACCCAGTTTGAAGATACCTGTCATGCGTTGTTATCAAAAACGCGGGGACATACAGGGATATCAAGGATGCTGCCACGAGGTAGACTACTTAGGCCATATTTGGTAACAAAATGGGCAACATGAGGAGAGGACAGATCTCGGTGTACAGCTTGCCCAGCCCATGCATATATGAGGTTGATGGGTATCCTACGGCCGGAAACTCAAACTGCTAGTGGTCTGTACAGCCCTTTGTTTACCTAGCCCAGTTGCCGAAACGAGGAGAACAAGTCGATCGGCGAATGAACGGCGAACACGGTAATCCATGGCAAACTGATGGTAAACAGGCGGCAATTCAAGACTGCCAGGGTATTGCTTCTTGACTTTTGGCAACTGGCGGCTATGAATCTCGGTGAAGAGAAGCATTTGTAGCCGTCTTGGTTATCCAGGTGTGGCTACACATAATCACTCACGTGTTGGGAACAGATTAATGGCTTTTGGTGACGACGCTTCATCTAGGATATGCATATTTACATATTCAGATTAACAAATGTCATTAAGATGATCAATATATCCGTTTACCACGATTCATTTGTATTCTCACTTTACATTATTGTAGTGGCGTTTGTCGTGCGGCTCAAATATGCGAAGATCCAAGCGATGTCTGTGCAAACAAAATATTGGAAGACACCCTCTTACCAGAAACGAGATGACAGGCTTACGACGACACATTCCGAATCGACAACTATTTCGCTTATTCTTTCTCCAATATTGAACATATAATCAATTGCAATGAGCTCGCCTACGGAACCCGTCAACGTGACTGGGAGTCCATTCATCCAGCCAACAGATATCAACAGACATCAACAGACACACAACCTCCTCGCTACCACATTGCCACGTTGTCTCCTCGTGTTCGAGTTGTTGGTTGGTCAAGTCGTAAATAAGAACGGCAGGCAAACACCTTGTTGTGCCGCCTAAATAAATAAGGTCGGCCTGGCTGGACTCTTTCCCGACAGCCAGGATGCAGTCGACGACCTGACAGCGACACGCCAGGAACAGGTCCAAGACGGCTCAAATGAGGCCCAGCCTGCAGGTACATATTAATTGTGCCTGGTTGACAGGAATCCGACGAATGGTAGCGACAGTCTCTACTCTGGATGCACTATGGCCGTGCATGGGAATGCAAGTGTTGTGCTCTGCCTGTCTATTTAGCCATCTCACGATAAATTGCGGACAGTGGTGGCTGGCAAAGGGCGACAAAATTAGGAGTCGCGGAGCAGACTCGTTTTCTGGAAGAATGGTTATTATTGATTGCTGACCTTGATATATGGCCGCCCCGGCCCAAATAAAATGTGGTGGTTTTCTTCCCCCGTTTGCCAACATCGTGAGATCACTTCGCTCGATTACGCTCGTTTTCAACCACACTCGTTTTGCTTCTCATTGAAAATGCACACTCTTTCGACTCTAGCAGTGGCCAGTCTCGCGGCTGTAACTTCGGCTGCACCAGCTGCTGCTCCGGCCGACCCTCTCCGCCTGACTGTCGACACCGCGACGACCTACCAGACCATTGACGGCTTCGGTTTCAGCGAAGCCTTCCAGCGCGCCAACCAGATCATCAATCTGCCCGAGGCCAAGCGCAACGAGCTGGTCGACTTGCTGTTCAACGTCACCTCTGGTGTCGGTTTTTCGATTCTGCGCAATGGCATCGGCAGCAGTCCCAACAGCACCCTGGACTGGATGAACACGATCGAGCCGAATGCGCCCGTAGGAGGGCCGAGCGGCTCACCTCATTACATCTGGGACGGCAATGATTCTGGCCAGTTCTGGATCGCGCAACAAGCGGCCAAGTATGGCGTCAAGACGTTTTATGCGGATGCATGGTCGGCGCCCGGCTTCATGAAGAATAATAGCAACGATGCGGGTGGAGGCTACCTGTGCGGTACACCTGGTCGACCGGCCTGTGCCGATGGGCAAGACTGGCGCCGGGCGTATGCCGAGTACCTGGCGGAGTATGTGGCCACGTACCACAATGCCGGGATTGATATCACGCACCTGGGCTTCTTGAACGAGCCGGATTTTACGTGAGTGCCTTCTCCCAGCACGTAATGAGTATTCTTGCCATACTAACACCACTGATAGCACCGCCTACGCCTCTATGCTGATGGACGGCGCACAATCGGCCGATTTCATCAAGATCTTGCACTCGGTCCTCAAATCTCACGGTCTCGAGAAGCAGGTCCACATTGCCTGCTGTGATGCCACGGGCTGGGCCACCCAGCGCAACATGTCCAATGCGATTCTTGCCGACAAGGAGGCTGCTCCCCTGGTCGACGTGTTTACTTCGCATCTGTACACCAGCAAGATTGATTCTCCTTTGCCCTCGGAGGGACAACGCGCCTGGATGTCCGAGTACGCTGACCTGGGCGGCAACTGGTCTACCACCTGGTTCAACGCCAACGCATCCGCCTACAATGACACCAAAGCACTGGCCGGCGATGGTTTGACGTGGGCACGCAATCTGCACACTGGTCTGACCACCGGCAACTTGAGCGCATTCCTCTGGTGGGTCGCCACGCAGGACACGGCCACCAACGGCAATAACAATGAAAAACTCATCTTGACCGACTTGGAGCTGGGCACGTACACAGTGGCCAAACGGCTGTGGGCATTTGCGCAGTTCAGCCGCGCGGCCCGTCCTGGCGCTCTGCGAGTGTCCGTCAAGACGACGGGCACGGACGGCTGTCTGGTCAAGGGAGCGAGCCCCCTCCGTACAATTGCATTCCATAATGCCGACGGTGCCGTCTCTGTGATTGCCATCAACGATGGTGCCACCGACGTGCCCATCACGGTGCGCAGCCGTGTCGCGTCGGCGGTTTCGGCCGAGGCGTGGGCGACGGACTCGACGCGGGACCTGGAGAGAGTGGGTGTGACGGTAGATGCTCAGGGTGATGTGAGTACTGCGTCGGTGCTAGCTCATGGTGTCCTGAGTGTCATTGTGCGGGTGTAATGACGGTGGGCAACGATGAATATAGTGTCCCGTGTTGCCTCCTCTGTAATAATTCGTTATATTCTTTCGTTCTTCCTTCTTTCATTTTTCCAACTTCTGTCACACTCGCCAACGGACGGGCAACTGCCGACGTGCATCGTGTCATCTTAATATAATTCAAGTGCTGTTATACTGTTCTGTCGATTTCGTCTCTCCGTGGTTTGACCGCGTAATCGTGATACACAGGCACGAAGACAATAAAAATGGAGATGGACGGCCGCAGACAGCACATTTGTTGCAGGTCACCCGAAAAAAATTGCACGAAAAGAAACACAAAAAGAAACTCAATCTAATTTTGTTCTAAAGCTCATTGACAGGGGTAGCTTCTCGGCTCGGACCACTGCCCAGTCGGGAGTGCTTCGTCCTTGGGGTAACAGGACAGAAAGTGGGAGAACCCTGATGGACCTGCACCTTGATGGTCCACGGCAGCGGTGAGACGGGGCTCAAGGGATACAGGACGCAACAATAGAAATAAAATTGTAAGCGGTGAACAGCCGAACAGTCCTTTTGATACAATGTATTTCTGGGAGCTGTAATATTAGTAATAAAGTCCAGCGCACCTATTGATCCCAACAATCACACACGATCCTCCTCGTCCCTTGGATACAGTCTTGGCATCTCGGATAGCGGATCCCCGGGACGATGCCGTCTGCTGCCGTCTTTGTCTGTTGCAAGATTAACGGCATTGGATCTGCCTGTGCCTGCCTGTGTCCGCATGTATCTCCCTGTACCTGCCTGCCCATCGTAGTGATCTGGTCCTGATCTCGCGTATTTGAAATTGCTGTGCTGCAAGGTGCCATCCTAGCGAAAGGTTGGGGAAATTCTTGTTAGCCTATGTACGCAGGAAGGATGCAGTGATATGCAGTGATATGCAAGGGCAAAGAAAAGCATTGGGAGAGCTCGATTTCTATTACAATATATATAACTTCTTGCAGTAGCTTGCATGTGTGGGGAGGCCTCTCCTACTTCATCGACATTTTTCTGCAGCTCGCTCGACATCATGGCCAACCACGACCACACAGTTTCTCTTCCCGACGGGAGTACCGACAAGCCCACCGACCCTCCCCATATCGCCGCATCGGCCGTCATTTCCACCAAGTTCACGGCAACGGCCGTCGGTGGAAAAAAGAAACATCGAAACGAGTCGCCGCAGAAGAATTTGGCCGACTTTTGGTCGGCTTTCCAGGCAAGGAAGCCGGGCAGGATCACGTCCGTCTTTCCTCGCCGGCTGTACGAGCAGCTGGGTCTATACAAGCCCACGGATGTTCTAGGATGGCCGTCCGAGACGACGTCCGGTGTGAGCACACCGGCGTCATCATCATCATGGGCTGCCGTGTCTGCTCCATCGACGCCGACGGTCGACAGTCCTCCATCGGCAGACGCCTCGGTCTCTGCCTCCGCCTCGTATGAGTCCGCCGCCGCCGCCTGTCGTGCGGCCGTCGGCCGGATCGTCAGCGAGTGCCACCGCACCAATGAAAAGTTTACTGACCCGGAGTTTAACCTGGAAGAAGATCCCAAAAAGAACTGTTTGCGCGGCTTGTTTCGGCGGCTGGTGGTGCACGGTGGTGAAGAGGACGCCCTGCAGCCGATGCATACGCCGCCGGCCGTACACAGAGTGGACTGGATTTTTGAGAAGCCAGTGTTTGTGCGCGAGCGCAAGTCGACTGAGCACAGCGAGGAGAAAAAGAACGACAACAACTCCTCGACCGGCTTTGCCGCTCGAGGCTTTTCGTCGTCCGACGTCCAGCAAGGCCGCGTGGGCGACTGCTGGTGGATCGCCGCCGTGGCCACCATGGCCCACCGCACCGACCTGATGCAGCGCGTCTGTGTCGCCCGCGACGAGACGTGTGGTGTCTACGGTTTTGTTTTTGTCCGGGATGGGCAGTGGACACCCGTTGTTGTCGACGACAACCTGTACCTACACCACGACGACTTTTGTGCGGAAAAGTATGACGCCAGTGGCCAACGCGCACGCGACCATCGTCAACGGTTCCAGCGCGGCTCGGAAGCACTATCGTTTGCACGGTGTGCCGACGCCAACGAAACATGGTTGCCTTTGCTGGAAAAGGCATTTGCCAAGTTGCACGGCGACTATGGCGCGCTGTCCGGCGGGTGGTGCAGCGAAGGCATGGAGGATTTGACGGGTGGTGTGAGCACGACGGTGGTGGCCAACCGGGTGTTGGACAAGGACAAGCTGTGGCAAGAGTTGTCTGCGGGAGGCGGTGGAGAAAGTCGTGATGAGAACAGCGACGATCTCGTCCACTCATGCGGTGGTGACTTCGTCTTTGGCCTCTCCGTCATGGGCTGTGGCTGCTACTTAGCGAACCACAACGGCTTGACGGTGAACCACTGCTACTCGGTGCTACAGGCGGTGGAGGCCGAGTCGGAAGATGGCAAGGAGACTGTTCGCTTGGTCAAGATCCGCAACCCATGGGGACAGCGCAGTGAGAACACACACATGGGCGCCTGGCATGGTCCCTGGGCCGACGGTGCCAAGGAGTGGACGCCGTACTGGCTCAAGAAGCTCGGCCACGCGTTTGGCGACGACGGCGTCTTTTGGATGTCCTATCAGGATATGCTGGAGACGTTTGGCTATCTCCATCGGACGCGCTTATTTGATGCATCGTGGACCACGGTGCAGCAGTGGACCACTCTAAATGTCGGGTGGGTGGCGGGCTACTCTGGCACACACTTTGTTGTGGACGTCAAGGAGCCCGGACTTGTGGTGGTTGTACTCTCGCAACTGGACACCCGCTACTACCGCGGCCTGCGTGGGCAGTACGACTTTTCGCTGCACTTTGTCCTCCAGTCTCCCAACGGCACGCCACTCAGCATTGTCCATACACCGAATGCCAACGAGACACGGTCCATCAGCTGTGAAGTTGTGCTTCCTATTGCAGGCAAATACATTGTCCGTCCACAGGTCAAGGCCAAGCGGGACAAGCTCCGGCTGTCGGAAGCAGCCGTGGTCAAGATGACGGTCGAGGAGAATCCGGACAAGCTGCGGCAGATTGGACAGCAGTACGATGCAGCACACGCCAAGGGTGCTGACGTTGAAGACGAGGACAAGAAGCTGGAAGAGAGACGGGTACGCAAAGTGCAACGCGTGCGTGCCCGTAACGAATGGCAAAAAGCCGAGGCCAAGCGGCTGAGAGAGGCACGAGTGGCATGGGTGTTGGCCAAAGAAGAGTTTAGACTGAGGAGAGTGAAGAGGATGCAAGATGCGGAGACGCAGGATGATGAAAAGGCAGGTGGACGTGATGAGAAAAAAGTGGATGACACTGTCAAAGACAAAGACGACAAGATGGGGGATGAGAAGGACAAAAAGATGGAGATGGACATAGACCCTGGCCCGGAACCCATCGGCTTCCCCGAGCCCGACTTTTCCGACAGCGAGCTTGACGCCCAAGACAGTGACGACTTATTAGACGGCGAGAGTGATGGCGAAGAGGCCGTGGCCGAGCTGAGAAAGGCCATGAATAAGAAGGGCTGGCCGTTTATAGACGAACGTGATGAGTTTGAAAAGGAAGAAGCCAGGAAGCTTGTCAAGATCAAGACGGACGGACGGCACCGCGAGCTGGATGATAGCCAGCCGTGGAACGCCGTCTGTGTCGTTGGTCTGCGCGTGTTTGCCAAGGATCCGGCCGTCTCCATCTCGCTGGTGAAGCCTGACAAAAAGAAGATGAGGAGGAAGTTGGAACGGACAATCGCAGATGTGGTGGAGTAGGATGGTCTTTATGTTTCAGCGAGATATATTTCTCATATAAATCTGTTTTTTTAGTTCTAATTCTTTTTAAAGTAGTTATTTTATTTACTTTTATTTCAAACAGTTTTATTTTATAATACACTATCACATCGACACGTATTTTACTGTGACGTATTATCAAAACGTATTCTAATTATTTAAATCAGGTGTTCCTTAGTAACATTGTGTGTATACGTTTAAAGTATTATATTGGTAGCAGAGCTCATAGAGTCAGTGGGGACCAAGAAGGTCTCTAATACCTCTGGGAGGTGGGAGAGACGAGAGAGATATATAGAAAATACAGGCCAGAAGCTTGCCCCACTCCAACACTAATGTCATCAGTATTACGTGCGTCTTGTCCACTTATCCAACCTGTCACAAAAATGGATGTTTAATCTTCAACTGATGACACGCTGGTGTCGGTCCCATAGTCGAGATCGTCGTCGCTGTGTACTGTGAACGGCTTGCGGGCTTTGTTGTTACGTTTTTGCACATCTTCTTGCACATCCTCCTCCGTATACACGGGCGCGCCGACCCATCGCACATTCGCCAGCACAGACTCCTTGTAGTGCCACTGCCAAAAACAATTGGGCGGCCGGTCTGGGTAGGCGAGCCACGCTGAGTTTATCCGAGTGCCGCTCATCCAAGCGGTTGCCTGTGTAAAGGCAACAATTTTAGGCCCCCCGGGGCTGTCCATATTGATGGCCACCTGGTACTGGGAGAAGTGGCGGTGAATGTCGGACCGCATCAGGATGGCATTTTGCGGAGAATGAGCAACGTGGCCGGTCAAACTGGAACGGGACATGAAGTCAGGGAGGTCCCTTGTAATTCTGTCCGGGTCCACTAGCTCGTGGTAGAGAGGGAAAATGTGTGCCACTTCGAACCCGGTCCAGTCGCCGACCGAGGCGCCGCAGTTGGGTGTCTTTGTCAAAACACAGCCCCGGTCGCGTTTGCGGACATGTACGACTGTCTCCTTCTGCTGGCGCGCAATGTAGGGCCTCTCGACATGGTGATATGCGGCATTGCCAACGGGCAGGCGGTCAAAGACTTGCATTGCCGAAACCCTGCCGCGGTTGTTTCTCGTGGTTACGTAGTAGTCGCCGGCCTCCAAGTCCTTATTGTTGTTGTTATCAATGCTATCGATATGGCATTGGTCGCGTTTGTGAATTGTCAAGTCCTCGAGGGGTATACGTCGAAGGATGATCGACACCATTTCAAAGAGGTCGTGGTTTGTCAATCCAGAAACAACCCGCAGGCCGCCGATACGCTCCAGCGGGTAGTTTGAGACGTGAAAGTCAAGTTCTCCGTTCGAGCCCGATTGGGGAGCGTGCCACAAATGCACAATGCGGCTGTCCAATCTGTTTGGGAAGGGCATATTGGTATTGTGGTATAACGTCTTCTAGTGTGGTGAAGTTTGGTGAAGTGTGGTGATGGTATTGTATAGATTGCATAGATTGCATAGATTGGAAGACAGGTTTTTTTTTTTTTGAATATTCAAGTAAAGCCAGAAGCGTCAAGTCGAGAGTATCATTTCATGTGGCTTATATGTTGAAGATTTAAGGTTCTGCCTATTAATTTTATTTCCCTTTCCTGAAGTCAAACATTTGTGAGTTTGTGTGCCATATGTCAGCTGTCTGTTGGAAGTGTCGTAATGTGTCAGACTTTCAGTGTTCTAGTCATGACGTGGGAACCAACAAACGACACTGTCCACCAGCATAATATTATATAAGCCAGCTTTGCTTATGCCTACAGCGCCACCGGATAGTCGGTCGTCTCGATAGAGTTGGGGTACTTGATATTGTGCTGCTTCCGCACACTGTCCATGATGTCCATAATGACAATAGTCTCTTCCCAGTCCATGGTAGCACTCTGCTGCTTTCCATCTCTTAAGCAGCGTGCGGCTTCGTCGGCCTCCCAGTACATGCCGTGGCCTCCGTTTCTCTCGCCCGGACCAGGGATGACGTGCTCGACGTCCTTCACCTCACTCAAAGGGCCAACCGGCTTGCCTGTGTTGGTATCCAGCTTGGGGATGAGGCGGTACTTTGTCGGACGGAACGTCGGGCCAAACACTTGGATCTCGCCATAAGTCCCCTGGATGCGTATGGGTGCACCAGCTGTGCCCTTCTGGTCGGGGTCCATACCGGCGCGGATGCCGCACGTGGCGATGCCCTGCGTGGAGTTGTTCTGTCCTTCGCTCTTGGAGTCGACAGCAGGACCGACGGGAAACGTGAGGAGGACGACAGTCTGTTCGTCGGCACCGGTTGAAGGGTATTTGATGACAGACGATGCCACTGTGGGAGGCTGTCTCGGAGAAGGTTGCAGGTGATACAGAATTTGGAACACCCAGGCCAGAGCGTACACTCCAAGATCGAGAAGGGCACCGCCTGCCAAGTCCAGGTTGATGATCCGATTCTGTGTCCCCCAGAGGGCCTCGACATTCTCGCCAAAACTCGAGTCGGCAGTGACGCGCTGGACGGCGCCAATCACACCGGAAGCGACGGCCTCACGGACCTCGGCTGCCAGCGGGAAGAATCGTGTCCACAGGGCTTCCATCAAAAAGAGATTGGCCGCCTTGGCCTCCTCGACGAGCTCTCTGGCTTGGGCAGCATTCGTTGTAAATGCCTTTTCGACGAGCACGGGCTTGCCTGCCTTGAGTGCCAACAGAGCATTCTGGTAGTGGTGCGAGTGCGGTGTGGCGACGTAGACAATGTCGACATTGGGGTCGGCCACGAGATCGGCGTACGAGCCGTAAGCTTTGGCGGTTGTCTTGATCATCTGGCCGTGCTCGTCAATAAACTTTTGGGCGCGGTCGGTGGATGTCGACGAGGCCACAGCAACGACCTCATGACGGACATCGGTGACGCCGCGCACGGCCGGGTCGCTCAGCAAGTCCTTGACAAAGACCGAGGCCATCCATCCAGTGGCTGTCAATTAGCATATGAAGAGTTCCATTGTCGCGTGATGGAATGTGGTTGACCTACCAAGAATGCCCCAACGGGTCGTGTGTACTGTGTCTGTCATGGTGACCATGTGGTGTGATGCTGTTTTGGATGGTGGCGTCGAACGAACGACTCGAGAGCTACGATAGAGTATATCAATATCGGCAGCTCTCCGTGTACCTTTCGATAACCCTGTCGATAAGTCGGAAGTCTGGAACGATACGACGTACCGTGATTTCCTGCCTTTCTCTATGCGGTGTCGGAAGACAATGCCGTGCCGGCTGCAACTCTGATTACGATGGCTGATATCGATATCGATAGACTAACGTGAGGAGCAGCGGGTCGCGTCTGGGGTGGCAGGTGTTAAGAAATCCGGAGGCTGGAAACGTGGAATATGCCGGGACTCTGTCACTTCTCGGTTCGGTTGGCAGCTATCAATACTGCCGTGGCCAAGATGGTGAACCAGATGCTCGGGATCGTGAAGCTTCAAAACTGCAGGTACAGCAGTCTGATCAAGATGCCCAATATTGGCAGCAATGTCCTGTCTTCCTCGGGACAGATACTCTTCACGAAACGTGGCTATGATTGTCTTCTCCTGATGATGATAAGGACGACGCTATTGAGATGGCAGCTCTTAGCGGCACGTCAGGGGGTCTCCATCGTATTTGCCCAAGAGATGTAGGGCTTATCAGTGAGGTTCTTGAGACTTGTCTTTTCCAGGCTATTTCCATCATTTCCAAGGAATGATCCCCACTAAATTTACAGTGTGGGTTTGCTATCGTGCGCTAGCGTTGACGTCTGACCAATCAGCTTACACGTAGAGAGACGATGCCAGAAGAGGCAAGTGCGGCCAAAGGAAGATTGTGCAGATAGAAGGAGCGACTGAAGTACTGCGTGTAGTTATGTTAGAGAAATCGTAGACATCGTACGTGTACGCTCTTGTTTAGTTATCCAGTTTCCTTCGTTTTTATTGATTTATGTACATTTTATGGATATTTCGTTGCAACGTATGTCTACTTTGCCTCCACTGCTACCTCCTTGACAGTCGTGGTGCCATTGACCTTGTCGTTAACAGTGACCTTGACTTCGCCGTTCGTCTTCTGTTCCTTGACTTCAGTCATCTCATCCTCTCTAACAACAGGCTCCATCTTCTCCTTGCCGTTGCCGTAGACAAACGAGTGTCCGTAGTGGTCATCAAGCAGCCGGCTCTGGCCCGCACCCATCAGGTTCTCCCGGAACGTACCACCGGGCACGTCATAGTCCATCCAGAAGAGACCGCGACGCTGCAGCTCAGGGACCAGAAGCTCCACGATGTCGCGGCTGCTCTGCGGGTTGGTAATCAAGCCAATATTGAAGCCGTCAACGTCGGCCTCGCGCACCCACTTCTCAAACACGTCGGCCACCTCCTCGGCCGTGCCCACCGGCTGCGGGTGCAGTCCGCCCATGGCCAGACGCATGCCGATGCGACGCGGCGTCCAGGGCAGCTTCTCCTTGGTCTCGGTCGTGCCCGTGGCGCCCTCTTCCTGGAGGTCGTCCAAAGCGTTGAACGTCGATACAATGGCCGACACACCAGGCCGCGAGGACAGCTCCAAGGGCTCGTCGAGCGGGAACTCGCTCATGTCGATGCCCGCATAGCCTGAAAACTGGCCCAGACCGGCAATCGGGTTGGCATATTTGAGGGCCGCCTCGTACTTTTCGCGGGCCTCTTCGGCCGTGCGGCCAATAATCGGGCAAATGGCCGGGAAGAACTTGAGCGAGGCAGGATCACGACCGTGTGCGGCTGCCTGCGCCCGAGCTGCCTTGACAAACTTGGCCGTCGCTGCGGGCGTGGCCGTGTTCAAGAACATGACCTCGGCGTGCTTGGCCGCGAAGGCCGCACCAGCCCGGGACGTGCCCGCCTGAAACAAGACGGGGGTGCGTTGCGGCGACGGGTGCACCTGGCTGCGGCCGGCCATTTGGTGGTACTTGCCCTTGTGCTCGATGCGCTTGATGCGCGCCGGGTCGTAGGCCAGGTTCTTCTCGGTGTCCCACACAGCGGCATCGTCCGACCACGAGCTCTCCCACAGCTTGTACACCACGTCCATGTACTCGTCGGCCTGGTTGTAGCGCTCGTCATGGGGCACTTCGTCGGTCTGGCCCAGGGCGTTGGCCACGGCCTTGCTCCACGACGTGACAATGTTCCAGCCGACACGGCCCTCGGTCATGTGGTCCAGCGTCGAGAACTGGCGGGCCAGAATGTAGGGGTTGACGTAGCTGGTGCTGGCCGTGGCGGCGAACGCGACGCTCTTGGTCACGGCAGCCATGGCCGACAGGATGGGGATGGGGTCCATGTGGGCGACCTGATGGCCGGCCGACAGCATGGGATCCAACGACTTTTGGTAAATCTCGAAGCCATTGTACCAGTCTGCAAAGAAGACCGCACTGAGCTTGCCCTCTTCGGCCGTGCGGGCTAGATCCAGGTAGTAAGGGAGGCGGTCTTTCTGACGCGAAAAGTCTTTGCCGGAGCGCCACTGGCCCGAGGACATGTAGCAGGATGCGCAGGGCAGGTCGAGGATGCAGAGCTTGATCATCTTGATGGGTTTCTTCACAGCCGCGTCAGCTGCTGGAGGAGTCGAGGCGACAGCCTCGACGACAGGAGTGTCGGTAGTCATGATGATGATGGCGAGCAAAAAAGATGAAGATGAAAAATAGAAAAATAGAGAAATATGCGAAATGAAGACTGAACAAAGTCAACAAGAATGTGTTGATGTTCACAAGATAGCTCTATCGATATCAAGCCGGCAATCTCTTATCGACTATCGAAGCCGTGTGCATCTTTATAGAGGGCTGCGAGCCCAAAACCGTCTAGAGATGCAGTGACGGAAGCTAGTGAAACTTCCTACTGTCGACAAGGGTAGGCAAGTTTAGACCAAAATCACGCCAAAGACGCCACCAGGCAATAAGAGGAAAAGTAGGAAAAGTAGGAAAATATGCCAGGGATACGCAGATAATGGTAAATACAGTCCCACCCGGATGTTGTCAAGCAGCCGTTATCGTGGAAGTTGAAGGGTATCCTTTGTAGTATTCCCAGTGCCTTCAGTGATGATCGTCACCGTTTTTCTCACACCCACACAATCCCACATCCTATATCTTCTGCAGCCTCGTCGGCTTCTGTTTGATCTCCGCGTCTGAATCGAGTTAGAGCTTATCTTTATCGGACAGAAGGCACACATACTCTCTCACTATCCACCTTCACGTTGGCCTTTCAGACTCCCGATGACACGGTCCAGCCCTGCATCGGCGGAGGACCGGCCGTCGTTCCTATTGTCTGAGCAGAACGTGGCTGCCAAGATAGATAGCGACGCGATAGACGACTATCCAGACCGTGCAGACGACTATCTTGCAGACAATCATGAAGATACTGCCTCCTGCATGTATAAATCCTCGCGAGGCTGCGTGCCATGTGGATGTAGATCGACAGACATCCACAAGACAGAAAAGAGTCTGGACCAGATCATCGACAAAGAGTATAAACACAACGCCGACTCCTCTTTCGATTCACCTTTCGACTCACCTTGCATCTCACACCATCCTCCAACCTCACCTCCACATATCGACTCATCATCACACCATCCTTTGTCGTTGACAACCTCCATCATGAGCGGCCTGCTCAAATTCATCGAGGTGAAGCAAAAGGGCGAGGCGTACTCGGAGCATCCGCCGAGTGTAAGTCATCACTGTTCGAAGCATACTAATTGCACTCTCTCACACATTTACTAACTGCCTGTTACGCACCCTCCAGCGCTGGGGTAATCGTGATATTTACCCCATCATCCCCGCAGAGCGCACCTACCGCTGGCATGACTTCTTTGCCTATTGGTTCACCGCCGGTATCTGTCTCAGTGCTTACACGCTGGGCAGTTCCCTCGTGGCCATTGGTCTCACGGCTGGCCAGGCGCTGGGTGCTGTTCTTCTGGGTGCCTCGTTTGCGTCCCTCACAGCCTTCCTCTGTGGTGAAGCCGGTCGTATCCACTACATTGGTTACACGATGATGGGCCGCGCTACTTGGGGTCTTTATGGATCATACTTGTGCATTGCCCTCTCCTGCATCCAGTCACTCATCTACTTTGGCATCCAGTCGTACTATGGCGGCCAGGCTGTCGTGCTGATCTTGAATGCACTGTCGCCCTCGTTCCTGCACATGCGCAACACTCTGCCCGAGAGCGCCGCCATTACGACCCCCTACCTCATTGGCTTTTTGGTCTACATGGCCGTCTCGACACCCGTGGTCATGGTGCCACCCCACAAGCTGGGCCGTCTGTTGCTGCCCGTGTTTGGCATCACATGTGTCTGCTTCGCCGGTCTGCTGGGCTGGGCTCTGCACGCCAACGGCGGTCCTGGTAATCTGGTCTCGCCGTCCATTGACATTACCCCTCTGGCCGGTCGCTACGCTTTCGTGCAGGGCATCTCACAGGTGGCTGGTGCTTATACGGGAGGCTCCGTCCGGCTGTCGGATTGGACGCGCTTCACCAAGACGCCCATGGCGCCGCGTGTCGGCATGGTCATTGCTCAGCCCATTTCGCTGACCATTGGCGCCCTCGTCGGTGTGCTCGTCACCTCGGCCACCTATGAGTTGTACGGTGTCTTGGAGTGGAACCCGCTGGTCCTCCTGGCCTACGTCCAGAACATTCAGTACACGGCCGCCTGCCGTGCCGGCACCTTCTTCCTGGGCCTGGGCTTCTTGGGCAGCCAAATCTTTGTCAACATGACGCAAAACTGTGTCTCCACGGGCATGGACCTGGCGGGTTCTCTGCCTCGCTTTATCACGCTGCGCCGCGGCGGTCTCATCGTGTCTGTGGTGGGTCTTGTCATCCAGCCCTGGCGGTTCCTCACGCAGGCCACCACCTTTTTGAGTGTCATTGGCTCCTTTGGTGTCTTTATCGCCCCGATGACCGCCATTCTTGTCAGTGATTTCTGGCTCGTTCGCCGCCGCAAGCTCAAGATCCCGGACCTCTACAAGCGTGATGGCATCTTTTGGTACCATTTCGGTCTCAACTGGAAAGCCTTCTTGGTCTTTTTTGCCTGCATCGCCCCGTCTCTGCCCGGTTTCATCAACTCCGTCAACCCCTCCGTCAAGATCCCTGAGGGTGTCTACCATTTCTTCCAGTGCACCTACTTTTTCGGGTACTCATCCGCTCTGGTCCTCTTCTTTGCCATTAGCACCATCTTTCCTCCGCCGGGCAACCGCATCATGCAGACCATGGACGACAACATTATCCAGGGCGTGGAGGACCCCGTCGAAGAGTCGAGCAGCATTGACAACAAGACCAAGGTGGAGGACATTAAGGGCGGTATGACGACGGATGTGACTGCGGCAGAGGTCTAGGGTGCTGCATAGCGGACAGGTGATATTTTCAAAGTATTGTTAACAACAGAACGGCCCAAGTCAGACTTGAGCATATTCGATCCTTTTAACTTTTGTTTTTGTTTTTCTTTCCCTTTCTCTCTCCATCTGTATATTTTATTAGAATTCAGCACCTTACTTTGAGATCCCGTGAGATTCTTTTACGTGAACCGTTACGTGTTACGAGATACAATAGACGGGGAATTCTCGATAACATTCGTTTAAAGCCGGCCAACTTCGGGTGATTTTTGGGAATGTTGCTGCTTTTGGTAACCCGACCGACTTCCGAATGCTTGTGTGGATATCTCAACAAGGTTCACGGGACGGAACATGACACAGGGCTTTGAGAGAAAGAACAATGCGGGGAAACAGACAGTAAAATAATATTGTTGAACGTTTCTGTTTTCTGCTGTAAACATCATCTTCCGAGATGGGCCCCCCGATGCGGGGAACCGAGACCCGAATGGACTTCTCTATGCTGGTATATTCTCCATGTGTTTGTCTGGTGTTCCTTCATTTCCACCGCCAATTAAGCTAATTGTGACCATTTTTCAGTCACTCCCCAGGTTTGTTTTCCGCACTACCCATGTTGATCACCTACGATGCCGGTTAGTAGACGATGCTGCAGCTTGCTAGACGAGGTCAACTTGGACCGACGATGGCGAGGAAGCGTGTAACGGGGGTGATGATGTGCAGAACATCGTCGTAGGCGTGGTGAGCTGGTGTGAGCTGGTGTAAGCAGGCGTACATAAACACGGGCGACGCTGCCCTCCTTTTGTGTGTATTTGTAGGAAGCAGTTGACCAAGAAACACAATATCATCACAATCCTTCCTTTCTTTGGATACCCTTATCGTCCCCTACTATGGTGCCCCGTCCTTTGTCCTTTCAGAACCTGGCGGTCACCCTGGCTTGCCTTGCATCATGTGTCAGTGCAGCCGCTGCCGTCGAGTGCCTCCAGGCAGAGCCTGATGCCGCACCGGGCTCCTTTTACAAAAACACCAGCTACTGTCCTGCGGCCCACGCCGAGAACCTGTTGCCACTGCTGACATGGCAAGAAAAGGTCGGGCAAATGGGCGGCCTGCGCCAGCTGCTGCAGGCTAACCTCACCTACAACGCCACCAATGCCGACATCATCCTGCAGACGCAGAGCGGCACACTCAGCTACGGCAGCCAGCTCAACCCGGCCGCGGATGTGCTCGCGTACGCCAACGAGGCGCGCATGCAGCACATGAATGTGTCGCTTGTGCCGTTGATCACCGTCACCGACTCGGTCAACGGCATCTACGTCACGGGCGGCACGCTGTTCCCGGCCACCCTGTCCCTAGCGGCCACGTTCAATGTTCCGTACTATGCCAATGTCGTGGCGGCCATCCGCGATGAAAACGTCGCGCTGGGCACACGCTGGGTGCTCTCGCCGGAGCTGGACATCCCTAAAGATCCACGCTACGGCCGTGTGGGCGAGACGTATGGCGAGGATCCGTTTTTGGTGACTGCGTTTGGCAAGCAGTACGTCCGCACCATGCAGGCTCGCGATGCCAACGGCTATATCCATGTCGGCTGCACGATCAAGCACTACGTCTATGGCAACCCGACCGACGGCATCAACACGGCGTCGCAGTACGGCGGCATCAACCACCTGTACAACGACCAGCTGATGCCCTTTATCGAGATCATCCGCGACACGGACCCCCTCTCCATTATGATCTCCTATGCCACTGTCGACAACGTCCCCATGTCCGTCAACACGTACATGCTCCAGGATGTGCTGCGCGACAAGCTCGGCTTCCGCGGGCTCGTCATGTCCGACGCCGGCGCCATTGTCAACCTGCACACACAGTCGCATGTAGCGTCGTCGCCGGCCGAGGCAGCGCTGCGGGCGGTCCGGGCCGGCATGCAGAACGAGCTGTCCCCGGGGCAGCCGGCCGCGTTTCCCAACCTGGTCAACTACGTCAACGAGTCGGACGTGGCGCAGCTGGTCAACGAGGCCGCGCTCAGAATGCTCGAGATTAAGTTTGCCACGGGCACGTTTGACGAGCCGCTGCCCACACAAGAGAATCTGGCCAAGACGCTGCGGGCGGCCGAGCACCTGGCGGTCAACCGCAACGTCTCGCGGGAGGCCATTGTCCTGCTGACCAACAACAACAACACTTTGCCTCTATCACAGTCTTCCCAAAAAAAGGTGGCCGTGCTTGGCCCATTTGCCAACATCATCAATGCCGGCACGTACGCACCGCAGGTCTCGACCAACCGGTCGTTTGGCCACTCGCTGGTGCAGGCGCTGCAGGTCCAGTTTGGCGCCAGCAACGTGCTGTACGAGCCGGGCGTGGACTTTGTCGACACGACCAACGATACGGGCATTGCCTCTGCGGTGGCTGCGGCCCGCGAGGCCGGCCTGGCGATTGTCTCCCTCGGGTCGCTGGCCGTCTATGGCCAGGATCCTTTGGCCGCCAAACGCACCGACGGCGAATTTGCGGCCCATGCCGACCTCGGTTTCCCCGGTCTCCAACAAGATCTGCTGGACGCGGTCCTTGCGGCTGGCGTGCCTACGGTGCTAGTCGTGAACGGCGGCCAGGCCTTTTCTCTTAGTAACAACACCATTGATGGCTGCGGCGCCATCCTGCACGCCTTTCTGGGCGGCGAGTACAGCGCTGACGCCGTAGTCGAGATTCTCGTGGGCACCGTCAACCCCAGCGGCAAGCTGCCTGTCAGCATGCCCGCCGCCACGGGAGCCACGCCGGCCGTGTACAACTACCTGGCCTCGGACGCCGTGGCCGAGTACTCGTTCCCGAGCCTGCCGCGCGCGGTGCCCATGCCCTTTGGCTACGGACTGAGCTACACGGCGTTTGCGTACAGCGAGGCCACGCTGGTGTCGTCTCTGACAACGACGGGCGAGCCGGCCGTGAATGTAAGCGTGACAGTCAGCAACACGGGCGGCATGGACGGCAAAGAGGTTGTGCAGGTCTACCTGCATCAAGAGTACAGCCTGATCGAGCTGCCCGTCAAGCGGCTGGTGGCGGTGGACAAAGTCGACATTGCTGCGGGTGCGCAGCAAACAGTGACGTTTACGCTGCCCGTCGCGAGCCTGGGCTACTACCTGAACGGCGAGTGGATTCGCGAGACGGCCAACTACACGTTCATGGTCGGGAGTTCGTCGCGGGATGTGGACCTGACGTCATTGAGCATGGTTTTGTGATTTGGATGGGGGAAAGGGGGAGTAGGAACGAGGAGAAAACATGGAGAAAGGAGGGGGGAAGAGCGAGGACGAATATGAGGTCGTACTTTGTTGGATACGTTTTATGTGAATGAAGAATAGGAATAAGAATCATCATTTTATTGTTTTATATCGATGGTATATCAACACCAGTGTCGTTCTTCGTACATGCTCAAAACCTAAAAACCACCATCTGACCCTGACCAGCCTTGCTCCACCAGTCCGTACCAGGGAAAGAGTGGAAAGTCGAGCATATGGAGCTCACCATCAAATCGGTTCTCTAAAAGGGGATAGGCCTCTGTAAAGGCAAAGGCAGGTGCCTCAACTGGGGCGTCAACCGGGGCTTGGGCTTGGGCTTGTTGTAGTAAGCCATCAGACTGCAGAAAATCTGTTCCATCAGTCAAGAAAGGTGGAGGCCGTGGTGGTGAATGTTGGCTAGTTGTAGCTGTCTCGGCAGGAAGCCCGCTTTCGACTCCTGCAACGACAGCGTCCACAGCACACACAGCATCCACTGTGATCCCAACGTCTTCGGGGACAGTCTCCACTGTGTCCACGGCGCCATCATCTCCATCATCGCCATCATCTCCACCCGAAAAGTCGGCACGCCGCAGCAGACTGTGGATCGCCAGCTTGTCTCGGATTTTACGTGCACCGGGCGACTTGTCTTGGTGTTGTTGTTGTTGTTGTTGTTGTATGGGGGTCGTTGTGTCTGTCCCGCTCTCCAATGATGTGGCCGGCGATGGTTCCATCGGATCTACCACCGCGAGAGCGGACATCCCCGCCTGCCCTGCCTGCCCCGCCTGGCCAAAAGCATGCATCGCTCGCTGCAGCTCCTCCCGGATGGGCTTCACCAGCGCCGATGCCGGAAAGAAGCGGTTCAGCGCTGCCAGACACAACTCGGCACGGCTCGTGGCAAACTCGCGCGTCGGCCGCTGCAACTGCGGTGTGCGCCCGAAGCGGGCGATAAAGAGCACCACCAGCGCGGCCTGGTACGCACAAATGGCCGTGTCAAACTCCAAAAGGTGCGGCACGGTGCTGACCTGGTTGAGGCACGCCAGCAAATCCAAAATGGCGACGGCGTGGTGGACGCACTGGGTCTCGGCCCAGGCGAGGTGGTCGTTGTCAATGGTGGATAGGATGGACAAGGGAGCGGCTTCGTGGAACCCGGGGAGCAGGAGGCGGTGCATGTCGCAGTAGCACTGGTGCCAGGAGAGGTGCATCTGGACGTGGCGGGCGATCCAGGGCGTCTGAGCGAGCCGGGCGAGGTCGGCATGTGAGACAGCCGTGCTCTGTGGGAGTGGGAAGCGTTCGCCCAGCCGCTGCAGACGCCAGTCGACATGGCGGATCTGTGCGACGAGGTTCGTCACGGGTGCTTCTGTGTCTAAGTCTTTGTGTCTGTCCCTGTCCTTGTCGCAGCGCGATACGGCCCGGTTCATCTTCATAATGTCGCGGCGCAGCGCTTCCAGGCTGACACAAATATTGTACGCACCACCGTCACCACCGTCGCCAGCACGCACGTCTCCCCCACTCCAACCCCCGTGAAACTCCTCTTCCGGACACGGCAGCTGCAGGTCAATCGACTCGTACGGACACAGTTCAAACGCCGACAGGCCGTGCGAAAAGTACCGTTCCGTCAGCTTGAGGCTCCACACAATGCGCCGGCGGACTTCGTGGTGGACGGTTGTCACGCCCTCGTTTCTGTCTCCGCCCTCACTCTCACAGTGCAGCCCCAGCGCGGCGACAAACCGCGCGGCCAGCGACACGAGCATAAATGCCCGCTGGAACTGGCCCGTCTCCATGCGGTGGTTGATGCTCAGCAACAACGCCTGAAGGCGGGCGGTCGTCGGGTACTCGAGTTGTTGCCAGATGAGCGTCTCTACCTCTCTCACAAGCGAGGCGCCTTGGCAGGAGCAGGAGCAGCCGTTGTCGTGTCCACGCTGTGGGTGAAGACAGGTGAGCGCGCAGATGGCGAGCACCAACGCTGGGTCGAGCTGGCCGACCGCACACTTACTGCGTGTCGTGGCTGGATGCAGAAACGAGTACGAGGGCAGCGGGTACGCGTGCTGGAAGAAGTGGTCGACGCGGGCAAGGAGTGTCTCGCCCGAGTGTGCATCTGTGTTGTCGCGTTTCGATATATAGAGCAGATTTGTGCAGGATGTGCAGTCGTTTGCTGGTGTGTTTGCCGGTGTGGCTGTTGTCCTCGTCGGTGTTGCGCTTCCCAGGTCCAGGTCATCCCCTGTCCCGTCGGACATGTCGGACACATTGTGGCGTCCATGGCGGCCCGTAGATTGATAAACACAAGGGATACCGCGTCGCGCACAGTGCAGACACTGCGGACGAGTCCCGGAGCAGCGCACCTTTTGTTGCTGGCAGCTGTTGCAGGCTCGCCTTACACGCTGTCGTTGGGGTGTTGTTGGGTCAGTCGGGCTATTGCCGACTACTCTTGCACTCTGTGCCTGTGATGTTGGTTGTAATTGTGGTTGTGCTGCAGCTGCAGTGAAGGAACACGTAAAGCGTAGGCGTTTGCAGTTGCCACATGATCGGGGCTGGCCATCACAGCGGACCTGCATTTGTTAATTCGGTGCGTCAGCATATTTTATAGTTTAGAGATATTTGATGACGGGAGTATGCATTAAAAATTACCTTTCTCAACCGGCACTGCTTGCAGGTGTGTCTTTCCGTTCCCTTGGCCGGAAAGCGGCCCGTCAACTGGTCCATTATAAAAGACTGCAACTGTAATGGACGTTTTGTTGCTCCAGCTGTAAAGTTTGACCAGCAAAGGTGTTGCGAACCTTTGACACCTTTTCACCTTTTGAGGGCAGAAAAAAAGAAAGAAAAAAAGAAAAAAACACAGACTAAAAGGAGCAGCCAGCCATCAGCCGTCAGAAACGAAAACGCGGGGAAACAGAGGCCCATCTTTATGGCCTCGTCTGCACAACTCACGGCTTTTCCCTAGCGATCCACAGGGTTTAGAGTGCCCCCATATTTTCCAGGTCATGGGACTGGACAACCACTTGCCGGACTCTTTTGGGTTCTGCCGGGCCCTTCAGGTACCCCTGTCATGAACGAAAGAGGCTGCCAGCATGGGTTTACCACGAGAAACAAAACCGATAAAAACAGAGATAAAAACTTGAGACTTAAAACTTCAAGATCAATTATGTGCTAGCTTTCTAGAACTCATTATCTGCACAACAAGAAACAAGAAACTTGCTCCATCTCAGCCCTACTTCTTCGCAATCGCCTTGTGCACTGGCTCGTCGCCAATCTCGGCCATCTTGGCCTCGAGCAGCCGCGTCAGCTCCACCACCGTATCAGCATACGCCGGGTCGCTATAGACGTTGAACAGCTCCAGCGGGTCCTTGTCGCAGTCAAACAGCTCCCACTCTTTCTCTTTGAAATCCGTGCCGGGCCGCGCGCCTGCCACGCCCAGGTCCTCGTTGTACCAGTAAATCAGCTTGTACCGGTGGTTGCGCACGCCGTAGTGGGCGAGCACGTTGTGGATCTCGTCATTGTTCATCCAGTAGCGGTGGTAGGCGACCTGCTGCCAGTCCGCGGGGGCGGTCCCCTTGTTTTCCAGCAGGTGTCGAAAAGAGTAGCCTTGCATGTAGCTCGGGATGCGCACGCCCGCATAGTCGAGCCACAACGGCGCAAAGTCGACGTTGCTGACAATGGCGTCGCACACGGACCCCGGCGCCACGCCGCCCGCCGGGTACCGCACCAGCAGCGGCATCTGGAAGCTCTCCTCGTACATGAAGCGCTTGTCGAACCAGCCGTGCTCGCCAAGAAAAAACCCCTGGTCGGAGCTGTAGATGACCATGGTGTTGTCGGTGAGGCCGTGGCGGTCCAGGTAGTCGAGGATCTCGCCCACGCTGTCGTCAATCGCCTGGATGGTGCGCAGGTACCGCTGCATGTAGCGCTGGAACTTGAACGTGGCGAGTTCTTGTGCGGTCTGAAACGTGAAGACGTGGCCGTCCGCCTTGTCAATGAGCCGCATGCGCTGGATCTCCTGGACAGACGCCGGCGCCGGGATCTTGCGGTGCACGTTCGACGCTTCTTGGGGCACACGCTCGCCCACTGCGGCATCGCCGCCCTCGGGCTGCACCAGGCCCAGATCATAGTACGTCAGGTCCTCGGCCACGCGCATCTTGGCCAGCTTTGCGGCCTGCGCGCGGTTCTTGTAGTCGTCGTCAAACGTCTCGGGCACGCGCACGGGGTCCGTGTATAGGTGCTGGTAGCGCGGGTGGGCCTCCCACGACCGGTGCGGCGCCTTGTGGTGGCACATGAGGAAAAATGGTTTTTGCGGGTTTTTCGTACGGACCTCGTCCACCCATGCCAGCGATTTGCGAGTGATGAGATCGGTGGCGTACCCCTCCTCGACGTGTGTCCCCGCAACATCAATAAACTCGGGGTCCCAGTAGTCACCCTGGCCCGGCAAGATGGACCAGTGGTCAAACCCCGTGGGCTCGTGGTCTTTGCCCTCGCCCAGGTGCCACTTGCCAATCATGGCCGTCGCATAGTTGCCCTCGCTGCGCAGCGACTTGGCCACGTTGGGCAAAAACTTGTTGATTTTGTTGTCGAGCGTCATGACGCCGTTGACGTGGTTGTGCGTGCCGCATAAAATAGTTGCGCGGGACGGCGTGCAGATGGAGTTGGTCACATAGCAGTGGTTGAACTTCATGCCCTCCGCGGCCAGTCGGTCCATGTTGGGCGTGTGGTTGATGCCGGCGCCATAGCAGCTGATGGCCTTGGCTGCGTGGTCGTCAGCGAGGATGAAGACAATGTTTGGCTGCGTCATGGTGGTGGTGGTGGTGGTTATTGTCGTGGTTGTTGTCGGTCGGTCGTGATTTCTGTCGTGGTCAGATGCTGTGTCTGTCTATCGGTCTCGAGACGCATCTTACTCCAATTGGGCCCCAAAAAGGAACAGGGAAGAATCGAGTCTGCGAAAAGCAAGCACGTTCTTATTTCTCCTCAGTTTGGCTAGTGCTGTGGAGTGCATGCGCACAAAAACCAGACACAAAATAACAACTCGAGTGATTTCGCGTCCGCTCCTCCTCATCCTCTGGTATCCTGGTATTGTCGCCACCCAGGGAGTTGAGGACGGCCGACAGAGGAGAACATGATCTGTTGTGGAAATGACCCCTTTGGGAAAGTGGGTCTTGGAACAACAACCCGGATCACAGACTCGGAAGTCGGTCGGATCACTGTATTAGGAAAGTGGGAAACCGAGTGCCATCGCGTGGTGTCCCTTTTCTCCGCACAAAACTGCCACTCAGTCCGTCGTATATCCCCGGTTTCACCCACGAAAATCTACAAGATCAGAAATTACCCACGGGGTCGGATACCGGTCTCGCACCGAAAGGAGCATAGCTGTGGGGCTAATATGACAGACACCCTCTTCCTCCTCCTTTTTGAGTCTTTCTCGTCTTGTCGTTTTTGCGGAGTCCACATCCATCTGTCCATCTTGTGAGAAATGTCGGTGGACGGGGCCACGGCAAACGCATGCGCAACTGTGGAAAAGAAAAAAGAAAAACGAAAAAAAGAAAACATGAAATACTGGTAAGGGTGTGATCATGGGGTATGCTGCATTGGCAAGCTGATGCCGACCAGGGCTGTTGATAACCCATTGATAAGACGTGCATCGGCATCTATCGTCGCTGCTTCCTTTCCCCCCAAGACTCTGTCCTGTTACCACCTTTTACTTTTATTGTTTGTGTCTACTGTGTATTGTTTTTATTTGCTTCTCTCCAGAGTCCATCTCCAAAACTACATCTCCTTTGCACACCTCCCACAGCAACCATGGGCACCCTGACCGGCACCTTCCGGGCCTCGTACCTCTCCGCCCTTGCCTGTGTCGGCTCCTTTCTCTTTGCCTACGACACGGGCATCATCGGCGGTGTGCTGACGTTGCCGTCCTTTGTCAAGGACTTCAAGACGGGCGGCAACACCAATGTCTCGTCCAACTCCACTAGCCTGCTCCAGGCCGGAGCTTTTTTTGCCTGCTTCTTCGCCTGGCCCTTTACCGCTCGCTTCGGCCGCCGCCTCACCATTATGCTTGCCTCGTTGATTTTCTGCGTCGGTGCTGCTATCCAGGTCGCCCCTACCCACTCGCTTGCTGCCTTTTACGTCGCCCGTGTCATCTCGGGCGTCGGCGTCGGTATTGCCACTGTCATTGTCCCCATGTACACGGTCGAGATGGCACCCAAGGAGATTCGCGGCAAGCTGGGCTCGCTGTTCCAGTTCTTCTTCACCCTGGGCGTCATGACCAGCTACTGGGTCGACTATGGCGTGAGCAAGCACGTGGCGGGCACGACCAGCTCGCAGTGGCAGATCCCCGTCGGTCTGCAGCTCGTGCCCGGCGGCATCCTGGGCCTGGGCATGCTGTTGACAAAGGAAAGTGTGCGCTGGCTGGCCATCCAAAAGAGGGAGGACGAGGCACTGCAGTCGCTGGTCTGGGTCCGTGGTGAAGATAGTCCCGCTGTCCGGGAAGAGTGAGTTCCCATGTCATACTGAGAAGACAATACTGTCCCTGTCTCTGTCCGCACTCAACTTACACTAAACTTGCTTGACAGATTCGACGAGATCCTCAACAGCATCCGCGAGGAGGAGCTGCTGACCGAGGGCTACTCCATCAAGGAGCTGTGGCTGCCCATCAACCGTTACCGTGTGGCTCTCATCATTGCCATCCAGATTGGCGTCCAGCTCACCGGCAACACCTCGCTGGCCTACTATGCTCCCCAGGTCTTCACCGCCATTGGTGCCGGCGCCAACAACCTCTTCTTCACCGGCTTCTTTGGCGTTGCCAAGGTCGTGGCATGTGCCCTCTTTGTGCTGTTTATGATTGAACGTTTTGGCCGTCGTGGCTCGCTCATGTTTGGTGCCTTTGCCATGGGCAGCTTTATGCTTATTGTCGCCATTATTGTCGAGACTCACCCGCCCAGCAGCACTACAACAGCCGCTGGGGGCATCCAAAAAACGTCCATTGCCGCTGTCGTCATGATTTACTTGGAGGCCATGGCCTACAACATGTCCTGGGGCCCCGTGCCCTGGGTCTACATGGCCGAGATTATGCCGTCACGCATCCGGGAGGGCGCCGTCGCCATTGGCACCGCCACGCAGTGGCTCTTCAACTTTGCCTTTTCGCAGATTACGCCGCACGCCGTCAAGAATCTGGGCTGGCGCACCTTCCTCATGTTCTTCATCTTCAACTGGTCGCTCGCCATCTTTGCCTACTTTTTCATCAAGGAGACCAAAGGCCGGTCGCTGGAGGAGGTTGATGCTAGTAAGTTATCCCTCTCCATATTTATGCTGGCTCTATGCTGGCCCTTTTCATTAACAACAACACTCACTAACAACCACAGTCTTCAAGGACCGGCCGATGGCCAACCGTGCCGATGCCAAGGATGCGGAGAAGCCGGCCATCAGCCACGCCGAGGTGTAAACAGAACGACGGGAAAAGGTAACCGCGTTGCGTTCAACCCCACAGAGTACTTCATACCGATTTCTACATTGTCATTTCTGGGGTCACTCTATTGGTTGTATGCCATGAATCACAAAGATGTTTGAAGTTAAACAGATCTAAACAGATCAAAACATCTTGTTCATTAATAAATGCCACAATAAGTGCCAACAACACCCACATCTCCTTATTTTCCTGCTTTGTCCTTGTCAACCTTGTGCGCGTAGTAAACGGTTCCTTGTCATCTTGCCGCGAATCATTGACTGAAAATGGCGCGTTGTTCGCCCAGTCTTGTCCACGCAAGAGTGGTGTGACGACGGACATGATTGCGGCGAATGTTTAGGGTTTGTGGCGGACAGACAGTACTGCACGGGAGTTGGACAACAGAAAGGTTCGAGTTTGACTTGAACTGGTAATATGGAAGACGAATGATGGATAATATAAGCTGATAATACAGCTTTCAATGGCCCCATCGAGACAACGCATCCTCCAAAAGTCCCCACGACGCCTGATTATTAGCTTGACTCTTTGTTTGCTCATCTTGCCACGGATTCTTTCCATAAAATCATCCCCGGGCTCAAGCTTTGGATAGACCAATACAAATCTGACAGTGTGTCAATGCCTGGCATCAAGTCGACGGGGCATTGAACGCCGTCTGGCAGGTAAGCTCCGTTTGTCAGTCTGGGAATTGAAGGTGCATCCTCACCACATCTTTCTAGAAGATGCTGCCGTCCCTCTGCCGGTGCTCCAGCTGCCATGACAAAGTGCTCCAGGTCGGCAAACGAGTAGAAATACTCGTCGTACAGTGACCCAATATGGGCAAAGCGCCAGTCGAGAAGTGCGGTGACTCGGTTTGTCGACAGGTCGTATAGAATATTTTGCAGATTTAGGTCGCCATGAACAAGTGTTGGACGAGAGTCTGGCTGAACAGAGCTCTCGAGCAACGGTTGAAACCCTGTCTTAACAAAGGCATCGATTCTTTCCCTAAGAATAGTGTCCCTCCATCCCGAACGACGTCATATTCGTCCATCCGTCGCAGCTGGGTCTGCAAGTACTCTTGGTAGGGCTCGTGGTAGGTAGAGCAAGCCTTTGTCGCCCCGTGGATGGCCGTCGGGCCAGCCACTACCTTGCCGTTGTCGCCAAAGTTGAGTCCTCCATAGCCAACAGCAGGCTTGAGGATAATGGAGTCGACATCGCGACCAAACAAGGTCAGTATTTCTTTGATCTTCGTTTGCGTTTCGTCCGACATGAAATTCTTTGTTTTTTTAGGTGCC
Organism: Ophiostoma sp. CBS 140.51; assembly: GCA_029298735.1. Taxonomy (NCBI): domain Eukaryota; kingdom Fungi; phylum Ascomycota; class Sordariomycetes; order Ophiostomatales; family Ophiostomataceae; genus Ophiostoma; species Ophiostoma sp. CBS 140.51. The sequence goes on along the minus strand of JANSLP010000086.1, from coordinate 60,537 downwards.
ATCTTTGTTGGCAGTAGGTCCTATTTTTGTCCGTTGCTGAAATACGCATAAACACAGGCTTTTTCCTTTTTTGCCCTTTTCAAAAAAGGGCTTTGCTGCTGTCTTTTATTCGCATTTTTTTAAGATTCAAAACTCACAACAAAACAATGTTTAAATCCCGTGCTGCACAGCACATATGTGCTTGATTGTGTCACCATTGCGAAACATAAGAAGAAGAATTTAGTTGTGTAGACTGTGCCGCGAAACATATTGCGAGGTTGACTTCATTTGTTGATCAGATAAGCAAACGGAAAGCACTGCAAGACCACTCATATTCCCCTACCTATGCCACCTCGTCCCCCTCCTCGCCCCCTTCCGCTCATACCACGAAAACGATACCAATCTCGCGAGCCACGCCCTGTGCCTGACGGTGTCCGTGGCGGCCAATACCGCCAGTCTTCATCGAAGTCCTCTACGTCCATCTTTTCTGTATGGCCTTTACTGGACGCCGCCGCCATGTACAGCTCCGCTTCACTCGCGTCCACCCCAAAACCGTCATAAAACGGTGTCGGCTCCATCCACAGCACGCTGTCCACAGTAGGCACGGCCACTTGCCCGTACATGGCTTTTCCTGTCCATGTTAAAGGCTCGCATCCGTATTTTCTCTCCAGCCGGTTCTCTTCGAGACCTTTTTCTGCCATGATCTTCTCCAGGGACTGGAGGTAGTGTGCATTGTGGCTGCGACGGGCAGTATCCAATAATTCGAAGTAGGGCTCCACCCAGTTGTTGTTGACCATCTCGTCCCATACTTCCATGTAGTCGGCCATGACAAGAGCACGGGCAGCAACGTAGCGTATGCTCGGCTTGCGGCGGGCGAGCTCAATGTACGTGGCTGACAGTGCAAACGTTGGATACCATATCTGTCGAGGGAGGTCTGCGTCGACGGTCTCTTCTGTAATCCGCGACAAATCGTTGACCATGATGAAGCGGGCGTGTATGGAAGAGGCGTACCGCCGCATCCCTTCTTCTTGTCCTGCCCACCATGCAGCAAAGGCCGTGCTGTGGTAGATGCCGCGGTAGATGCAGGAGGTCTCGGCCTGCGACACGCGGAGCGAATAGGGCCGACGAAGACGGGCATAGCGGTCGACGTCGCCATTGTAAGCAGCCATGAGGATCAACAGGTCTTTGCTCCCCCACGGGAGGTCATGTGGAAGTGGCGAGGAGAGAAGATGAAGCATGTCAGACTGGGAGTGCCAGCTGTGCTGCTCAAAAAGGCGCTCGTCTTTGATACAGACGGTCCAGTCTTCCGTAATGTTGAAGTAGGATGGCGCCTGCTCGTCGCCGGCATGATAATACGGGGATTGCAGTGTAGAGCCAACATCCTTGACGTTGAGAGTAAACCGACTTGTTTCGTGTCGAAGAACGTTGTAGTCCCGCCGCATCATCAGGGTAGACACCACGGCCGTGTCACCGTTGAGCCCATACCGTGCTACCTGTGGGTTGTCCAGCTCAACATGCCGCGTGTAGTCATTCATCACTTGCCAACGCACCGGCTGTGCGACAATGTGGTCAAAGATAATTCGACTGCCGGTGTTTTCGGGGTCTGTGTTTCTGACAATACTGTCCCTCGCCTCCTCGGCAATGGAGATGTCTGGCAGCAGGTCCAAGTCCATGTACAGCTTGCTGTAGCCAGCAACGGCACAGGCCCGCCCGACGTGGTAACGCATTGTCGGATACCGCTGGACAAGCTGTCGATACGTCTCCTCCGACGCCACGTCCGGGTACCAGATGCAGTATGGATACTCGTTGTTGAATTCGGTCTCGATATCAATATCAATATCAGGGATTCGGTTGCTCATAATGGCGCGGGCGTTCTGTGCACGGTGAAAGGCTGCCTCGGGTACAGAGACACGGCCCGCACTTGGGAGACCGTCCGCGACGTAACCGTGAAGCTCGGTCGCGTACCCGTCATGGTGTCGAGTTCCACGTAAAACACAAATCTGCAGAGCGTAGGACATTTCGGTCAGGTCCCATGTCGGAAGCTCCTCGCCACGAATGGCTGCCTCACATGCCGCCGTCGTGTGGATTTTGTCGGTGACGCCGCCCAATGGTGAAAATGGGTCTGGTTCGGGCTCCCATAGTGAAGCAAGTCGAGAGTAGTCTAGATCCCCAGCATCGTCAATCTCGTACTCGTCTCCATTTACGGTGAGGAGCGTGATATCGGGCATGTTTGCTGTCGAGTCTGCTATATTCAAAATGTGCCGTGATCTGCGAAATAAAGATACAGAACAAACAGATGAACAGTCGCAATACTCGACAGCCGGCTTATACTCTAAAATACTTTGGAGATGTTAAATGGGCGATTTGAGGCCAACCAGAAACTTTTCCTTGGCCCCGGTTTCTGGTGTGCCCCATTGAGGCCAACGCATTCCGTTCTCGTGTAGAAACTTGATGCCAACACCTTTCGACAAAATCGGATTTCTCGACGTACAATTTTATTAAATATTTATTTTAACTTCCTTTGTCTTTTGATATTAATTAGTAGTACTGCGCTTCATTGTGTCTACATTATTTCGACGTTCGGGATATGCAACAGATGGAACTTGCACATATTGATTTTGAGACGTGTTTGCGTTTTTGACACTCGGTCAATCGTATGCCAGCAATGGTCACGTAGAGTTGTGTACGTAAAAACGGTCATTGAAAAGAAAAAGAGGAAAGTGCCTGTAGGTATTAATGTGCAAATGGCGATTGACGATTGGCGATCTTTTTTTCTGTTTTGATTTTCTTATTGTTGAGATATTTTATTGCAATTTTCGCGGATTTAATTTTGTTTCGTGTTTCGTGTTTCGTGTTTTCTTTTTTCCCCCTCCCTACAACTACGTCTATTTAAGTAAAATGCTAAATTTTTTTTTTTAAAAAAAAAAACCATTATGTTATCATGGTTTTTCGATAATGATGATCAAAAAGTTGAACGCTGAACGTTCAACGTTGACCGTTGACCGTTTTTCTCTCTCTCGCCGGGAATTGAACCCGGGTCCCGGGCGTGACAAGCCCGTATACTGACCACTATACTACAAGAGATTACTGTGTCTTTGGTGATTGATTGCTTCCGCCCTATCCACACAGCATTTGTTTTCCATTGTGCCCGCCCAACTACAAGGGGCATTTCATGGCAGCTTCAAGCCGACGGTACGGGTGCTTGTTAAACTTACACCTTCTTTAAATCAATCTTTTCGAACTATTTTCGTGATATATTTCTCGACCTTCTCGTCCCGTCTTGTTCTCGTTCTCGTCCCCTCATGGCCTCAAGGCATCATGGCCTCAATTTGCTAAGCCGCCGGAGTTGTCGGTCGCCGGAGCGGATAAGCCCTACTCTCCGACGCCAGCAGCTAGCAGCCAGTAGCCAGTTTTAATGGATGATACAGTGAGTTTGGTGGGGCCGTCAGCCCTTTTGGGTGCTGTCTCAACCAATCACAAGCAGTTACTGATGGTCTGCTGCTCCGTCTCTGGTGAGTGAGCGTCCAGTCCAGAGTGTCTTACCGTCTGTGGTCTGGCGTGGCCAGGCCTGGTCCCAACACAATGGCGGCCCCTGCTCAATGACGCAGGCCCGCCTTGTGAGAGGTTTTGGTGGGATTTTTAGGAGCTTCCAGAACGCTCCTGGCTGCGCGCAGGCAAATTTTTGCTCCTGTGCCGGAGAAAAAAGATGTAAAGCCCACGGTTTTCCCGGCCTTAGGAGAACGGAATTCCTTTTGCATCCCTCGACGTTCTCGCAACCAACCGTAAGCTCCCGAAGAGCGACGACATTATTATACGACATCATTTCGCATTGCATTCAATTGCATTCAATTGCATTTGGATCTTTTACTAGAAAACCAGCTCCTCAACGCATTGCATCCACTGCTCTTCTCAACAAACACCATCCGAAGCTCCCCTCACGATCTACGAAATTGCCAAACAGGCCACACCCATTCTCGCGACACACCACCTTCCACCCGACCGCAACTGTACCACGGCGACGACTCGGAGTGCGCTACTCTCCCACGACGACAATTGAAACTCGACAAATACACACGCACACACACAATGCTGCGTCGCTCGGTGCGCGCCTTGGAGGTGCTCGTGGAGCAGCAGTCGGCACAGCAGTCGCAATCAGCGATGCTGCTGGCCCGCAACAGTGTCGCACAGGCCAGCAAGCAGGTCTGGCGGCGGCCGGCAGCACGGGCGATCTCGAGCTCGTCCACGCCGGTACGGACAGCAGGCGGGCCCCTCCAGTCTTCCACCTTCTCATTCACCTCCCGCACCGCACCACGGCGGACATTCCACTCGTCGCGGGCACGGCGGTCACAAGAGGGCAAGGGTGGCGCCGGTGAGGCTGGCAAGAGTGGTGAGGGAACAATCGCCCCCGATAAGCTCACGCTGAGCCAGCGCATCAAGAAGCTGTCTAAGGAATACGGCTGGACCGCCGTCGGTGTCTACTTTGGCCTGTCCCTGCTCGACTTCCCCTTTTGCTTCCTCCTGGTGCGGACACTAGGCACAGACAGAATTGGTAGGACCCTACTCCCCGCACAATACGCTTGAATTGTTCATCGCTAATGACCGCAGCCGCCGCCGAAGAATACGTCGTCGACCATGTCAAGACGGTCATCCCCGAGAGCGTCAAGGAGCGCTGGCGCAAGTACCGCGCCGCCCTCAAGGAGGCCAAGAAGGAGAGCGGTGTTGACGGTATGAAGGGGGCCATTGTCGAGGCGGCCCCCAGCAAGGATGGTGCTGATGGTACTGTGAACGCCGACGGCGCCGCCGCCGGCGAGCAAGCCGCCCAGGAAGGCGTCCAGGACGGCTGGGGCGTCAAGGAGGCCGAGCGGCGCAACAAGCACGAGGCCAGCCTGGCGACGCAGCTGGCCCTGGCCTATGCCATCCACAAGAGCTTTATCTTTGTGCGCGTGCCCCTGGCGGCGGCCGTGACGCCCAAGGTGGTTAAGGTGCTGCGGGCATGGGGCTGGAAGATTGGCAAGCCGAAGGCGGCCTAAACCGCGGGCCTGGACCGACAACAAAATGTACACCACGATAACGACGATAGACGGCGAGCTTATGCTCTTAGAACATCAACAACAACACATATACAGGCAGGGCGGACGGGGCATCATTGCGACTGCATCATTATAGATCTTTTGGGCGGGGCAGGAAGGTGTTTTTGTACTTTTTGGGTTGCGTTGGCATCATCTCTTTCATTCTTTTTGTTCAAACCTTTTTTTGTCATTTTCTTTTCTCTTTTACTACTGCATCGGGTTCCTTCCCTATTAATTGGTAACATTTCTACTCTTCACGGACATTTGGGGTTTTTCTTCTTCTTCTTCTTGTTTCTGATCTTCTGATTTTCCGTCGTTTCTATCATTCTCATACTTGTCGCAACATCTGTACCAACATACGGCCCTCTCAATAATCTCCTCAAATTTTGGACGATCTATTTCCACTTCTTGATCCATTTACTACTTCTTCTTCTTCACTCATCTTGTCGCTTTCTGATGCCGTCATCGATGCTCACTGAACGCTACACACCATCACACGGCGGGGTGCGAGTGGGAAGTGTGGGAACATCCGCCAACGGGTTGGACGGCTCAGGGCAGCCGTCCTTCTTTGCGCACGTGCCATATTTACACCTCTTTGGCTGTGAAACATGCATATGGGGAATGCGCGTTCTTGAATCGATCGCACCTTCCCTCCTGCCGTTCGTATCGCTCGTTCTTCCTTCCTCTCTCAGCCTCGTCTGACGACGGACGACGTTTATGATTGACGTCGATTTTGTTGGGTCGACTTTTCCTGGTCTCTTTCGTTTCGAACTGTGTCGGCCTCACCACCTCCATTCGTTATCGTGATCGTTGGCGACCTCGACCCTCGTTTGGGACCTCCGCCGCCTTATCACACCTCGACGGAACACCGCTGTACAGACTTCAGCCGCGACTCTTTACCTCTCTTCTGGTCCCGTCTTTCCTCTCTTCGACCCAAATTTATCTTCTTTATTCAAAAGCATTGTCTTTATCCGTCTCGGTTACATCTCCGGACCAGGCGGCTGGAGCCGCGCGCGGTTTGTGAAGAAGGGTTACGTGATTGCAGGGCGAGTGCTGTGTCCCAGGCGCTGATCCCATTTCCCGTCCGTTTCTGCGTGGCCAACTCTCCCGCGACTGCTGTTATACTTGACCATTAATACCTTTCGGTTTCTTATCTCTTTTCCCTTTTGGTGTCACACCCATTTCTCGAACTTGAAACGCGTCTTCATTCTGTCGTCAATGGATTCGATCGCAGTTTGAACTTGCCCGTTCACACTGCACATAAGCGTGCAATCTCTCTTTCGTTCATCTTTCCTCCACCTTCACCGTATTCTCGCAACGCACCGACGGCATTGACGACAATGGAGGAAGCTGCTGCACCGCTCCTCGAAAAGGAACATCTGGTTGCGCTCGACCCTGAGATTACCAGTCCCAAAACAGCACTCTCGACACGACCAATACGACCATCATGGCGAATGCGCGTCTTGGCCATACTGTTGCCCGTCGGCCTGGCTCTGACGGTTGTCCTCGCTTTCGGTTCCCATAATCGGCCATGTTCGTCGTCCCTCCGCGCAGCGAAACGGCCAGCCATCCCCTACGCCGACCACCTGCCTGTGTCAGCCCAGATCTCCGCGAGCAAGCGTGCGGAAGAGGACGCATCGCCGTCGAGTACCTCTACGATTGTGGCCGTCTCAACACCATCCACAAGTCCTAGTGCGACCGTCCTGGACTGCTTCCAGGTGGCCCCGCCCGTCCTTACGCCAGATGGACCCGCGACCGAACGATCCCCCGGCCCGTCGTCAGCCAGCGGCGCCGTTACCGTCGAACTCATGACCCACGTCTTTGGCAACAGCTACAACGCCCCCTTTGTCGGCAGCTACACCCCGCCCGCCACCGCCTTCAACCGCGTCGTCATGAACTTTACTGTCGTGTCCGAAGGCCGCCAGTTTGACCGCCTCGCCCTCATGTACTTGAACGACACCGAAGTCTGGCGCACCAGCACAGCCGAGCCGGTTAAGGCGCCGGGCATCCGCTGGGAGTACCTCAAGGATATGACGGCGTACCTGGCACTGTGGCGCACTCCGCAAAAGGTCATTTTCGATTTGGGCAACTTGCAAAATGACGTCTACACGGGTTCTTTCAATGTCAGTCTGACGGCAACGTTCTTCCAGTCCGACGCTGGTGACCACGTCGACACCGCCCCGCCCAGTGATGTGGTGATCCCCATCTCCAAGCGCAAGAGCGACGTCAATGGTGTCAGCCAGTTTACGCTCCCTGTCGACGTGGCCACCAATACAATAACAGATTTCCCGCGCAATGCCCGCCGCGCCGTGTTTTCGGTGTCGGCCAACGGGCAGGCCGACGAAGAGTTTTGGTGGACCAATGTGCTGCAGAGCGACACGACGACGTTCAATGCAACGGGTGGCGGCATCTTTCCCGGGTTCAGCCCGTTCCGCGAGGTCCAAGTGCTGATCGACGGCCAGCTGGCCGGCGTGCAGTGGCCGTTCCCTGTTGTGTTTACTGGCGGCGTCGTGCCCAGTCTGCACCGCCCTATTGCAGGCGCCGACGTTTTCGACCTGCGGGAGCACGAGATTGACATTTCACCGTGGCTCCCTGTGCTGTGTGATGGCGAGCCGCATACGTTTGCCATTCAAGTCGCCGGTATCGACGACAATGGCCAGCCGTCGGGCGAGGTCACGTTGACAAAACAAGTGGCCGCCAGCTGGTACGTCACCGGAAAGATCTTTGTGTGGCTCAACAACGAAGACGGCGACGACAGCAGTGCCCTCGTCACGACGGGCACGCCGCCCTCCATCCAGTCCTCGGGCCCAGATATTAGTGTCTCGCAGCACCTCCAGCAAAACGCTACGGGCGCCAACACGACGCTGTCGTACACCGTGTCGGTGTCGCGGTCATTTAGTGTGCAGGGCTCTTTGACCTTGGGCTCCAAAGGCAGCCGCGCCGTGTCCTGGTCGCAGTCGCTGTCGTACGCCAACGAGGGCATCCTGACCGACTTTGGCGTCAACCAGATCAATAATTTCAGTCTGACGGGCAGTGACAAGGCCACGGGCAGTGGAGGAAGCTCGGGGGTGTCGGCCTACGCCTACAGCTCGGACTACGCCTTTCCGACGTTTTGCAATATGACGACAAACGTGTCGCCCCAGGGCAACCTGACGCTGTGGGCATTGCTGGATCAGGGTCTGCGTCTGCAAGTAACGGGTGCGGGTGTCTTCCCAACCGGCTTGGAAGCCTTTTCCAGCAGCGACCAACACTACACCGGTTCCTTGCTGGACACGCGCGTCGTCGGCACGGCCTCCTTCTTCCAGACTGGTGACGGCAAGAATAGTAGCGGCTTTGGCACCACGAACCAGTACATGCATTTCGGTGGGTTCAGCAGTGCGGGCGTGCTGGGCGCTACCACGCCAGACATTACGCTATACGAGCGCAACGTGACGGCTGTGAACCAGACAATCACATACGACAAGGAGACGGTCGCCGGCGTGTCGTCTACCGAAACATCCGCAACGGTCCCATCCTCCGCCGGTCGTGGTCCTTCTTACCAGTACGCACAGGCGCCGCTTCACCCCGGGACGGGCACACGGGTGTTTATGGGCCGTGGCGGAGCTGATCCGGCCGTGGCCGTGGACCCATCGACGGACAGCCAGTCGCCGTTGCGCTACTGAAACAAACTTGCAGATATTACGATGAGACGACACTTGTATTTTTTGCGTAGTATTTTTTGAACAGAACTACTTTTTAAATCGCACTTTATTCTGGAAATGAGCCAGAACAAACAAATCGGCTATGACTGATGCTGCTGTGGATGCGGATATGGTTGCGTTTGTTCAGAATGACCACTGTCTGCCATTGGAGAGGGTTGGCCGTTCTCTGCTGCAGAACTCGCAGATGTTCGTGCCCGAAGTGATGGTCGCAACGATGACGACGATGCTTCTCGGTTGTCTTTGAGCACGACAGCCGTCTTGTCGCTGCCAACCACGTTTTCGTTGTTGGCGGTGCTGGCGTTGCTACATGACGTCCGGCAGACGGCGCTGGCAGCTCTGTTACCGTTGTCGTTGACACTGTTGACCCGGCTCGTGGGGCAGGAGCCTGTGGCCTGTGCATCCGCACCGCCCCCGACACCCCCATCGATAGAGTCCACCGACGACGTGGACACAACTTGCTGAATGGTAAAGTCGAGCGGCAGCCGTCCGCCCAGACCGGCCTCGATGCCAAATATCAACAGGAAACCAAAGTCTACGGCCACAGGGCCCCATGTGGCAATCGCCAGCACCTGGCCAATCGCCCACTCGTTTTCCGTGTCCAGCCCGCCGGCCACGTCGATAATGTTTTGCCGCATTTCGGTGAGAGACAACAGGATGGTCCACATGATGAGACAGGCCACCCAGGCCACAAAATGGCGCCACACAGGGCGGCCGATTCTCTGCCAGAGGCTCCTTGGGGCCTCGCCTTCGTTTGCGTCCTCGCCTGCGACTCGTTTCTCATCACCCACCAGTACATCGCCCTCGCCTGTGGCTCGGGCTCGGCCAGGCCTCCACCCCGTTGCCAGGTACACCCCCAACGTCAACACCAACCACAACACCGGCACACCAATAATTAAGTATTTCAACGACTCCAAAATCAGCCAGTACGTCCTCCCACCCCTCTGGTCGCAGGCATACAGCACACTCGCAAAATTGTCATTGTCCGCCACGTCGCCATCGTCTGGGTCGATGCGGCCCTGGTACTCGTAGTCGAGCTCGCTGCGCGGGTCACAAAAGACAACGGCGGCTGCCAGGCCCCACAACACAATCAGGACCGCCCGGCGGAGCCATGTGCGGCGGCCTTTCCTCTCCTTGATTTGGTCAGGATGCTCATGGCGGTGCTGGTGCAGCTCCTTTTCTTGGGGCAGCAGGGCATAAAGCACAACTGGAGGGAAGACGGCGTACAACCCAGCCAACAACCCCAGGGCCGAGTCGTACAGGGCGTTCCCGCTGGGAATGTTTTGCGCATTGACCGGATGGTGGCGGTGCTCGTTGGTGTGTGACGCTTCCATGACAAGAGCGGCCACCAGAATGGCAACCCCCAACACGCCGGCGGCCATCAAAAAACTGTCCAAGCTGCCGCGGAGCGCATCAAACAGGCGGTGCGCAGCTCTCATCAACCTTCCCCTTGGTTTTGGGGCCCCGCTTCGCTCGATGGGTGCTTTATCCATCAAATTGCCGGCGGCGCGCCGCTCCCTCACAAACCGCTTGATCCGCCAGGCCGTAAAGATGATGAGGTACAGTGTTGTCAGGGACGCCTCAATGTAGTACGAGATAACGACACCAATGCCCGACAGGTCGGCGTTGCCCGTAAAAGCAATTGCCTTGCAAAACTCCCGTGGGCACTGGTCCGCCGGCGTCCAAATCACATTGTCGACAAAGGACGGGTCGGCATACCATTGCCCGTCGGTGGCGTTGTAGGTGTTGTACAGTTTGCTCGTGAACCACTGCATCACGTCCCCAAAGTAAGCCGTGCCCGCCGGCGACTCGATCGTCTGTGACCAGTTGCCGCCGTCGCCGCCAAACGACGCGTTAAATGTCCAGCCGGGGGGCAGAGCATTGCTGACAAGAAGCACAGTCAGTGGAATACTGCCGCCGAGCGCCTCCTCCGGGTTCCACGGGTTGGGCGCGACAAACGCGGCGAGCCATTCTCCGTAGGCGGAGCAGTTGCGGGCAAAGTTGAGCTGCGACCAGTCGGGGATGGCGGCGGCGCCCGGGTTGTCGACCACAGTGGCCATCTCTGCTGTGGGTGGTGGTGAATATGACAGCTGGTGAGAGAGGTACTGTCTTTCAGTTTACCGTTGATTCATGTCGATGTTGTTCCGTGAGAGTTTAGAGTTTTTGAGAGTTTATGAGAGTTTACGTTGTCGTCAAAATACGAGCAACATTGAGTACATTCTTTATGAGCTCCCCTCTTTACAGGGTATTAGTGCTTTAGTGTCATCCCTTTACTCGTTTTTACACATTCTCTTTCACCTTTTCCTTCATTCATGAGTCTAGACTTTTGGACTCTCAGCCGACTACTATTCTGCAACAAGAAAGAAATCGCCTCAGCCCGCAATAGTGTACCCAAAGCCTTGCGAAAAACGTGAGTGGGCTTGACTCAGCACCCAGGTCCCTTTGTTCAAGGCGTTTTTAGGGGTTTGGACGATGGCTTGTTACGCCCAAAAGCGGCCTTGGCCCTAGGACAAGCGTGTCTCTTACCAAAGCAGAGAGACGTACAGCAAGCAATGGAATGGATGAACACGTAAGAAGGGGAAGAGCCAATGAAGATGGTGAATTGAATTTTGGAACTGCAAGTGTCAAGTTTTTGACGGGTGAGACAAAACAAATGCAAAAAGGGGAACCGTAAAAATGGCGTATCACGTGACTCCACTTACACCTCTTGCACAAGCTTCGGACATGTCTACCATTACGAGAATCAAGTTTGATGAGAAAATAAGTATTTCTCGACGGCAGCCGATTATATCTGCGCTAAATTTCATAGACGTCTTCTTTTTCTTATCATCGTACAGCTATATGTGGTCGGCAGTTGACTTATGCCGGTGTAAAGACGAGGCATTTCCCGATTGGGAAAGTAAACAAACAAAACTATCGACTCTCAAAATAGGAGAAACGAATGCAAAAGCAGCAGCACTCGAGCAGTAAGAGCTTGAAGCCAATGCAAGCTTTGTGCTTGAAAGTACTGTATGTTGTTGTTCTACGCAGGTGCTTTTTGGCTTTGTGACAAATTGCAGAAACTCAATGTCAAGAAATTCAAATGTCTGGCTATCATAAGATAACTATGTAAAATCGATACCGGTATCATTGTAAAAAAACCTTCTCTTTGCCTTGTTTTTGCTGTTAGAGTATGTATTCATGTTAAATCCTTATATAATAGATATGGTGAGGTCAAGATTGTGCGTAGTCCTAGTCCTGTACTTGGACAAGGCTACATCGTGACTTGAAAATTACTTAGCCTCGTTTCCTACCAGCCGAGCAACCCCACACTTTGCTTACATCTACCACCAACGGGAACCTCTGCGTCATATCTAAGAATAAGCTTCTCGAAATACATGGAAGGCGGGGTAAAAGGGTCACGATGGAGGAAACTACTAATGGCACACAATTATCGCGAGGAAGGTGGGGACGACGATGATGTATTGTTCTAGAAGGGAAAAGACGGAAACACGACAACACGTCCCGGAGCAAAGTGGCCGACGCACGCCTATTGCTATTAGCTTTCCCAGCATCCTCCATGATGGCATCGTGAAGATGCAAACTCAGACTCTGTCATGAGCCCGACTGGAACCAGTCGGGCAGGACATCCTTCCTCTAGTTGCTTCTGTAGACTTCTACAACGGTCACCGCAAGCCAAAATAGGAATCATCATGGGGTTTGACTATAGTAAGACCATCTACATCGTTGAAAATGATGACGTTTAGTCTAGTACGTCAGTACGTTGGGAGTCACAAAATCAAGATTCATGCGTGTCCAGATCTGTTTATAACGGGGGGCTCCCCCTCTCCATCCCTCCAGACTTTTTTTCCTTCTCTTCTTTTTTTCTTCATCAGATAACCAATTACAATGTCATCTTATACCTCTCCCAAGTACCCAAGTTTTACAACTTTCAAACTCACGCCAACCACACCTACCACACTACCGCAACCGCACCACACGCACACCGCCTACAGGAACGAACAAATCCTCTCCATTCATAATGGACGGTTTCTTCCACTCTCACTCCCTCGGCGACGTCATGCCCGCAGAAATGCCTCGTCCCCATCCTGACGATGACAGGCCCCGTCTGGACAACTGGGGCAGGCCTATGTTCCGCGAGGTCGAGCCTGAGACCAACGAAAACACGGAAAATGACGAAGACGAAGACGATGCTCTCCCTAATCACCCTAGCCAAGAAAACAGATATCCCCGCTGGTTCCGCATGGACACGAGGCCAGTCAACAACCCTGTGCGCCACCAGAACATTACTCATCTCACGTACACACGTGAAGAGACGATGCAGTGGTTCTTGATGCACGGCCGCACGGTGCAGGCACCTGAGCTCAACATGGCCCAAATTCGTAATCTAGACGATGCGCGCCTGATGGCCGTCATGGAACGGGTTACGCGGTGGTACCGCATTTTGGAGCACTTTAGGGCGCGGATAAGAGGTCACAACAGCGGCCTGTTGGGGCCGAGGCTCGAGTGGTCAGAGGATCTAGACTCGTATCGGAACCCAGACGACCTCTACAGGGACAATGACGACCCGGCCTACGACGACCCAAATATGCCAGACGCCAGCGCTGACGCTGAAGCTGACGGTCTCCATCGCCCCGAAACCGACTTTGCCCCCGAGCCAGACTTTGACCCCATCTTTGGCGACGATGGCCATGGCCACAATGCCGACCGCGCCGCCAGCCGCCGCCACAACTACGACCACGCGCCCTCGCTGTACCCGCCCTCCATCATGAAGTTTACCCTGGACGACCTCTTGGCCACCATGACGCCAGACGACAGGATTGTCTTTGACTACTTCTGGAAGCACCCGGAACTGACGTCGCCCATGTCGGTCGAGGCGTTCCAGTGGATGCACTTATGCCCCCGCATCAGCGGCCACCAGTGCCCTCACGCTGGTAACCACTTGTTCATGTGCTATATTGAGCACCTGATTGACTTGTACGCACGGTACGAGCAGGTGGCTATTAATGAGTACGTGGGGGGATTTAATGATGCAGACAATGTGTGGCAGGACAGTCTGTACTTGGATGCACATCCTGACGACAACGACAGGTTCAGAACGCAGCCCAATCCCCGCCAGTGGACAACGTCGTCCAGAGAGGGCGCGCACAGCTGGCAGCCATTTGCTATGCCGTCCTTTGTGGCGGGCAGGATCGCGCCCATGGAGGCTCAACGCGTTTCTGCAGATTGGTATTGGTTTGCTTAAATGGCATCATGTAGTTTCGTCATGTAGTTTCGTTTTTATTTTATTTTTATTTTATTTTTAAACCTTTCCATAGTACTGTAGCCTAAGAAAGGGCATCAATGTACCTAGAGAGTCAGTTTAATTTAATAGAAAACAGCTAAAAAAAACCAGCAATATTTCTGAATTTTGTTCTTTATCTCTCTTTCAATATATTGGGTGTATCACGGCCGTGTCCCAAATGCTTCCACTGCAGACTGACCAAAATTTCAAAACAAGAGAAGAAGCCTTGTTTCTTCTTTCTCTCTTTCTAGAACTTTGCATAATACGACTTTTACAAGATATCACGATGAGAACAAGATTGATGTTCGTATCTTATTCGTCTACTTGTTTTGTTTCTATTTCCATAATGACACAGTAGTAAAAAGAGTCTAAGTAAACAAATATCTACAGCTGCTCAAGATAACTCTCAGAGTCAGGACTACATTTCCAAGCAGCGAACCGTTTACCCAAGAAAAAAACAATCGGCAATAGTGTCAGACTGGCAGATTGAAAAACAAAATCTTCGAGAATGCTAACGATCGTGAGCACGACACAAAGCTCCTTCCCGCCTCATGGACATAAGAGAACAAAATAGAAGAGGGAGACCTGAGGAGGGGAGGTCATAATCATGGTCACTCATGATCATGGACCAACATGAGCAGTAACCCCTCACTTAATTGACTTACACATCGACCACTGCGCGCCAAATATACACACATCGTGAGGTAATCCAAGCAAAACAAAATTAGAAAGAGCCATCTGCCTCCACAAGTAATGACGTTGGATTTACATATACAAAATAAGGTTCTGGGGGCGAAAGTGAACGTCAGGATATGTATATAAGATCGCCCATCGGGCATCCTGTGGTCCAGACTTTTGTTCCTTTTCTCTGTTTTTTTTTCCAACACAAGAATACTGAATACTTTGATACTTCCGCAAAGCTTTCAAGACTTACAAGACTACCGCTCATCCGCACCACCGCACAACACAACACCGCAACCACAACCACACACACACACGCACTTACTCACTTTTCTTATTCTTTACAAATCTCACAACCACACCCACAGCTCGAAAACCTCATCACCCACCATGGACGGTATTTTCTCGCAAATCAGCCTCGCTCAGGTCATGCCACCGCCCAGGGACTTTACAAGCCCTACCAGCTACGGAACAGGCCTTGACATTTGGGGCCAACCCGTACCGCCACCTCCCCCTCAGCAGCTAGGCCGAGACGATGAGCTTGATTTGCTTGAGTCCGACATGCCGACAGAGCCTCGGCCACTGGAGCCTACCGTGATTCAGCTGGACGTGCCTGCACAGCAGCAGCAGCAGCAGACCCCTGTAGACGAGGAACTCGAGGAAGTCCACGTACCCCCAGAAGAGAACACGCCTCCCGACTTCTGGCGTAATACGATCGATCCCGCGCCCGTTCCGTTGCACAACCAACACGTCTTTGAAGCCCAGCTCCGCTTCCCTGGTGACGGCATCTTTTGGCCTCGCGACCGGAGTCAGCCACACTGGACAGATCTCGACTATGATTTTCCGCCTGCCGCCCCAGCGCAAGAAGACGAGGACGTTGAGGCCATCGAAACCGACGAAACCGGCGAACAGCGTGTGGAACGCTTTGCCCGTGAAACCGAAGAAGGCGCCGCCCACATGGCCCGGGAAAACGAAGAGCTCGCTGAACGCATTACCCGTGAAATCGACGAGCGCGTCGAGGCCCGGCGCCTTACACGCGTCCGCGAGGAAACACTACAGTGGTTCCGCGCGCACGGCCGCACGGTGCAGGCGCCCGCGCTCAATGTCGAGCAAATCTTGGCCATTGACAGAGACCGAGGGCGCCACAGCATTGTCGAGGAGCGGGTCCTCAAGTTCTTTGAGATTCTGGAGCTGTTCCAGACGATGAAGCGGGACAAGGTGGGGGAGACGTCTGTGAGGAAAGAGGACTGGGTAGAGGACGAGGCGGACTGGATGGTGGATGACGTTGGATGGGAGGAGGGGGAGGACGACGAAGAAGACAGGTCGTCATCTTCCTCTGCCATGGATGTCGACGACGTCGAGATGGTCTTTTCTGGCGACGAGGCGGACGACCACTTTGATGTATCGCACCACGGCTCCACGTTGGAGACTGAAATGGTTGTCGATGTCGACGTTTATGTCAACAACTCCAACTTTGACTCCATCTTCGGCTCCAGCTTCCACTCCATTGTCAATTCCATGATCGGCTCCAGCTCCAGCTCTGACTCCTCTGAAGAGCCAGAGTCCACCGCAACATCTCCGTCCCTCCCGTCTACACCGCCTACATTACCGGACGACAACGACAACTACGACGACGACGACGACAACAACAATACAAAAACCGTCCTCACCCTCCAAGACTTCCTCGACAGCATCACCCCGGACGAGGCCGTCGTGTTCCGCTACTTCATGGACCACCCCGAGGTCACCACACCCGTCAAGATGGAGGCCCATGCTAAGCGCCATAAGGACAGCAAGAACGATGACGGCAACGGCAACGGCAACGGCCACTTGTGCAGCAACGACCCCGACGAGTGGTGGCCGTGCTATGTCGAAGAGCTCCTGGTTCTGTACGCCGAGTACGAGCAGGCTGCCACTAACGAGTATGTCGCTGGTCTCGACCCCGAAGACAATCAGAACTTGGATGATGCCTTCCTACTATCGACGTCTGGGGGCGACGGCGACGGCGACGACGATGACGACGCAGAAGAACACCGCACCTACGCCCTCCCCGAACAGTGGCAGACGGCTCCCGACGAGGGCGAGCGGAGCTGGCTGCAGTACCTCAAACCGTACTTCCAGCAAGGCTTTGTACCGCCGCTGGGCTACCAGGAGCACATGGCGTTTAGAAGAGCCAGTTTCAAGGCGGCGGTGGATGCATGGCGCCCGCCGCTGAGGATGGTCCCGTAAATGGGAGTTTGTTTTGTTTTGTTTTGTTTTGTTTTGACATCTTTTTACTTCTCTTGTTATTTTGTATTCTTAACGTCGGCGTGGTGTGTGGTGTCTGGACTACTTTAATTTTAAGTGTTTTTTTATCAGTGATATCCCTTTTTTGATAGAACAGCTGTTTTTTATTATTATTTGATATTCAATACTGTTTGCGTGAACAATTCATAAACTGGCAAAAAGAAGTGTATCAAAGAAGAATACCGTAGTGCACCCATGTTAATTTCTGTAAAAAAAAGCATGAAATGATAAAAAGAATGCACAGAAACAAAACACCAAAAAGGCAACTTCATTTTATGACACTGGGTTACGACCGCAATATCAACAAGTAGCACGAGAACGTAAACACGCAAGTGAACGCCACAATTCAAGCAAGGAGAAAGAGTTATTATTAGGTGAGTACTGAGTATTTGGTAGTATTTTTCGGGGAGGGTATCGACCAAGACAAAAGAAAAACCAGCGAGATAGACCTGGCACTGTCTGAGGAAACAAACAGTAACAAGACACCGCAATAAAAATCAGGACGAGACTGTGCTCATCCACAAATTAGGGAGTAAAAGAAAAATAAACCGGGGTATCAGAGAGTCCAGAGAGTAGTATTATCCAAAGGAAGGGTTGTTGAATGAGCTGTGAGAGTGAAGCAAGTCACATTACGCCGTCACAGTGCACACTTAGATGTTGTTGGGGTGCTGCTGCTGGGGCGGCGCGGCGCCAGTGACGGGCTGCTCCTGGTACTGCTGAACAGGAGGCACCTCCTGACCGGGGGCCGGGGCGTACTGCTGAGGCTGGTTCGGGTCGGCATAGCCCTGCTCGGGGTACGCCTGCTGCTGCTGAGGAACGTTGGGATCGTAGGCCTGCTGGGGCTGCTGCGAGTAGGCCTGCTGCTGCTGAGCATAGGCGGCCTGCGCGTTGGGGTCGACTTGGCCGTAGGGCTCTTGGGCGTAACCGGCAGGAACGCCTCCCGGCGGCGGGGCACCGCCGTTGTTGTAATTTTGCAGCTCGGCGTCAGCCTTGGCGCCGCCGACACCGGCACCGCCAATTCCGGCACCAGCGACGGCGCTGTTCTTGTGCCACTCCATAAAGGCAATCACGAGGAATGCGAGCGTAATACAAAACAGAACCCACTCCAGCGCGCCCAGAGCGGCAGCAGCCTTGACGCAGTTGAGCGCGTTGCGGTACCCGCTGGGCAGCAGGCTCTTGTACGAGCCCAGGTAGTGCTCGAGGTCGCCAATGCTTGTAGCTTCGCTAGCCAAAACGGCCCAGGACGACAGCCAAAAGATATTCAACAAAATCTCAACGGGGAGATGGGCAATCGGGTGGTAGGCGGAGGGCACGGCGGTCAAGCTGACGCCGAGCCAGACAAAGTAGAGGACGGTGAAAATAAAGGTGAACCAAGTCAAACCAAACCCGGCGGCACCGGACCCGAGCTTGGAGGCGGCATAGGCGGTGATGACGAGGAGGATAAACGCGAGGACGAGCTGGGCGATGCGGACAAAGAGTGTCCACTTGGGCAGCGACAGGACGTCGGAGCGGCCCTGGCCGTCGACAAGGGCGGTCATTGTGTGGGTGTGGTGGGTGGGTGAGAAGAGATGTGTGATGTGAATGGTGGCTTGAGATTGTGATGCGATCTATGCGGCTGACGATGACGATGAGATTTGCGTGGCTTGTCAACAGACGAATAGATGTTCACAAGGCTAGACGGGGAACTGGGGTAAAAGGCAGAAAGGAAGGGGAGGAGAAAAAAAAAAAGGGAGAGCTCGGGTATGGTGTGGTGTGCGAGGGGCCTTGCTTTTAAGAAGAGCAGAAAAAAATAAAGTTGGGAGCTTGGGGAGTGATGGAGCTGGGGACCTGGAATAACAAAGAATGTAAGAAAAGGAATGCCAGGGAGGGCGCCGCGTGGGAGGGATGGTGGGTGGGCTGAGACTTTGGACAAGAAAGACCTATGAGGTGCGAGGAACGGAGCAATGATGAGCCAGAGACGCGATCCAGAAAATAAGAATAACACTGGTCACAGGAAAAGAGGGAAAAAGAGAGAAAGAGAGCCAAGACACCAAGAATTGCTGAACCGGACCCAAGCTCCCAAGGATTCTCTCGTCTCGAACAACCCAAGAAGAGATGGGATCAGCGTCCTGTAATGGGCAGTTGTGGAGGCGGCAGAAAAAAGTTTATTGGAAAGTGGAATTTCCAGTGAACAAGGCGATTTGACAAGGGTGTGTTTCTGTTTTTTTCGTTATGCTTTCTGTCGATGACTCTTTGTTCTTCCTCTTGCAGTATTAGCACCGTCACAGCCGTGAACCGCACCGTTGCCGCTGTTGCAGCGTGCATGCTATGCCCAATATATTGTTGAAGGGACCATGCGTTGTTGACGCACTTGTACCCTCGGCTGAGACTGTACGCGCAAGTGACATCACACAAGGAGGATGAGGAGTGACGGCAGTGAGAAAGGGCACAAAAAGACGCGTCTGGAGTGGCTCGCAGCCACGGCATGAACGCCAGTCAACGCCAGCTAGTTGTGGCTTCCTCTGTGATAGCAAGTATGCTGTGCTCCAGGAACTGATTCACGAGAGAAGACTGAGTTCATTTATTCTGTCGTCATCTCGTTGCGAATTCTTACTTTTTGTCGCCGCCAAGTGACAAGCCGACAAGGCAGCCAAAAATCTTGAGTGCCCAGGTGCTATCCACAATCAGGGCTCCAGGGCTCCCTCCTTTTTCTTTGGGCCTCCTTTGATTCTCACTGCAACGCTGGCGCTGGGACGCGGCAGATGTCTCTCTTTTTGTTGTGTTGCTTTTCGTCTCTCTTTCATTTCAGTCTCTGCCACTCTTGGCCCCATCATGGCCCCTCTCGCCATCTCCAAAGAGGAAAGGACCTGCAGGCTATTGTCCTGCGCTGGTGTGCTCCTCCTGGGTTTGTGTTTGTTTTGGCGGTGACGCTGGAGGCGCTGTTTTCCGCACTTTACTTTCACCGTTTACCGCCGTTCTTTCATCGTCTCCACTCACATTGTGCGCCTTGTCTCCGGCACACTTTGAAGCTAATGCAGCTACCGCGACGATGAAAGGCGTTCACAGACACTGGTATCGACGCTTTGCGCTGGCCCTGCCTCCGATAGTTTCCCATTTGGCCTGAAGCGCAAGGCAGACATGCCAAGTCTCGAGAATGCGATGCGCAGCAGAAGAGAATGAGGGGTCGTCGCTTGTGAAGGGACGCTTTTGATGCACGACAACTTGTGACCACTCCAACTCATGCAGATTGCGCGCCGGCGGTCGGAGTTCTCATTGGACCATCAACACCCCTTTGTTGAAGAATGGACCGGCGAAGTTTGATGGAGGGTTGGTGAACATGAAGAGGGGAAGACAATATCGTGAGTGCTGAAAGTACCTCTTTCTTCGTCGCTCTGTTTTCAGACCAGTCTCGGATGAGAAGAGAAGAGGACTGAAGCAACAGACAAAGAAGAAGAGCTTCACGAGCAACAAGCCACCAAACCAACACAAACCAACACAACACCAACAAGCTCGTAACAAGCTGTGGCCACCAACAGAGGGCCTTCAATACTTTCTCTCCCTGGCGACCGTTCTGGGCCGTGAAAGGGTTGTCGTAGGGTGCCTCAGCTTTTTTTCTGTTTCGAAGCTATCCAATGTTGGATTCCAATATTTCTTTAGGGGAGTGAGCAAAAAGTAGATTATTGGAATTCTGCATTCAATGTCGTATTTCGTGCTTCTCTGTCCACATATTGCATGATCACCAAGCGGGAGGGGGCCACCTACGGCACGCCATCACGATGTGCCGTCAGATGTCTCCTCGGCACAAGTGCACTCTCTCTGAGACTGTAACCCAGTTGTCGGGTTCTGTGCCGTCAGGTAACAAGAACAACCACGAAGGCTACAAATAGATTTCAAAAGCAGAGGCTCAAACAGAAACAGCTGACCCAGCCCTGCCTTATCTTCTCTTCACTTCTTTGCTTTAGTCTTTTACTTGGCCTCGCTTCTTCTCTTGTCGTGTCTTGGAGCTCCTTTTCTCGTAGAAAGAAAACCGGTTTGCTTTCCTTCGCAACGCGCCGCGTCCCTTGGCTGCAGAAGAAAAGTTCGACGAGAAAGTCAAAACAGAATCAAGCAGAAAGTTTGACGCGCTGGACAGCGGGCCTTCCAAAATTAAGGTGCAGTCTAGCGGGCGGGCAATGGGCTGGTGTGGACTGGCAGGCTGTTTGTGGACTAGAAGTGGACTCGTTAGTGGATAAACTTTACTCATAGGGTGGCACCGCCCAGCACATCATAGGCACCATCACAAGCAGCTGACCGTCATCGGTCTTGATGCTCCCAACGGTTGCGACGGTTGCGACGAAAAAAAACGCCAAAAAACTGCCCTGCCGAGATGCTAAATTCAGCCCCGGCTAGTGGATAAGTGGTTTGAAAAGGAGCTAGTGCTGCAAAAACAAAGAAAACCAAGATAAACAACACAAGCTCGACAAGCACGTCAGGGAGAGAAGGAGGCTCAGTTCTCAGTTGGGGTCGACGGTTACGATCCCTTTGCTCGTGATAAAGATGTTAGGTCAATTAATTGTTTGTTGGCGGCCTCTTCAGTTCTCTAAGCTATTCTCAGAAAGTGGCTGGGAAGGAGAAGGGGAGGGAGAGCAGCAGGAGAGCAAGCTCATCCTCCCGTAACTGTCCCTTGGCAAAAGTGCGATCGACAGTTGGCCGTGTCGCAACCAGAAAAAAGAAAGCATCAAACATGGTACAAATCGAGATTACAAGACCGAGTCCGAGAAAAACGGTCGGCCAAGACGGCACAGCATGGTTGAGGCGTTTCTCTTCACCCACTGCTGTCATTGCAGGGCGTAACAACGCGGCTGGACAACAGCCTGTATTCTGCTGTTTCTAATGGTGTGCATTGCGTATCGTACAAAAATCAAGCTCTTTCCTGGCAGGCGAGACCATAAGCTGACAGAGATCTTCTTCTCTTCATCATCGAGGATGATCGACCCCAGCATAACCGAATGAACAAACCCCAACGCCGTACAATGCAGAAAGCAAATACAAAACGAACTCGGTGACCGCACTACATCTTCTCTTCGAGCGCAAAGTACGCTTCACAGTCGGCACCGATGCCGTACGTGTGGCACTGGCAGGCGTCGTATTGTGGGCAGCTACAGTTGTTAGTGAACGGCGAGCGAACGAAGTGAGCGAGGAGAAGGGAAGACGAAGTCATTGCGAGCGAAGCGAGGAAAAAAGGACGTACTGGTACGACTCGTTGCCCAACCACACATGCCAGGTGTGCTCGAGCAGCCTGCCGCTCTCCTGGTCGACCACGGGCGTATCAATCACCCACTGCCGCAGGGACCGCCACCACGCCCGGCTCCGCCGCTGGATGGCTTGCCGGCTGGCGGCGAATTGCGCACAGCAGGGCGAGGCCAGGCGGACGGGTACGTTCTCGCCGGCGTCTTTGTCCAAAAAGTCGTCCAACAATGTTGTAAGTTGGACATCTCGCGGGTGCCTGTGCAGCTCAGACTGGTCGACGGCATAGTTGGCGAGGACAATGACATTCTCGCATCCCGGCAGGCACCGCAGCGAAGCGTAGCCCGCCTTTGCGACGTACTCTGGTCGTAGCCTCTTGACCTCGTCGACCGAGTCCATCTCCTGGTGCCACCCCCGGCGGTGTCCGTGGTGGAAGACGACGACATCGGCCAAGTCGTCATAATGGTCGACAATGTATGTCAGATAAGCCATGGCTTCGTTGCCCTTGTGCACGGGGACCGACAGCTCGGGCGAGAGGGGGGCGTCGGTGACATAGTGGAAGACGGGCTGCCAGGAGGCAGGGACATCGGCGAGCCATGCGGTGTCGCCGTTGGTGACCATCCGACTGGACGAGGCGACGACGAGGGCCGTCGTCAGGCCTCCGCCAACCTTCTCGACGGGTCTCGTTGTTTTGTGGCGTTCATGAGAGTGGTCGCGGTGCAGGTCGTGATGGCTCTTTTGTTTTGGCGCCTCCCCCAGACCGTGCTGGCTTTTGCTGTTGGACAGGGCTTGTTGTAAGTGGCCGTGATCTGACTTTTGTTTGCTGTTGCTGCTGCCGCCACCAAAAAGAACGCGCACAACGACTGTCAGCGCAATGGCAAACAGCAGTGGTCGCGCAACAAAGACCAGTGCTGCGCGCACTTGACGTTTGCTTTGGATGCCCATTGTTCGTAGGTTGTCTCGTAGGTTGTCTTCGTAGGTCGTCTTCGTAGGTCGTAGGTTCGCTCGTTAATCGCAATTCTCGTAGTGGCAGGTCGTATGTCGTGGTGTGATAGTCGTGATATCTGCACAAATCACAAAAAGAAAGCGATAGAGTGTAAAAGAAAGAAGAGGGAAACAAAACGAGAGAAACAAAGCTTTCTCCAGAATTTTATTTCTCGTTGTTGAAGCTCCTGCTCGACCCCTCGTCTGAATGTGTTTTGAGACGGTGCTCGTCTCAGAATCCTGTCTGTTTTGAAGTGTCATTGCGCACAGATCCACCTTCAACTCGGACAACAAAATGGCGTTTGACAGTCGTCATCGTTATCTTTGCTTCAGTTGTTTCAATTTTGTGGAAACAAAACATTTAACAATAACAGTTTTAGCTTTCGTTGGCAGCATCCTGATGCTTTGGTAGAATGTAGTGGTGGCGTTTGTTGACTTCTGTTAACAAAATATCGTCAACACATAAATAGTCATCAAGCGATGAAATCTCCTCAGCTGTGAGGCCCATTGAACTGGCAAAGCATACATGCCACGATACCTTACCATAGTATGTGTACACGACAATGGTTATCGTCAAACGGGAAGCACCTCGTGTTAGGAATTGACCGACACCTCCAACCGTTACAGGACCTTTGACAACCTGGAGACAAAAACCCCGAGATCAAAAGCTCTGGCCAGGCTGCAGCCTCTGTGCTTCTTGTCGTGGCACTTGCAAACGTGTCATTCTCCAAATATCGAAGAACAGTACATCATGGAGCCTGGTGGATGGTCACCAGGCGACAAAAAGTCCTGTTCGATATCGCGGTTGCTTGTGGCATGGTTGGCCACCCGGCCGAGTATCTTAATATTTCTCCACGACCAGGCGACAGATCATTGCGACGGAACGATCTAATATATGTGCTTGGGTCGCTGTATCACTATCCGACCGGTTGAGTTCTCTTCGCGATCTCTAACCTCCAAATCGGACACCACAGCCTCACCCTTGACGCCGCGATGGCTTCACCGTACATGCCTCATGCCTCCTCCATACAGAACATATCTTGTTGGTAAACTGTGGCCCGGTTGTTGTCTGTCATCGTCACCAACAAGCACCAACAAACGGATCTGTCCGTCACCCAGAACTTGAGATATCAATGCTGCCGTTCGCCACATAGTGAGGTGCCATTCTTGTTCCACCGCCAACATCAACGTGACAGCATCGGGCAAAATCGTTCATGAAGCCGACGACTCCGACGAGGCAAGCGCCATAAAGATAATATTAAAAAAAACTACTTTGGATGGAGCTGGTCTCGAAATGTAGTATCAAAGTAGCCTCATATCTCGCCCAAGGCACCATCCATTACTTGAGGTCTCGTTCACAAAAATTGACGGCTGGGCCAACAACTCGTCAGATAGACTGCTTGAATGTTGAATGTTGAACAGAGCAGTGTAGTTCTCGATCTAAAAAAAGGAAAGAAAAAGAAATAAAAGAATGGCAAAAAAATCTCCAGGGGGCGAATCGAACGCCCGACATTCGGATAATTATTGTTGTTGTTGCAATTACAGTCCGACGCCATAAACCAACTAGACCACCCGGAGGTTTGTTTTGTGATGTCCACTCGGCACCATTATTGTCAAAGAAATGGCCTACTGTGGCTCCGCTTGAGAAACATCAGCTTTGATGCGGCGTGGAGCCGTGATGGCGGAGACGTCCAAACGTAAGCAGGCTTTTCTTTCCTGTTCTTCTTTTTTCTTCTTTTTCTTTTTCTTTCTCTCCCTTTCAACGTGGCGGCATACCGGGCTCGGCCCCGCGCTCATGAACAAAGTGCCGAAAACCGGCACGGGCCTTGGGTGTGGCACAGATACAACTTGTATGTGCAGCGCGGCTTTGCTGTGTCCCCACCGCGCCGCTCAATATTCAACATATCCAAGATTCGACGAGACCGGCTGAGCGGCGCGTAAACGGCGGCGGCAGCAGGCATCGCGGCCAAGATTCTAGTAGTGCCGAACACCGGACGCCAGAAGTTGCCCTCGATCGGTGCATGTGGCCGGTACGGCTGCTGCGTCCCGATGATTGCAAACTTTTGTTCTTCCCGCTGAACGCAAAGAAGAGAGATGTACGTCGTTGAACAGGACGTAGGTTAGATAAGGTAGTAGTTGAAGGCTTGTGTAGAAAGAAGCAAATTCGGCGAAAAGGCCATCCCTTGCTTCGTTTTGGCGGTGCGCAATCTGCGGCGGATGGAGGGGGAAAGCATGCGGGTGTCCGTGTAAGACAGGCAGCCCGGCCGAAACTAGCGAAATATGCTTGTCCACGACAAATGTAGAATTGAATTTTGGACTTGTCTCACAGGCTGGTGCTGCCGATAATGGCAGATGCGGAAGTTCCCAGTTTAGTGTGTGATGCCGGCGACTGCTGCCATCTTCTTTTGTCGATTTGATACTTTTGAAAATATGAGGGATTGTTCTGTTATTAGTTTTGAACGAGTGTTGACATTTGTGCAAGTTGTGGCCAATGAGGTGAAAGTAATGTGCTTTGTATATCCAAAAACAGAAAATTCAATCAGTGGTGTTGCCATCCCAAGATGTGGCAAGTAAAAAAGTATGTACATGAAAGATGTTGCGGCCAACCGCTTGTTGTTGGCCGCCTTTGCTTGCTTTTTTGTATTCACAAAAAAAAGGCTGCTTCGCCAGCCTCCCTCCTCCGGCACCTTCGTCATAATGAAGTAAAAGTGAACTGAAAAAAGGACAAATGTGATCGTACACAATAAGATCGTGCATTAGATAAATCGAATCGAGCAAATGCAATCGCGCAAGGCCATTCTGGCCTGCGTCCTCCGGTTGGTTGTTGGGTTTTGGCTTTCGAATGAAATTGGCCAATCGTGTGATTTTGGTGGGATCGTCCGCCGAATAAAAAAACAAGAGACAAAATAAGGAAATGATTAGAAAATCAAAGTCTTCTAGAGAGTGTATGAAAATAAGACACATCGCAAAAAAAGTCGAAAATGAAGGTGACAGAAAAATAAAGGAAATGATGAGGATCGTCGAACAAGACCGCCGTCAATTGCGTGCGGAAAGTGTCGTAAATAGGAAAGGATGAAGTCGAGGTGAAAATGTGAGCTCCAAAAGATTGGTGTAAGCTTTTCGAAGGTGTCGAGGGTGGTAAATGACGGAAGAGGTGGTAGGGAGGATAAATGTAGAGGTGACGCTTCTCGGTATGCGCCGTGAGCGGGAGAGACAGGGTTCAGGCCAGCGTCGTACAGTTGTCACTGTTTTGACCCTGCTGCCATTGTGTCGCAGACACTCACCACCGAGAGTCGTTCAAGGGGAGGCCAGACATGACCATGACAGTCAAGATGTCAATGTCTCGCCCCCACCAGAGTTAATGAGACCGTTATTGATGTTTTTGTCTTTCAACGCTGTCTAACGTCTCTCGTCAATGGTCGGGTTCTCTGCCCGCCAGTCTTGTGTGCGGCTCGAGCCCTTGGACATGGAGCCAAAGGAAGGCATCGACAAGCGGTTGCGCAGCTTGTTTGGTGGCAGCGACGACGAGGACGGGGACTGCGAAGGGCGGATCGACGATTGCCGGCTGGCGGATGACGAGGATGTGTTGGAGGACGAGCCGGTCGAGACGGGCGTCTGGTAGACGTACTCGCCGTCGACGTACACGG
The DNA here is from genome assembly GCA_029298735.1 of Ophiostoma sp. CBS 140.51. Lineage (NCBI taxonomy): Eukaryota > Fungi > Ascomycota > Sordariomycetes > Ophiostomatales > Ophiostomataceae > Ophiostoma > Ophiostoma sp. CBS 140.51. The sequence continues at coordinate 33,704 of JANSLP010000086.1, read as the reverse complement.
CGTTGGAGACGAAGGTCGAGCGCCGGTTGCGAGAGCGGGTGTAGCGCTTCTCGAGGCGGAAGAGCTCGAGCTTGGACTGGATGCGTTCGATAAAGTTGGGCATTGTGGCGGTGGGAGAGAGTAAGTGCGGGAGAGTCGTCGGGTGAGAAATGTTTTCGAGATCGAGATTGTTTTGATTTGTCTTTGCTTCGCGAGTCGGCGATCGTCGTCGATGTCGATTGGTTCGAAAGGAGTGAAGGTTGAGTGGGATATGGTGAGAATGAGTGTGGAAAAGGTACAAATGTACGTCGTAGCCGGAAAGGAGGGAAAGTAAAATCAAAAGATCAGAGTGAGAGACGTCGTAACCTTCGAGATAAGAGAGGAAGAAGGAGAGACAAGACAAGAGACAAAGTGGAAATCGAGATGGAGAGAGATAAAAAAGAGATAAAATGCGAGACAACACAGAAAGAGGAGAAAGGCAGAAAGGCAGAAGAAAGAAGCAAACAAGCGGAGCACACTCACAGCAACGGAGGCCGGAGTAATTCTGAAAACAGAAAAGAGCTCAATGGATGGTGGATGGGTAGGCCCGCTGGCCGTCTTTCTCTTTCTCGTCTCGCCTTTTCCCTTTCTTTCCCTCTCCTATTTCGATTTTCACTCCCCTGTCAATCGTCAGGAACGAACTGTGAAGTGCTACACTAGACGGGGACCCTAGCCTAGCGGGAAACGTGCCAAAAGGGGGGATGCATGGAAAGTGTGTGGAAGGCCGCCTGAAGCCATGTTGCCAAAGCCAAGCTTGCATGAGAAAAGCCACTGGGAGAGTTGCATTAGCAGCATTGCATGGGGGGCTTCTGCATGGGAAAAATCGAACGAAATGGAACGGGCGAGTTTTTTTGGAGTGAAAAAGAAGGGGGGAGTGGAGGACATGGAGGACGCCAACAACAAAAGAGGAAAAGCGAGGAAGGCGCGAGCAGGGCCCCTGTCCGAGCGAGCAAAGCAACAGCTGGGGTGGCAGGAGCGAACAACACAAGAGAGAGTTCTGGACTCTGGACAGTGCGCCGGACAATGCAACCGAACAGATTTCAGGGTGTCTGTCGAGAGTCTGTTGACTGCGACAGCGACAGCGACATCCGACGTCAGCACGCTACTCCAGAAAAGATTGAACAGGAACATTATCAGTGGAGGTCGACGGCCAGCTATTGCCCACTATTGCCAGCCGTGGACATCGTTGAGCCAGGGCCACCAGCTCGAAAAAAGCTCGCTAGACTCTCCACAGGACAAGCGTGCTCGATTTGCAATTTCGTCGCACTCAAGAATCAAGGTACACGAGATTACGGTGGAAATGACGAGCACGATCATGTATCCGGCGAGAGGAAAGTCTGGAGAGAGAAGAGGAAAGAACGATCAAGATTTGTCGAGTCTTTCCCTTCGGTCCTTTCTCTTTTCGTGTGTCTCCTTCCTCACACTCGGGTCGCTCTTTCTTTGTCAGATTGTTGAGTGTCAGGTCGAGGTGGCTCACTTCTGACTTCTCACTCGCGCCTTCCCACCCATTGCTACGTCGCATTGCCCGATGTATCTTTCTCGCATGTCTGCAAGGGTTCTTCTGCGTTCTCGACAAAGAATTTCTCTCCTTTTTCGCGTGGATGTGGGTGTGGACCGCCTGCAGGCCATTGCAGGCCAGAGGAGATACGCGGCCGCTCCTTCCCAAAAAGAACAATCAAGAGAGAACCCCGTTTCCCTGGCAAGCATTCAATAGCCCGCAAGCAGCCAGCAAAAGCCCCTGAACACCTAAAGACCCCAGCACGACTCCCCCAAACCTGTTGATAAGCAGTGGGTTGAGCTAATGAATACGGGAGGCTAAACAAGGATGCCACCACACATGGCGATGCCTGTGCGAGTGGCTCAAGCGTCTCGACCACAGCAGCAAACTGCACAGAAGAGCACCAAGTGGGGGCCAGATGCAGGGGGTGCGGGCCTTCCAAGCATTCTGTGCTTTCCTTTTTTCGCCGTGGAAAGAGCGATGGACAGAGACAGACGCAAAGACGGAGAACAGACATCTGCTCCTGCCGTCTGCGCTGCCGTCTTTGACAGTGACAAGACCGACAGGCGACACGGCAATAAACAACCCGGCTGGGCTTGGTAGGCTTGAGTTGATGAAGAAAAATAGTGTGGAAGGAAGGAGCGAACGAGGAAAACAAGCGAACGAACGATTGCGGAAACTACGACGTACACTACGAGAAGATGAAATGAATCAGCCTGACAGGGAAGTCGCGATCGAGACGAGAGAAAGTGGAAAGGGGGGGGGCAGGCGACCATGCGAGATGAGAAGGTAATTTTTGGGGGAGCAAGTCAAGCCTTTTTCGTACATTCTTCGAGATATGGTTATTTTGCGACGATCTCGAGTTCTCCGCAACAAAAACACAAAAAATAAAAACTGGAGAGCCATGTGGCGGATGTGCACACACACAACACAACTCAAAACTAAAACAGCCAATCATTTATTTCCTTCTCGCCAGGAACAAAACACCAGACTTTATGCATCATGCTTCATCTTATCTCTGATGTTCTGATGCACATCCACATCCCATGAATATCATTGAGGAGAAGAGAGCCTGAGAGCTTGAGAGCTTGCGTGTCGTGCTTTTTTGTGACGTGCAAAAGCGGGCCGGCCTCTGTTTCGCGTTTGGGGCTGAGCAGATCCAGATCCAATGCATTGTTCACTTTCAGTTTGCTCGATGCACCTTTGTGTGGCCTCTTGTCACTCCCCGCCAACCGACTGGTCGACAGTCATTCTCTCTTGAGACGAAATGCATGGATTGCATGTTTGCATGTTTGCACCTGTTACAGGTTCTCCAAAGTTATCGTGCAGTCTCCGATGCTTCCGAGCAGAAAGGCGATCCACCAAAACGTCCCCCAGCGCATCTTGCCCACGGCCCAATGCATGGACAGGTCGATCTAAGGCTTTGCGCATGCATTTCATCAACTCTCTGTGCACAAGATGCACCAAAGCGACAAGCGAACGGATACGCACAGAATAATGCACAGAATCGTGTACCTCCACGAGAAGAACAGAAAAAGAGGTGGCCCTCCCAAAGATCCCCGTCGACGCCCACGCCAGACAAGGGTGCTGATGCGCAAACGCACTGCCCAAAAAAGAAAGAAAAAAAAAAAAAAAAAGAGAGAGAGAGAAAATAACCCGATCTGCTGGGAGAAGGATTCCGAGCCCTGATTCGGGCCAGCGCCCGATCACATGACGACCATCGTCGACCACAAGTCAACAACAAGGCTGAATTGCGGCAGGCTGGCACAAGGCTGTGAAAATAGGAAATCACAATAAGCAAGGTGACGAGATCATTTGATTTTACTAATCACAAAATGAAGCGGGAATTAACAGTCTGTTTGAGTTCGTTCACAGGCTGGAATATCTATCTATGGCTGATCGTGATACATAAAAGTACAAAAGGAAAGAAAAGATGGTAGAAAGAGAACGGGAAGTGGAATCAAGAGTGAGTAGACACGAAAAAGAGGGGAGAAAGAGAAAGAAAGAGAAAGAGAAAAAAAGGAAAGAGCAAAAGGATTAACAAAGGAAAAGAAAACATAGATGAGGAGACTGAGAGGCTCCTAGCCGTTCTGTGTCTACTGACACGGAGTAAAAGCAAAACAAACGAAAATCGTACATCGCATCAACAAACACCAATATCATACACACACCATATCGTACAAACAACGACAACACCACATCTCGTTTAGACACTCTTGGGGTTAAACCAGACAATGACCTCGTGGAAGGCGCCGCCAAAGTAGCTGCCAATGGCGGTCAGGATGCGCCACAGCTGGCGCGGCACAAAGATGGCAATGTGGAAGAGGCAGAGGCCGATGAAATAAATTATGGACGCGAGGCTGCCAAACATGACCTGGAGCGATTTGAGCGAGTACTCGCCCAGCAGCAGCACACACTTCCAGACGGCCTGTGGCAGGCCGATAAAGATGGCACTGGCGACGGCCTCGAAGCCGCGCACGACGTCGGCCAGGGTGATGGTCCTGAACCAGTTGGCGACAGCTGCCAGAGCCGTGTGGATGGCGGACAGGGCGCGGCCCGCCACATGGGCAATAGCACCGGCGACCGTCTTGAGGGTGGCGACAATCCACTGGCCGGCCACAGCCAGCAGCTTGGGGATCCGTTTGACAAAAGTGACAGTCATGTCGGCCAGACCCTTGGCGACGTCCACGAGAATCTCGCCCAGACCCCGGACACCCATCCAGATCGTCTTGGGCAGCTTGACCAAAAAATGGCCAATGGCCGGCAGAATTTCGGCGCGGTGCTGCCACAGATAGCGGCCCAGTCTCCCCAAAGGCATGACGATGAGTTCCTTGGGCAAGACGTACAGCAAGTACTTTGGTAGGTACCACACGACAATCTTGCCAATCGTGGTGGTGAACCACACAATGCTGCGGCCGGCTTTGGCGATGCGCTTCATGGCGTGGCCGTGCCGTGTGGCAAAGCGCAGCCAGGCACCGCCGCGGCGGGCCGGCAGCATCTCGACAATCTCGCGGTGGCGGCCTTCAGCGGCGAGCCGCAAAGCATGGTAGCCGTCGGGGGCGGTCAGAGAGTCGTCTGCTTTGAGTTCTTCATAAAACAGCTTGGCCAGAGCAATGCGACCTTGGGCGGCTGCCAGCATCAGCGGTGTACGCCGCACGCGCCGATCCAGCTCGTCGTCCATGCCGCGGGCCCTGCGGTACAGGAACTGGGGCTGGGCGTCTTTAGCGCGGTGCAGCTCCGGCGGGCGGGCCATGCGGTTGATGTCGGCGCCCAAATTCACAAGGACACGAACCATGGCGGCGTCGCCGGCGTCCACGGCTGTGAGGAGTGGAGTAGTGCCGTTCCACGGGTCGCCACGGTTGGTCGACGTCAAAGGTGGTGCCCGAGAAGCAGGGTCGACGGGTTCGGGCGTGGTGTCTTCGTCGTCCGCCCTTTTCGAGAACCACCCCCTGCTCTTCTTTTTCGCCGCCTTCTTCTCCTTTTCCTTCTGCTTCTTCTCCCGCTCCTCCCGCTTTTTTTCTTCCGGGTCGTACTGCATGCTATACATGTTCTCGTAGCCGCGGCCGTCAGTGACGTCTGGGCTCACAAGACCCTTTTGCACACACTGGGTGACGAGCCCCGTCTGGCCCATGCGCACGAGCCGGAAAAAGGTCTCGATAATGACTTTCTGCTCCATCAAGAGCGAGGCAGCACATTCACTCCTAATCAAGGCTTCAATGACATCCGGCTCGGCGTCGGGCAGCGTGCCGTCCTCGCGCGGTTTGAGATATGGACCTGTGCCGGCCCAGCGCCGACCCGTGGTGACGCCGTTTGTTTTTATCCAGACAATCTGGCTGTTGAACCGTGGATGCGTCAGGGGCAGCTGCAGCTCGTCAGCGCGCGCGGCCATGCGGTCGATCCAGGCGACCATGTCGTTGTCGTCGACCGCCGCATACATCGGCAAAGTTGGGTCGCCGTCTTCCATGGTGGTGGTGGTCACGAGGACGGAGCAAGGTGATGTTATGGGTGGAGTGAGATGTGTGCTGTAAGGCTGAGAGTCGATCTGTTGATTAATTGTTTGCCTTGAGCGATGAGACTTGTCGATTCTTTTTTCATATTCTCATTGACGTCGCGACGTCTTCCTTATGTATTTCATAACATCGACGAACCTGCGTCATAGCTTTCGCGACGTTCTTGAAGAAGAAAGAGGGCCTTGGCAATTTTGTTCCTTCATTTTGATTTGCTTTCAGTTCAAGACAGGGTCTCCCCTCTCCCCGTTCCCATGAAGCTGCCTAGCCATACAGATTGCAGTACACACTCTGCATCGCGTGTCAGCCATGAGCACAGATATTGAGTTTCTGTTGGTTTTTGTTGGCCAGACCGCCAAATAACGTTAAAGACAGGGTCCTGCAGCCTGGCAATGGCGGCTTTCGGTGTAGCGGCCGTTGACTGCGGGTGTCTTTTGTGCCCCATCGCGGAAAGGTGGGAGGCGCAGCAGCTCGCGAAGCCTCTGCAGGTTCCGCGCTTTTGGATGGTGCGTGCCCACGCCTTTCTTTTCACTGCCCATCAGTGCCCGCCAGTGCCCCAACGCCTGTATCCTGTGTGCCTCTGTGACAGCCTCTCGTTTCGACTCACATTTTGTTGGGATTCCAGCGCTGTTTTTCGTCGTTCAGCCTACCGAGGTGCTCGGTTTAGGGGACACTTACAGCGCTGTTATCCTCTGTCCTTTGCATCTCTTGCTCGTGCTTGTGACTCGAGCCGGCTTGGCAGACAATCCTTCGCCTTTTTTGACGTTTCCTAGGCAGTTTGCCTTGCTCGTGTTATCTTTTGACTTATGTTCAGCTGTCCCAATCGAGTGTCGTGCGGCAGCATAATAAGTGAAAAATCTCCAGGTACCGAGCGATGCCCGCCCATTGACAGACTTTTGAAAGGCTGTCAGTATGACAGGGCGGAACGCCACTGCGATCTGACAAGACTAAAAAGAAAAGAAAATAATCAACATCGCGATACTTTGAGCCTCAACTCTCGGTGTAAGATCAGACAATGAATAATTTGACAAGATAGGTAAGAATTTTATTGGATTATTTTGAAATAATGTTCTTACACGGTTTACATTTTACTGCATTTTCTGGAGATTTTTTTTTTCTTTTCTTTTTTTTCTTTTCGATTTTTACCGAAAACAAGCTGAAATTGGTCCCTTGATTTATTTTCAAGAAAATAAAATTGAAACAAGTATCAAAACGACCCATTATTTTCATTCTGTCTTTCTACTCCTAGCTAGAATCTATCGCATGCCCACACGGTCTACTCATACTTTGCCAGCTCAACCTGCGTCGCCTTGGCATCCCGGCGAATGGCCGCCGCCCGCGCGGTACTCCGCGGCTTGAAGATGACACTGTACGGCTTGGGCGTGTGGGCAATGCCCTCGTGGTAGGCTTCGGGGTCGGGCACAATCGCGGCGCCCGTCTTGGGGTCCGTCGGCAACTCGATATCAAAGGCCCACAGCAGCTTGGCCACGGCACGCCACTGTGTGCGCTCGGCCAGGTGCATACCGGGACAGATGCGGCGGCCAGCACCGTAGCCGTAGTGGTCTCTCTTGTTAAAGTCAGGGCTGCCGGCATAGTCGCTGGCGAGGCGCGGGTGGTTGGCAAACCGGCGGGGGTCAAACACAGTTGGGTTGCTGTAGTGGAACCGTTCGGCGCGGTGGATGGCATACGAGGGGATGACGACGGTGGCATCCTTGGGGATGAGCATGCCCTTGTACCAGTCGTCCTTGGCCACGCGATGGGGCACACCCAAAGGCAAGACGCCGTGCCAGCGGATACCCTCCTTGACAATACTGTTGACAAACGGCAGAGCGGCAAAGTCGGACCAGATGGGCATCCGCGCCGTCTTGGGGGTGTCGTCTTCGGGGGCACCGCACAAGGCGTCAATCTCGACCTGGGCCATGCGCTGGTACTCGGGGTGGCGCGCCAGACAGGCAATCAGGGTGAGAATCGAGGAAGCCGTGGTATCGGCGCCGCCCTCCACGAGCACGCCCAAAAAGTGGTTGAGCTGTCCATCATTCATCTTGCCTGCCAGTTTGGGGTCATCCAGGACACTGTCGGCAATGCAGACACGGCGCTCGCCCCGAGCGCGGCGCTGGTCCATGACCGCGCGGGCCGCCGACCACGTCGCATCCATGGCCTCGTACGACCGGCGCGCCCGCTTGCGCCAGGGGCTCACGGCATCGGGCAGGTATTTGAGGAAGGGAAACTGGTCCACCGGGGGGTTCGCGCCAGGCTCGAGGGACTCGCTGTACGAGTCCATGGCGTCGTAGACACAGTGACCAAAGAAGGACTCGTAGGACGCGCCGCGCTGCCCAAAGACCATGGCACAGGCCGCTGAGCACGTGGTGCGGCGGACATGGTTGTAAAAGGCCTCGGGCCTGTCCAGAAGATCGCGCAGCAGCACCGTAATCTCGGCGTCCTGGATGGGCCCCGCACGCTCGTCCAGAACCCGGGGAGACAGGTTATGGGCGGCAATCTTGCGCTGCTCACGGTACATGGGCGTGTTGCTCATAAAGGCAAAACTGTCGCCGTGGGTGACAATGTCGGCCACATGGTCGCGGGGGCGTTCCGAGTAAATAACACCCTTTTTGTCCACCAAATCGTGGACAGCCTGACGATCGTACAGCACAATCATGGTACCGGAGCCCATCTTGAGGGAGAAGACACCACCAAACTTCTCGCCCCATTCGATAAACTTGGCGTGGAGGCCGCTGGTAGGAATCTGGTGCAGGTTGCCGAGGACGGGCAGGGTCGGCGGGCCCGGCGGCAGTCCCTTTTCACGGCGGCCCATGGTCAAGAGACGGAAGAACAAAAAGATGCCGACAGCCAGTGCGGCCGTCAAGCTGGGTGACCGTGTGGCCATGTCCAGGTACTGGGGCGGCACCCAGTCGGGGATCAAAGTAGAGGCCGACATGGTGATGGCTGTGAGGTGTTGGTATGGGATAAGAGTGAAGTGAGACCACAGATGTGGTGATAGTAGACTCACGTGAAGTGGATGCCGTTTATAAGGACAATGGAAGATGGAAGAACAAAGTGGAAGAAAGAAGGGAAGGACGAAGAACCCAGCAGAGGGAAGGAATCAAAACAATAAAAAGGAAGAAAAGGGAAGCATCAAGACGTGCTGTGTTGCAGGATGCAAGTTTTGAGTTGAGTCTTCTCTTCCCTCGACAGATGCACTATACCATTTATCCAGAGCCTCGTCGCACAAAGACACAGTGTATCATGCGAGCATCTTGTCTACGGGACCACTCTACAACAGTGTATAGTATTCACCGTAGAGTGATTCGTCTTCGGCCTTTTGCGCCGTTTTTTGTCAACTGTTTACGAGAGGCGGCCATCTGGTGAACGGCTTCGACAATCACGGACCATATTCGTTACCATGTCGGGCTTGTTAGAGCAAGGACAGAAAAGCAAGTGGAAAAAAGGCAGGGTGGTGATCACACAGCGAAGTGGTCACGTAGTATCCTGTTTGGGGAAAATCAACATTGAAAATGGCAAGGCTCGAAAGGAAGACGATATGCGAGCTACTGAGTAGTCAAGCACAATGTACTAGGTACTTGTCGACAAAAGGAGGGACAGAAGAAAGCGAGTGTAAGTCTTTCTCCACCGAGCCCACTTACTCCAAAAACTACAATCTGGGGCCCCGGACAGTCTTCGGACCCGCACACCGCACAGAGTGGATCATGACCAGTGAGAAGTAAAGGAAAACGAAAAGGAAGGAAAAAAAAAAGGACAATTAAATCAGAAATGATGATAAGGATGGTCAGAGAGAGGGGCAAGATGCAAGGATGCGACCTTAATCTGGGGAACGAATGTCTAGAAAAACTGCGGCAATTATGTCATGAAATAGAACAACACTTATTGGATAAGATTTGCATGGACACGAAAAAAGTAAAAGAGATACGACAACAAAGCATAACATAACAAGCTCGCGACAAAGCAGTCGCAGGTCTACAGAGTCTGTGAGGGGAGAGACGAACGAAGAGAACGACAAAGTCTTGACAGCAACAACACAGAACAACACAAGACTCATCAGACCACAACGGCAACACAACGACAACATGCTCATCCCACCCAACGTGCTCTTGGCCATGGCCGGGCTGCTGCTCGTGTACGGCCTCTATAGGCTGTCACAAGTCGGCAAACGCGATCCCCGTCTGCCGCCGGGACCGCCGACAACGATGCTGTTGGGCAATGCCCACGAGATTCCCGCCACCGGGCTGGGGAAGAAGTAGGCACCCCCGTGCACTCTATTAAAAGATATGTCTCTTTCATGTATTAACTTCGTTGCTACGAACCCGTGCAGATTCATGGAATGGTCCGAGACGTATGGCAAAATCTTCTCCCTCAAAGTCGGCCCCGGCACCATTATCGTCATCTGCGACCGCCGCGCCGTCTACGAACTCATTGACAAAAAGGGCAGCATCTACTCGGACCGGCCGCCCAATGTCGTCCCCCTGTTCATCACGCGCGGGAACCACATGACCATGGAGTGCCAGACACCCTCGTGGCGCGAAAAACGCACCGTGGTGACGCGCAACCTCAACCCGAAATCGCTCGACGAGAAACATTTCCGTGTGCAAGAGGCCGAGGCCGTCGTCTTTATGAACCGGCTGCTCACCGACCCAGACCGGTTCTTCCAGTATGCCCGGCTGTATGCCAGCTCCGTCGCTGCCATCTTGGCCTGGGGCTTCCGTGCTGCTTCTTTGGACAGCTTTTGGTTCAAGGACGTCGGCGCCATGATTGAGCAGTGGCTCGAGGCCATTGAACCGGGCGCCAACCCGCCCGTCGATTTGGTGCCGTGGCTGTGGTACCTCCCCGGAAAATGGAAACAACGCGCCCACCGCATGCGCGCCTACATGGACGCCACCTGGACGCATGCCCGTGCCCTTGTGGATGCCCGCCGGGACCGCGGCGACCGGCGTGCGTGCATGATTGACGACAAGCTGGACGCCTACGAAAAGGACGGCTGGCCCATGTCGCAGCATGCTTTCAACCTGCTGTTTGGCGAGCTGATGGAGGCCGGTGCCGACACGACGGCGAACCAGATCCTGACGCTCGTGCTGGCCCTCGCCAAGAACCCGCATGTCCAGGAAAAGGCGCGCAAAGAACTCGACGCCGTCTGCGGCACCGAGCGTGCGCCCCTCTTCTCGGACTTTGCCAGGCTGCCGTACATTAATGCCATTATCAAAGAAGGGCTGCGGTGGCGGCCCACGTCCGACCTGGGACTCCCTCATACCGTCACCAAGGGTGAGTCCACAACGATTCTCGCTGTGTATTGTCGCCGTATTTATAATTTATAATTATTTGATTTTGAAGCTGACTGTGACAGACGACTACTACAACGGCATGTTTATCCCCAAGGGCAGCACCATCTTTGTCGGCGTCTGGGCCATGCACATGGACGAGCAGCACTATCCGGACCGCGACACGTTCAACCCCGACCGCTTTTTGCAACACTCCTCGAAACTGGCCAACGATTTTGCCGTCGGGCCAGACTATGCCAACCGCGACCACTACGGCTACGGTGCCGGCCGGCGCATCTGCCCTGGCATCCACCTGGCCGAGCGGAGCATGTGGCGGATTGCGGCGAAGCTTCTGTGGGCCTTTGAGTTTGCTGAACCGCTGGACCCGGTAACGGGCAAAGTGCAACCCTTGGACCCGGACGCCTACACATCGGCCAACTTGGTGTGTCCGCTGCCCTTCAAGGTGCGCATCACGCCGCGCAGCCAGGCACACGTGGACATTATCAAGCGGGAGCTGGCCGGTGCCGAAGAGTTTTTGGCGCAGTACAATTAGGCGTGAGGCAAGGAGTGTCTGCGTAGAGAAGAGACTGTTATGTGTGTTTAGATGTCTGTATAATGTTATCATGTTGACACAAGTTAAACTTGATTATACTGGATATTGAGCTTGAATTAACACCCCTCTGTTGTTATTCTGTTGTGCCCACAAGTAAATGTGATCTATTCCCGTACCCGAGAGGATAACAATCCTGGCCAGCAAGCGGCAGGTGACTGTCCCTGAATGCAAGGCCACATTAGCGTTGTAGTCCGTCTCGTCCATCTGCTGTCGGTCTGCAGTCCGTCTTGTTTTCTGTCATTTTTCTGTTTCCTTTAAACTCTCTGTAAATGGTCCGAAGCTCCTCCGACCGGACATCACTCCTTACCAATTAGCCTTCCCCGCCTCCGCAGTCGTGGTACTGTCCGGCTGTTGGTGTCGTGAGGGGAAAGTTGGCCTTGTCTTGGTCGTCTTCGCTGTCTTGGGTCTTAGTCTGAACCGGAGAATGCCGATCAGTGTTAGTGAGAAGACACGAAGAAAGAAAAGAAACGTGCAACTGGACCTGGGACTACATCGGTCTCTCCACGAGAAGGAAGGTGCATAGCCAGGTCTGTGGTCGGTCTATCTACGATATCCACGTCACTCCACTTGCACGTACATTTGTACTTACATTTGCACTTATATTGAAATCAAATAACATCATTTCAGCAGTGATTTAAATTGGTAGATAATCACACAATCAATCTGACTATTAACAACTTTACTCTTGACTACATCAAATTCTTCCACATCCTCCCACTCTCGCTCACACTCTCGCTCACTCGCTTCGTTCGTTCACTCGATTACTCGATCAAAATGGCCGACACTGCTGCCATTATTGCCGACCTCCAGCGCCGTCTCCAGCGCCTCGAGGACAAGGAAGCTTTGGCGTCCCTGCTTAACCGCTACTGCAAGGTCGCCGACGACCACCAGTGGCGCGCCTACGCCGAGACCTTTTTTGAGGATGGCAGCATGTGTTTTGAGAACTGGGGCGTGACCCGGGGCCGTGATGCCATCCAGAAAGCCGCCAGTGTCGAGGACCGGTTTGGCGGCCTGCAGCATTCCATGACCAACATGGAGTTCACGCTCGGAAACGACGGCCAGACGGCGCGTGGCACGTGCTACTTGTGGTTCGCTGCCACAATGGATACGAGCAAGCCGCGGGAGCACCATGCCTTTGGTGGACACTACACGTTTACTTTTGCACGAACAGACGCGCCCGAGGCTGTGGGCGGGTGGCTGATTAAGACGATGAACCTCAAGAAGATTTGGGCACAGAATGAGGACAAGGAGGGTGTGTTTGGGAACTGAGTAGAGTGCGTGGGAGTTCTTATCAGAGAGAGTGTACATAGTATTGCAGTTGAAGGTAAATAAACAAGTGAAATTCACCAGACCCGATCAAACAAGAACGCAAAGTTTAAAAGAACATAACACGAAGAAGGACAAATCAGAAAATTGTACAGAAAACTAAAAAAAACCAAAAACCAAAAAAACTCTCACGACCGCCACTTATTGCTGCCGTCGCGCACGTAGTTTGCGTTTCTAGGAACTATGGAAGGATCGCCTATAGCAAGCCGAGCCACAGTGCGTTGAGCGGCGCCGCCGGCAGGCAAGGGCACGCATCATCACGACACCATGTTGCCGCCGCAACGTAGCAACACTGCGGTCCGACGTGGTAAGCCGCTGCCTGGCCGTCACCGACTGTGCTTGGTTCTCCACCAACGCCTCGTCATCTTTTATGGCGCGCTCGACTTCGCTGTGGTACACGAACCGGGACGTTTCCTGTTGAAACGGGTGGTACCACATGCGGCAGTACATGGGCTCGTACCGCACATTGTAGATGCCGGGCCCCGCCACCAGCAGTCAGGTCAAGACCCGCCCACGCATACTAAAAATGTTGGGGCCCGTATCCCCTGGGGCGTGCTCGTCTTTCGGGTCCCACCACAGGGGATGGATCCGGTGTAGCGGAACTCGCGGTCGACAGGCACCGGTGGGATGTCATGATCATCATCGTACCCGGGAAAGGCCCCGTCGGCGGCGTTGGGCGTCGGAAACCCTGAGAAGTCGTACGGGATGTTGGACGTGGGTATCTCGATTGTAGGGGCAGCAGGCGTTTGATCGTCGGCGTTGTGGACTGGATCCGGGGCCGGAGCTGGCGCGGGAGCTGTAGCAGGCTGGCCTCCTCCACCGCGGTTGCCTGCACCTTGCCCTTTATTATTATGGCGCCCGCCACGCCCACAGTTTCGTCGTCCAGTCATTTTTGGTCGTAAATGTTGATGTTCGGGCCGATATCGGTTTGTGTCCTGTTTTCTGTTTTGTGTAAATGTCAACTTGAAGGCGAAAACTCGCGAGAGTGTCTGTCGGCAATGTTGGTTTTTTGCCTTTTCACTTTTGATTTCGCATCCCTTACAACACAAGCATAAAATCATAAAGAGGACCACACATCCTTGTTATGTATTTCATTCAGCATTCTACAAAGGTTGGATAAAAAAAACAGTTATACAAAGAACTTGGCGGAGGCAAGGTATGCCAATCCATGGATTGGGACTGTTGATGGAGGTGTGGCATCAACATGTTGGCGAGATGTTGGTGAACCTGTCATTTATTTCTGTGTCTGCCAACCCGGTTTATTTTTGTCTGCCGTGATTCGAGTAGACCATGCCGAATCCGAGTACAGACTACAAGGCACAGCGTCGCCGTCTTTTGACAAACGTATTCGTATTGCGCATCACTTGCGACTTGAGACTTGCGATACAAAAGAGCGAAAGCGTGCAGCTCACAGCTCAGAGCCCCCAATGCGCCTTTGATGTTTTCACCTTCCCCTTCTGCTTTCGAATTTTGTTGCTCCGTTCATCGAGTTTTGTACGACGCATGTTGGATGCTCCGGGGCAGGCCATTGGAGAGTGGAGAGTGGAGAGGGGGCAGGGATCAGGAGTAGCACCGTCGTCAACAGCGACAGCAACCAGAAACATATGAACAGCGTGGCCGCCGAAGCTGCTCTGGCGCTGGACCGCCTGTGCCTGGACATGGACTTACAGACGATGCTTATGGCGCCGCCTCGGGCAGCTGGGACGCTTCGCCGTGCATGGCCACAAAGCCAGGCTCCCACAAGAAACTGGCTCTGGCCGAGGCCTCGCCGTTCAGAAACTCGGGCTCGGGTGTCAACAAGATCTTGTCCATGGAGCACTCCAAGGCGGCGCCACTCAAAGTCTTGTCGTCCAGAATCTTGTTGAGGGCCTTGACAATCGTCTCAAGGGGAGTGATGCTACATCGTTAGCGCCAACGCACATACATCAACATGTTACTGGGTGTACGCACATGTCCTCCGCCGCCTTGATCATGTCCGGCGGGGCGAGTGAGGTCGGCACAAAGCCCGGCCGGATGCAGTTGATGCGGATGTTGTCTTTCTGCAAACGACAGTGGTTAGTCAAGGGTGCCATGAGAGGAAGAGGAAGAGGAAGAGGAAGAGGGCATTGTTGCACCCACAATCCTGAGAACCCGCGCCGAGGCCCGCACAAAGTTCCAGACGGCGGCCTTGCTGCCGCTGTACTCGGGGTAGCACTCATGTGGATACAGACTGGAAGCACTGGCCGTGACGACAATACTGCCACCCGGTACGACGTTCTTGCGCATAAAGTGGATGGCCAGCTGGGTGCCGTAGTAAACGCCCTTGACGTTGACGTCGGTGCACTTGAGGTCGGGCGCAGGTGGGATGTCGGACGAGTTTCTGTGCTGCAAAATGTAAAGGGGGCTGCAAGTCAGCGGTGACACCTTTGTAACAGATAATGATACCAACGTGGGTTTACCTCCTATCAATGATGCCGGCGTTGAGACAGACGAGGTCCAGCCGGCCGTACGTATCCCACGCCGCCTGGAAACACTTTGCTTGGCTGTCGTAGTCGGACACGTCGCCCGTGTAAAAGGTGGCTGCATCGCCCACGTCTGCTTGCACATCAGGGCTGGCCTTTAGGTCGACCATGGCCACGTTCCATCCCTTTTGGACAAGGTCCCGTGTGAACCCAGCGCCCATACCGGACTACAGATGTTAGTATTCTCCAGAATGTGTTGTAATGATATGGAGGCGAAACGAACCGATGCACCAGTGATGAGCGCCACAGGCTTTGTCGATGCCATTTTGATACGTTGGTGAGGTTGGGATAATTTGTCAGACGACGCACGGTCTCGTTTTGATATTGACTTGGTCTTTTCTGAAATAAGAATAGCCTCTTCCCCAAGAGGCAGTAAGGAGTAATTTATATTGTGTTGTCTATCGATGGTGATGCTCGGTTTTTACCGATGCATCAATTGTCAAGATGCTGTCCACGTTCTCATGCCTGGGATATGTCTTGGCCACATTACCTATTTAGGAAACCCATTACCGCGGAATCAACATCGGTGGATACCGGCAGTCTTCTTCCCCGCGCATGCAGGAGGCATAGTGTCGGACTAGTGCCGGCCGACCCCCGAAAACACACCAACAAAACAGGTCGGCCGTCACCGACTTACACAGAAAATACACGCTAGCTTCTGTTTTTGTCGTATCCTGCCCAGGTATTGCCCAGATACTTGCCCAGCCATCTGGCCAGAAGGCATCCGCCCTCCAACCGCAGAACCTGGGGCACGCGGTGGATTTCTGGGGAAGATGGAGGGGGTGGAGACTACTAGGATTATGAGTATGGAGAAAGTCTGGGGAATGAATCCTACCGGCATACGGAGACGGGATACCAAGGGGAGGAAATATATTTGCAGTGATATCCGCGGCCACTGCCGATACGAGTAAGAAAACAGGAAACGGCCACGTCCGGCCTCACCAAACGAGTCATTATTGATACAGTTGCATGCTAGATTGTCGGATTCACTGCTTGTCGACCGTGAGAAAACTACATAAACGTCCCCCTTGCCACTTGGTAATATTGAGACTGACATTGATCTGGAACCTCACAACCAGCAGTCTTTCTCACCTCATTGTTTCTTCCGCATCCTTACTCTTTTCCCAAGTATTTCCAACTCCCAGCCCACCATCATGGCCGACCACGAGGCGACCCCCAAAAAGGAGCGCCGGCACTTTGGCAGCCGACTTGTTTTCATCATCTTTTTCATTTGTTTTGGGTCAGCTTCCTTTGGCTTTTGCAACAGTGTCATTGGCTCGACATTAGGCCAGCCGTCGTTCTTGCACACCATGGGCCTCGACAGTGGACCTCATGCTGAAGCACTGACGTCGGCCATCTTGGCCGTGTTTTTTGCCGGCGGCATCTTTGGTGCCATCTCGCACGGTTTGCTGGCCGACCGCTACGGCCGCAAAGTGTCGGCCGCCTTTGCCGCCGTGGTGATGATTATTGCCGCCGCCGTCTGCACGGGCACTAGCAACGTCGCCGTCTACATTGTCTTTCGCTTTTTTTGCGGGTGGTCGTGAGTCCCTCTCCGCCCCGAACAATTCAAATTAATCCTCTAATACGAAAAAGATCCTACCAGTTCTTGTGCACCATCCCCACGTGGGTGACGGAAATCACACCCCCTTCGCACCGCGGCGTGCTCGGCAACATTATCGCCTTCAACATTGGTATGGGCTACGTGCTGGCGTCGTACTTGGGCGTCGGCTTCTACTTTGTCAAGGGCAACAGCCAGTGGCGCGGTCCCACGGGGTTGCAGATGCTCTTCCCGGCTTTGTTGCTGGCGGGCATCTACTGGCTGCCCGAGTCGCCGCGGTACCTCGTCTCCAAGGGCCGCAACGAAGAAGCGCTGGCCATCCTCAAAGAGCTGCACGCTCGCTCGGGCCACGAGACGGACCATTTCGCCGAGATGGAGTGCTACCAGATCCAGCAGCAAATCGAATTTGACAAGGAGCGGACCATGTCCTACTGGCAAATTTTCAAGCACCCGACCATGCGAAAGCGGGCACTCATCACCATTTGCCTGACATGGTGCATGGTCGGGTCGGGTGTTTTGGTTATCAACAGTACGTTGCCCCATGCAAACTCATACTAACAAATCATATTCTTGCTAACTTCCTGTAGACTACGGCACGGCCATTTATGCACAAATGGGCTACGGCACGCTCGACACTCTGCTGTTCTTGGCCGGCTGGGTCTCCGTCGTCATGGTCACCCCTTTTGTCTGCATGCTGTTTGTCGACAAAGTCAGTCGCACCTACGTCTTTGCTAGCGGGTTCTTTTTGTGCATGGCCACCCTGATTGTCGAGGCCGCCGTCCAAAAGAACTTCTTGGGTACTGACAACAAGGCCGGCCTTGCCGCCGCTGTCGCCATGACCTATGTCTATGTCTTCTTTTATGTCATGTTCCTGGACGGACCCATGTTTTTCTACATTGGCGAGATCTGGCCGTCCCAAGTCCGCGCCCAGGGCTTTACCATTGGCATCACCGCCATGTGCTTGTCCAACCTCACCTGGAGCGCCGCTGCGCCCACGGCGTTTGCCAATATTGGCTGGAAGTACTACGTTTTCTTCATCGTGCAGGCAGCCATTGGCGGTGTGGCGAGTCTAGTCTGGTTCCCCAACACCCTGGGCAAGCCTCTGGAAGAGATTGCGGCCCTGTTTGGCGACACAGCCGATGTCATGGTCTTCCAAACAGACCTGGATGAGTCACGGTTTGTCGACGGCACGGGGTTGAAGCTGCCGGAGCGTGCCGAGCAGGTCGAGAATGTAGAGACTGCCGAAAAGACGCAGGCATAACAATATTGGCACTGCCCGTGGCTTTTATTTAGCCAGCAGCCATTTTTTCCTGCTTCCTAGTTTACTTTCGGACAACAAATATCAAACTTCGTGGCTGTTCTACTATTTCATGCACCATATGCACCTTATGCACCCCGTGATACAACTGTAATAAGTGATAATTGGATTGCACTTGATGACTTAGCTGTTGCCGGTTTTGTTTTGTCCAAGTCACATCTGTATCACTGAAAGCAACGAAACGAACATCAAGAACCATCATCGCCATCACCACCATCATCACAACCAGCCACCATCGACATCAGAATCATCACAGACAACATCGACCATCAACAAGCAGTTCCTGCAGCCGAGATACCAAAAATGAAGGTCGACACCGAGACATCATCGGCTCCTTTGGCCGTGGCCGAAGACAGCAACGGGATTCCATCAAGCCCGTCAACCATGTCGCTCATCACGACTCCACCAGCAGACGACAAAACAGCTGCAAAGACAGAACCGGTGCTAGGGGCAACGACGACGGCCGCATGGCAATACTGATGGCAAGGAAAGGAACAAGGAAAGGAACAAGGAAAGGAACAAGGAAAGGAACAAGGAAAGGAACAAGGAAAGGAACAAGGAAAGGAACAAGGAAAGGAACAAGGAAAGGAACAAGGAAAGGAACAAGGAAAGGAACAAGGAAAGGAACAAGGAAAGGAAGGGATCTTCTTGATTTCATACGATTTAACTTGATACCTGTAGCGTTGATTTAACCAAATAGAATAATCACGTATCAAATTCTCTCCCGCTCCAACGTGTTCACACTGACCAAGCCTATATACAGTCCCACTGTGATCTCTCTTCCAACGCCGTTACTCCACGCCAATCGTTTGCACTCGTTTGCGCCCTGTTTTGTTTGCTCTTTAATCCACCAAAATGACCGCCCGCCCCGACAGCTCACCCTTTTCGAGCTTCTCGTACGCCTCGGGAATCTGGTCCCAGCTGAACTTGTCCATGTCAATCCGCAGACGGCCCTCCCGCGCCAGCTGGCACACCTCGCGCATCTCCTTGCGCGAACTGCCCAGCGACAGCGCAAACTCGGCCGTCGTGGCCATCTTGTTCCATCCCAGCGTCACACTGCCGCCGCCCATGCCCGGCACTGAAATAAACCCGCGCGGGCGCACCACATCCGCTGCCAGCCGCATCGTCTGGTCCACACCCGCAAAATCCACCAGACCGTCCACGCCGCGACCCTCGGTAATGGCCTTGATTTTCTCGGCTGCATCGGGGCCCGCGGCCACGACAAAGTCGGCGCCCAGCTCTTTTTGGGCAAACTCCAGCCGCCGCGGGATCGTGTCGACGGCAATCACCCGCGCCGCCGACATCATCTTGATGAATTGCACGCCGTACGAACCCAACCCGCCGATGCCAATAACAACAGCGAAATCACCGGGTCGCAAGCGGGGGATAAACTTCATGCAGGCCGAGTAAGCCGTGATGCCCGCGTCCGTCAGCGGGGCATAGCGGACGGGATCATCGTTGCCGACACTGACGAGCTCGTCGCGGGGCACCACCACAAACTCGGCCAGACCGCCGTCCTGGCCGCTGCCGCGCGTCACCAAAATGTCGCCCCGCTTGTAGTAGGTGCAGTGCATTTCGAGCCCGCGTTCGCAGTATTCGCAGTGGCCGCAGTGCTGGACATGGTGCACGACGACGCTCTCGCCCTTTTTCAAGTCGGTGACGTTGGCGCCGAGCTCTTCAACGACACCAGCCGTCTCGTGGCCCAGAATAAACCCAGGCTCCAGCACTGAGGCATAGGGGTCCGAGCCGGGCTGGCTGTGCATCATATGAACGTCCGACAGGCAGAGACCGACGGCCTTAACGCGCACGAGGACATCGTTGACGCCTGGGGTTGGGCGGGGCGCCGTGGTGTAGACGCCGGGCTGGCCCCACTGCTCGAGCTTGAAGCACTTCATAGACATGGTGGTG
Source organism: Ophiostoma sp. CBS 140.51 (assembly GCA_029298735.1). NCBI lineage: Eukaryota > Fungi > Ascomycota > Sordariomycetes > Ophiostomatales > Ophiostomataceae > Ophiostoma > Ophiostoma sp. CBS 140.51. The sequence continues at coordinate 13,690 of JANSLP010000086.1, read as the reverse complement.
GGAGAGGTGGGAATAGTATTGGCGCGAATTAGTATAAGTCATGTAAGTGAGTTGCGTTCCGTTGCCAAAGTAAAACCAAATGAGAACCTTGAGAGCTTGAGAGCTTGTGAGCTTCCTGTAGCTTAAAAGAGATGCAGAAAAGATTGGGGAACAGAAGAGAGGAGACGCAGACAGTCGGACCAACTTCCGCGACGTCGTCGGACAAGCAGATGGGCGTGAGACGGAAACTACACAAACAGCTCAGGATCAGAGGGAGGCTCATGGAAAACGATGTCCTTGATTCCCCACACCACGCTAGTCTGACTTGCAAGTCAACCAGAATCCACCAGACCTGCGAAAGAAGTGCAGCGAAACGGATACTAGACAGCAGTCGGATAATCTTTCGCAGATGGACAATGGATGATGATTTGCAGATATCGGAAGTTCGATTTGGGCATACGGTGCGCACGGATTATGCACCCGTTGTGCTGCACATAATTTGCATATGGCTATCGCCAGATGCAATTGTACGAGGAATTCGAGAACGGGGACCAGTTTCGGTGGATTGGCAAAGGGTCACCAAAAGAATCAACAGCTACTACAGATTGATACAAAATGGACCACAATATCAATCAAACGTCACTTGAGCCTCTGTAGGGTCCCAAAACGAGATAGTCCATGCCGCAACAACACCGCGCCAGTATCGGTACAACAACAAACAGAGTCGCCTCTAGTGAATCAATACGGCAGAAACAAGAACCCCGAAGACGCCGCATATTCGGATAATTGGCAAAAGGCACATCGCTGTAAATAAAATTATTCGACTACAACAATATATGTTAAGATGGAGGAGCTCTCAATACTTGAGCGTTGCTAGAACGAGAACTGTGCGAGGAGAGAACGAGACGATGTGGGAGACAGATGGGACTACAGAGTAGACGGAAAAGGCACAGGTACAAAATACAAAGAACAAGTCAAAGGTACATTCAGTGCGTGCCACTTTCTGGGAATTGCTGGGGTTGAGTTGGGGAAGTAGGTGCCTCATACTTGCCAGACTGGGAACAAGAAGAAAGAAGAAAGAAGCAGTAGCCGACCTACGCCAAACTGAACCTGTAAGGCAGATCCTCCCTTTTTACGGCGGCGCTTCCACAGTCGGTTCTCCGCATCCCCCAGTGCAAGAGAGATTTCCCCGCTTATCGCCCTGCCTTTGTCCGGAACGACTTCGGACGGGCTGACATGCAATTCGGAGCGACGCCGATTGGCGGTCGACTGTCGATGCTGCACCATGTTGTGATTCTTCTTGTCTACTGCAGTTCGCGCTCGCTGTCGTCCAGTCTCGTCCAATATTGTCCAAAGTGTCCAAAGCCGACCAATCTCGTCTCGTCCTGCCTGCGTCCTGCCGGCACTTCACCGCATTGGATCTTCCCCACGGGGTAGCGACCCAAGAACCCTAGGCCGGGGCTTTGTTTTTTTTATGTTTTTTTTTTTTGCTGGCTTGGTCGATGGGGCATTATTGGGATGGCTGGTCGGGACAAAGACAATCATAGGGAAGGGGAAGGGGAAGGGGAAGGGGTGGAGGTGCAGTTTGTTGTCTGTAAAATTAAAGACGAAGAGGAGCAACATACACAACACGTTGTAAATCCTCCGCACGAATACGGTGAAACGGTCAGCCGGGGCGACTATCAACTGGAATCTGAGCAACGCGTGCACGTCCATGTCAACGCCCCTTTTCGTTACCACGATCATCGTCTGTCCCCATCGCGAGGTGAATATAAAGACTTGACAGGGGCCATCGAGGACTTTTGTTCTATTTCCCTTTTGCGATTTTGTCTTCCATTCCTTTCTTTTGTTTCTGATTCAACCAACATCGACTGGTTCTATCTAGACCATTCACACCCACCACCGGCAAGCCTTGCAACCAGCCTTATTTCATTCTTCTTTACACATATAATACTTGTTGCTACGCATCCTCACCCTCGCCCTCACCCTCGCCCTCACCCCCACCCCCACGATGACCGACGAAATCGGCCCTGCGCCGGACCATGCGTACTCTGGTGTTACCGACCTCGACCAGGAAGTCAAGCAGGACGAGCTCCGTTCGCAGGCCCTAGCCGCCGAGGTCGACACCTTGCCGCAGGGCTACTACTCGAGCTGGCGTTTCCTGGGCACCTTTGCCGGTACCGCCTTCAACTTGGCCGGCACCTATTTCGCCTTTGAGGCCGCGGCCGGTGTCATTTCGATTATCAACGAAGACATTGGCCCCAGCACCAACGGATATCTCTTTTCAATTGTCTGGACCATTGCCCAGGCCATTTCCATCCTGCTGTTTGGCCGCAACTCGGACCAGTTTGGCCGCCGCAACATTGCCTTACAGCCAATGTCATTGGCATTATCGGCGGCATCGTGGCGGCGACGGCCCAGAGCATGAACCAGCTGATTGGTGCCAATGCCGTGCTCGGCCTGGCTGCCGGCATCCCTGGGTCGTACCCTCTGCTGACGGGCGAGCTGCTGTCCAACAAGGGCAAGTTTTTGGGCACCATGATTGTAGTCGTGCCCAATGTGATTGCCACGGGGTTCGGTCCGTTTTTGGGTGCGCGCCTGGCTCACTTGTCGTCGTGGCGCTGGATCTTTTACATTTACATTATTCTGATGGTCATTGGCACGGCCCTGTGGTTTGTCTTTTACCATCCACCCTCGTTTGTGCAAATGCACGGCGAGAAGCATTCGAAGAGACACAGCCTGGCCAACATTGACTATGTCGGCACCATCTTGCTGGTTGCCGGTCTGGTGCTGCTCATGCTGGGCATCTCCTGGGGCGGCACCACCTACCCCTGGAAGTCGGGCCACGTTATCGGCCTCATTGTCTCTGGCGGCGTCACCCTTGTCCTGTTTGTGTTTTACGAAATCTACCGCAAACAGCGCTACCCCATTGTACCCATGCATTTCTGGTCGGACGTGCGCGGTTTTACCTGTGTCGTCATCATCTCGTCCATTACCGGCTGCCTCCAGACCGCATTGTTCATTCTCTAGCCGTCGACCGTCTCCTTTATCTTCGGGTCGTCCTCGACCGGCTGGGAACAGATTGGCTGGATGTCCAGTGTGGTCAACCTGGGCGCCTGGGCGGGCATCATGATTATCGGCCCCCTCTACAACACCGTCAAGCACTTGAAGTGGCAGCTGATTGTCGGCTCGGCTTGGATGACGGCGTTTTTGGGCGCTGGCGCCACCATTGCCGCGTCGCGCAAGGGCCAGTCCATTGCCGTCTCCTTTCTGGCGTCGTTCCCCATGGGCTGGGGCGAAATCTTCACCATGCTCATGGTCCAGTACATTGTCTCGGAGAGCGACCTGGGTGTCGGCTTCGCCATTGTCTCGGCGTCGCGTGTTGTTCTGGGCAGCATCTTTTCCTCGATTTTTGTCGCCATCTACACCAACAAACTGCCCGGCAAGTACGAGTCGATTGTCGTGCCGGCCGTCGAGGGCGCCGGTCTGCCCGCCTCGAGTGTCCCTGCCCTTCTGACGGCCGCCGGCGCCGGTACCCAGGACGCCCTGCTGGCCGTGCCCGGCATGAATTCGTCCATCCTCCAGGTGGCCAATGACAGCATCTCGGAAGCCTACAGCGAGTCGTATGCCTACGTGTTTTACACGGCCATGGCCCTGGGTTTCGTCTGCTTGATTGCCGCCCTTTGCCTGCGTGACTTTGACCACTACCTGACGGACCACGTCTCGCGCCAGATCTACCACCGCGAGCAGACCAAGGTGGACATTCTGGCGGCCAAGGGACTGCAGCCGTCGTCCGACATGGATGCTGCCACAACAGCCACCGCCGGCAGCCACGAGAAAGCGAGCACCAGCAACCACGAAAAGGCAGAGGTTTCGGCGTGAGAGAGACACCGGGTGTGGAGTGATGGAAGGAGTGTCTGGGGTGTTATTGAATCGTGATATCCATCACTGTTGACTACTCCTTTTTTATTTCTTTTCTCTTAATTTTATTGACTTTACCTCCTCATTAATTGCTTCTCTTCTTACTTCCAATATACCAATAACGCAAGTTCTGTTCCTGATTTCCATCTACGCAGTATGCTCTCGTATCGTTTGTGTGCAAAATTCAGTACAGTGCTACTCGCCTTTACCCCTATGACACGCAGTACTATCAATTTAACAATAATACTATTTGAGATGCAACCACAAGACAACACGAACATGGGAATGCGTTGCTCCCCATGAAAATGAAAAGAAAATAAGAAGCAGACAGTCACGCTGCTTTTCCAAATCACCACATTCGACTAACACCATTCAGCCCCACTTATTCTCACGGACAGTTTTCGGGCCATATTCGACGGTGATCCCAGACGGTCTCCTGTCTGTCTTTCTGTGTCTTTCTGTTTTTCTGTCTTTTTGCCTTTTGTCTTACATTTTGCTCCTCTCCAATAATTCTACTTGTGTTGTCCCGCGGGGTAAACAAGTAAGACTGGGCAGACTAAAGAGACCGGCGTTGTTGCTAGCGGACAAGACTGTCCGCAGAGAGCGAGGAGTAGAAGAAAGAGGACGAGATGAAAGGCGAGGGCCAGGAAGAAGAGAAGAAACAGCGAAGACTAACGAAGAGGAGCGAGACAACCTACTCGCAGTCTTTTGTCAACCTCTCTTCGACCCCGAATACTGAATGCTGAATACTGAATAGTGCGGTCGGAGCGCGTCGCGTGGCGATCCGGGTGTAGAGCTTCCTGTCAAGTCTGTGAGGGGAGCCATCGTACTATTATATTCTGAGCGAGTGCATCACTTGTTGATCGTTAAATACAATCATAATACATCATAATTTCGATATCTGTCACAGTCAATCTACGAGAATACCACATCTGTCTCATACCACCTCACAAGACACTCACACGACACTCACCTATCCACTCACCCTCTACGCCACCCACCTCAACCCCCCACACAAAATGCTCGGCATCTCTCTGGAAGGCCAGGTCGGCCTGGTCACAGGCGCCGGCTCAGCCTACGGCATCGGCCGGTCCATGGTGATTGCGCTGGCACAGGCCGGTGCCGCCGCCGTCTATGCGTGCGACCTCAACCTGGGGTCGATGGGCTCTTTGAAGGACGAGGTCAAAAGTTTGGGGCTGTCGACACTGGTGGAAGGCCGCGTGCTGGACGTCGCATCGGAAGAGCAGACAGTCGCAGTGTTGCAAGATATTCTGCGGAAACACGGCCGTTTCGACTTTTTTCTAGCCAACGCGGGCTATGCCGTCTACCGGTCGCTGGACACGCTGTCGGCGGACCAGTTTATGCGTGCCGTCGAGGTGATGCAAAAGGCGCCGTACCTGGCCGTCAAGTACGGCAGCCAGGCGATGGCCGTCACGTCGCCGGCAAAGCCTCAGTCTAAAGGGTCGGTAGTCATCACATCGTCCTGTGCTGCGTACGCCGGCGCGTATGCCGATTTGGTCTATACGGCCGTCAAAAAGGCCTGCAACGGCATCGTCGAGAGCGGGTCCGTGCAGCTCGCATCGTCCAACATTCGCGTCAATGGCGTGGCGCCCGGCTGCACCAAGTCGTCCATCCTCACATCATCGAAACTGGCCGAGGCCGGCAACGAGTACCGCGTCGAGGCGAGCCGGGAAGACGTCGAGGCGACACACGCCAAATTCTTTGAGCGCGGCGGCCTCTTCGAGAAGGGCCAGGAGCACAAGTACTACAACCGGACGGCCGAGCCGGCAGAGATTGCGTACGTCGCTGCCTTTTTGGCGTCGGACCTGGCTTCGGCAGTCAATGGCCAGATTCTGTTGGCGGACAGCGGCAAGACGGCGGCGGCGACGGGTGAAGGGTTCACGGGTCCGGTGGCGGCGATGCCTCCTCTCAAGTTTTGAGGGCGCGTAGCAGGCAGACTGGCCGACGCTGAGAACAATGTAAATAGCTGGAATAAATGTCGACGACTGTGTATGTTTGATCCTGCCGTGTTTGCCCCCACATATCCGAAGTGAAGCTGTTGGAGCTATTGGAGCGGCGCCACTTGTGCCACGCTCCACACTATCGGGCCAGACCTGCCGATGGCCGCCAACTGCTTGTGTGAGGATTGTCTTTATTATTCACAGCAAGTGTCTTCTCTCTTTAGATTTGATTCCTCATCGTTTTGTCATTTTTGTCATTTTTGTCAGTTTTGTCAGTTTTGTCAGTTTTGTCAGTTTTGTCAGTTTTGTCAGTTTTGTCAATCTCGGTCAGAGCTGACCCGGATATGCGGTTTTAGAGTTGCTCAAGTTTTTATTCGTCGTCTTGATTCTGTTTTCTCGGTTTACTTTTCCCCCTTGTCGATTGTTTGCCCCTCCACCGATTCAGGCACCATGCCGCCTAGCTCCTTCTTGACCATCCCGCGTGCCCCAAGTGACTTCAACTCAACGGCCAACGGTTAAACTCTGTCCCCCAAGTGGCATGCATCTGCCGAGATCGCGCATGTGGGCGTCGGAGGCGTGTTTGTGTTTGTACGTCGTAAACTTACTTCAATACTCTCTTCTCTTCAGTTGTGTTTGTTCAACTGATTCTACTTTCATTTCACATAGTAGTTCATCTTCTCTAAACTGCTCGCTTCTGGCATCACCCCTCATTGTCCTACGTTTCTCAACATCTACGTCTTGTCCAATTATTCACGTTTATATAAGCGGCACGACAGGCAGAAGAGCAAGACGAGAAATAAGAAGAGACCCCTCCATCACGATCGGATCCATTGCCAAACACACGACCAATCCGACACACAGAAAACGTGAAAAAAGCGAAAAAAGCCAAGCCCGTTTTCCGAAATTCGTCCGCACCCGTGCATGAATACTGTTTCTACTCTTCTCATTGGCCTTTTCCTCTCTTTCTGCTACACTTTCCCCATTTGCATCTCCGTATATCCAGGTCCCCGCGTATCTCCATCCCCATCGCATCCCCACGCACGTCATTGTCTCCAGGGTCTGCCTTGACAAAAACAAACAAAAGCAGCCCGTCCCCAATTTCTTTTTACATTCATCTCGACTTCTTTTCTCATTACCCCTCCACCAACTTCAACACAGCCTCGCATCAACATCACCACCTCCCCTCCACACAATGGCCCCCAACTGGACACATCTCGTGCGCTTCCTCGCCCAAGAGGACGGCCAGGAACACCTGGGGCAGATTGACGCCGCCAAGGTGCCCGACCTCGGCCTCGCGCTCGAAAAGGGCGAGACCGTCACCGCCAACGTCGTCGAGGGCGACGTTTTCGAGGGGGAGGTGACGGATCGCACCCTCACCATTGGCACTCTGCTGTCGCCCCTCCGGATCGACCAGGTCCCCATTATCCGGTGCATGGGCCTCAACTACCGCGACCACGCCCGCGAGGCCAACATGCCCATCCCGGACACGCCCGTGCTCTTCATCAAGCCGCGCACCGCGCTCGCCGGGCCGGCGCCCGCCCGCGTCAACATTCCCAAGATTGCCCAGGACGGCACCAGCGACTACGAGGCAGAGTTGTCTCTCGTCATCTCGAAAACGGGCCGCGACATTCCCAAAGAACGCGCTCTCGAGTACGTCCTGGGGTACACGGCGAGCAACGACGTCAGCGCGCGGGCGCAGCAGTTCAAGAACAGCCAGTGGTGCTTCTCCAAAGGCCTGGATGCGTCGTGTCCCATTGGGCCGGTCCTGGTGGCGCCCTCGGCCATCAAGGATCCTCACAGTCTGTCCATCAAGGCCATCCTAAACGGCGAGACCGTCCAAGACTCCAACACGGGCGAAATGATTTTCGACATCCCCACCACCATTTCCTTCCTCTCGCAAGGCACGACGCTGGAGCGCGGCACCATTATCATGACGGGCACGGGTCCCGGCATTGGCGCGATGCGGACGCCCAAGCTGTCGCTCAAGCACGAGGACGACATGCGCGTCGAGATTGCCGAGATTGGCACTCTGATCAACAAGGTGTATTACGAGTAAAGCCATGCGAAGCAGGCAGGTCGACGTTACAGTTGACACTTACAGTTGACAAGAGTTACAAAATAGATCAATGAAAACATTCAACATCAACATCAATGTCAACGTCAACAGGTACAATACAACGTCAGTGATGGTGACGATGTGTGTGAGCAAGCTGGCCGACTTTCGCTGAGATGGAGCCGTTCCCCGCATGGGCCGGTTCTGTTCTTCTTTTACTTTTTATTTGTTTTTTTCTGTCGTCTTTCCACTTCCCGCCTAACCGAACTGGAGGCTGGTCCCTTGGCTGCGCTTTTCCCTCATTCATCTTTCCTGTCACTCCTTTCCTTTTCTGACTTCTTCCATTTGACGACTCATCTCCTTGAACAGGGTGCAGGTCGAATTCGCCGTTGTGTGAAAACTTGAACTTGCAATCCCTCGCCTCTGATTTGCTTCGCACCATCTTCGGATGAATTCTCCGAGCTTTTGGGTCGGTTGGCCCCAATCATCTTTCCCCACGAAGTTAGGCCGAGCAGAGGTGGGGTCAAGTATAAGTGCCCTGGGCCAGTCCAAGACCGCGCTAATCCAGGCATAAGCGGTTGTTTGGACGCCCAAAGCAGCCTGTCAGTCGCCTCAAGATAAGTGGATGACCGGCGTCTTGAACATCCTTCCCCAGACAGACAAGCTCGTTCTGTCTTTCTGTCTTTCTGTCTTTCTGTCCTTCTCTCTTTCTCTCTTTCTCTCTGTTCTTCTTGTCATGTGGATTCAATCTCCTTATGACCCTCGTAATACGACGGTACGTGCCACTTGATTGTGTAGGAATCCCCGCGTTTTGTCAGAAAGACCTGGGGCAAACTGTGGAGCGCTGGGGCAAGTCTTGTCTCTCTAACACAGTCCAATGAATCCTTTTGATTTCTGCTTGCTCCCTCGCATCTCATTTTCCAGTCTTTTTTGTTTTTTTGTCTCTCACCTCCTGTCTACCCCAACCTTTTACCTTTTGATTCTCCACTCCAGCTGCAAACAGCGGCTCCGTCATGTCCTCCTTTCTCTAGTTCTGCAGTGTAGTAGCCATCCTCCTTGTGAGGCACATGCAACCTTTTGTGAGGGGAATCGTGCTTGATGGCAACCGTCAAAAACAGGTCGGAAATCAGTGCAGGAAGACTAGCCATCATAATATCGTTTGGGAAGGAAATGTTGGAGAAAGCCCAAGGCTAGCTTTTCCGAGGTGGTGTCTTGTGAGGGTGTCCTCTGCTCTTCCTCTCAGTTGTCTCTGATCGACCTGTCAAAGTACTCTCCCTACGCCGCTTCCCTTGACCCCATGTCTCCATCTTTTTTATTTTTTATTTTTTTGGCATTTCTCTTTTGTAAACCTTACTTGACACTTCTGTTCTCGCGTGCCCCATCCATTCATTGTCGTCATCAGCATTTGCAATCATCTCTAAGCATCAACACTCGGAACAGCCCAGGCATGATCAATCATTGTGGCGAGAGAGACTCGTAGCAAAGACACAACTAACACGGCGACGTCAACAATCGTCACTACGCATACACACACCCACGCCAGCATGTGGGCAGAGTCGGACGAGGCCGCACGGCCACGCACCATTGCCGAGATTGCCTGTCAATTGTGCAGGAGGTAACTCGCACCATTCTCTATTCGAATCACATTGTACGCTGCTGTACGTTGTAATTACACCACTAACCTTCTCAGACGCAAAGTCAAGTGTGACCGCACACTGCCGCACTGCCAGGTGTGTATCCAGACGAACCAAGTGTGCGAGTATCCTCTGCGGCCCAAGAAGCCGGGGCCAAAGATAGGTATGCGAAGCTGGCAGATGAATCCGGCGAGAGACGAGACAACATGGCTAACCGCGTGGTAGGCTCGCTCCAGCGGCACAAGAGACGGTACAGGGACCGTGAAGGAAGCACAAACGGAAGTGCCAATGGAAGCTCAAACGGCAGCACAAACGGTGGCAACAGCAACAGTCACGCCAATGGCACTTCTACGAATGCCAACGCCCGCAACACGGCCGGGCGTGATAAGCGGTCCTCACGCTCGCCGGCATCGTCTGTTTCGGAGGGCGAGACGAGGGAGGGCAATGACACCAACAATGGCGTAAATGGCAACAACAGCTCCACGAACAACAATGGCAGTGGCAGCGGCAGCGGCAGCGGCAGCGGCAGCGGCAACCGTCCCCGTAACGTGAACAGACGCAGCCGTGGCGAGACGTCGTTTGAAAGCGTCTTTGAGAGTGTTTTTGAAGACGATGATGAGGAAGAGGAAGAGGATGAGGATGAACGACAAAGGGGGTCTTCTCGAAAAGAGTCGAGCAGACGCCAGGCGCAACCTGCAGTGCCAGCCGAGAGAGAAAGAGCAACCGCCGAAAGGGAGAGGGCTCCCGACAAGAGTGCACGCACTGGCACTGGCACTGGCACTGGCACCACATCGCCAGCCGGCACCACCAATGACGAGTGGACGCAGAGACGACGCAACTCCAGACTCAACATCAACGACCTGTCCTTTATCCTGCACCCGTCGCATGAAGCGTCGACGCCGGAGAAGGATAACGATAACGGAGCCAACGGAGCCGCTGTAGGTGGTGACGGTGGGGACGACCTTTCCGGCCGACCGACAGAACACAACGCGCATGCGTCGCCCTCCGCCCCCTCCCCTCAGGCGTTGAGTCTCGTCCAGCAGGCCTGCTCGACCCTGGGCGTCTCCGAGTCGATGCTGCGCGCTTCGATCCAGGGCTACTTTGCCAACATGGTGGCCATTAACCTGTTCCACCAGCCGTCGTTTGGCGAAAAGTTGGGCGCGGTGGCGTCGCCCGTGCAGCTGTTTGCTCTCCTGACAGCCATGATGGGGTATGCGGTGCGTTTTGCGCCCGAGACAGCGGAGACCGCCGGACAGGCGGTCCAACAGTCGGCCCACCAACCGTCGACGTCGACACAGACGCAGTCTGCTGCAGACGTGCTGCACATTGACCCCATGCTGATGGCCATCGACGCCAGCGCGCCTCAAACGATGACAACGACGACCATGCCGCCTCCGACGTCGATGCCACCCCCACCTCCGGTGGCGGTGGTTCCGTCTCCCGAACACTTCCTAGACATGTCCCGCCGCCTGATTGAGCGCGCGCTCGACGAGTGCGGCGACGACCCCCCGACCCTTGTCATCCTCCAAGCATGCATCATTTGCACGCACTGTGAGCTCACGCGAGGTGTGCACGGCCGGGCATGGCGGTCGCTGGGCATGTGTGTGCGGCTGGCGTACGAGATGAATCTGCACTTGGTGGACGCGAAAGCGTCGCCGTCCTCCTCTACATCGTGGCGGGATGCCGAGGAGAAGCGACGGGCCTGGTGGGCCATTTGGGAGATGGACGTGTTTGCGAGTACCATCAGGAGAACGCCGACGGCAGTGGACTGGACGCAAATGGAGACACTGTTGCCGGTGGACGATGCGGATTGGTTTGACAGCGATGCGAGAGATGCGAGAGAGGCGAGCGCAGCGAGGACCAAAGAAACGAGCGGAGCGAGGACAGAAGAAGCGAGGACCAAAAGAAGGAGGAGCTGCTTCATGGAGCTGGACCCTGTGCGCCGCTGGAAGGCGCTGCAGGCCTCGGGCAACCACTCCCCCAAAGCTTGGTTTCTGGTCATCAACTCGCTGATGAAGGATGCACGCATCATTTCGAGTCCACGCGGTGTGCCCTTCCAGGAAGAGGACCGGCATGCGCCAGCTGCGACCGCCAAGTCAGCATCTGCGTCGCCCAAACCAAAAAGGAGAGCCAGCCCACCCGGCCCGTGTCCCGTCGAGGAGGCCCGCCAGAAACTGGAGATTCTGGCAAACTGTGTCCAGTGTTTTGTCCTGGCGTTGCCAGCACACCTGCAGTACCGCAACCAGTTTTTGAGTTTCGGTGAGGCGGAGCCCCCGACGACGTACAACCTCTTTTCCTCTGCGGAAACACCGTCTCCCTCCCTCCGTCAACTGCACTGCGGCATCTACAACATCTATGTCATGACCCAGCTGACGCGGCTCATGATCCACCGCTACGAGCTGTTTGGCAGCCATGCCCAGCACTTTCGGCAGACGCCGTCGAAAGCATCCTCCTCTTCTTTTGTTTCCGCTCGAGGGAGTGGGAGTCCCCTCGACAACCCTGCGGTCCTCCCCTACTTTGAGGCCGCCGACAACATTTTGACGATTGTCAACCGCAGCTGCGAGGAGCACATTCAGCACATTAATCCGTTTTTGCTCAGCACACTCTGGTTGGCGGCGGCGGTGCAGCTGGTGCGGCGGCATGTGGCCGTTCCACGGTCTCGAGGGCAGGCCGACCGAGGTGCTTCTGGAACGGCAGCGGCGACCCACCAGCAGACACTCATCAAGTCCCGGTTTGACGTGCTGTACCTCACCTACAAACGGTGCGCCGCGTTCTGGAATGCCCGCACGGCCATGGAGCAGAACCTGGAGGCACTGGAGTCACAGCTGGAGGGTGATCAGGGTGGGGGCGATGAGAGCGAGGTTGATGCCGATGAGCAAGTGGAGGAGCAGCAGGAGACCAGCCACAACAAGAGAGACCGGAGTGTCAGTGGTGTCAGTGGACGGGCTGAAGACGACCACCAACGGAGGAAGAAGAAGACGAGAGTCACCAAGGAAAAGGAGAAGCCGGTTCGTTCCAGCGGGGCGACCGGCAGAGTTCAGAGCCGGCAGTCTGCCTCGGCCTCTGTGGACGACCGGCAGTACACCTCCTGGACACGCAGCAACAGCCAGCCGCAGCTGTCGCCGGCGTCGCTGCCACAACAGGCGCCGTCTCAACAGACCCAAACACAGTCTCAGGCGGTGACCCAAGCCCAACAGCAGATGGCCCTGGCCATGGCCCACTCCAACCTTCAACATCCCAGTCTACAGGCAGTGGCACCCCAACAACAACAGCAGCAGCAACAGCAGCAGCAGCCGCCGCCGGCACCGCTCTCGACATACAGCGATCCAACCGGTGCTTCTTCCACCTTTCTCGATGGCGACTTGATGAATGGAAATGGTACAACTGCCAACGCTAACCACGTCAGTCCGTCCCAGTCGGCCGTCTTTCCGGAGGCGGGAGGTACTACTGCGACCGCCACAGGGAGGTCCCGCCGGCCCACTGCGTCGTCGCTAAACTACTTCAAGTTTGACTCCCCGTCGGGGCAACATCATAGTGCGGCCGCCCATGCCAACGGGTACGAGCCGGCACCGGGTGGGCCGGGTGGAAGCAGTGCAGACGCCGCCCAGGCGCAAGCCTTGTTGACGTTTATGCAGCTGTCGGCCCAAGCACGGCAGCAGCAAAACGGCCACCAGAACAGCGGACGAGACTCCTTTGTCGTCGACAGCTCAACCGACTTGAACGATGTCCCGCTGTCCATGATTAGCCCAGCCCTGTTTGAGCCCGACTTGGGCATGGACGACAGAAGTGGAAATAGCAACAGTTTTGAGTGGAGAGGACTCGATCTGCCCATGGACATTCACGACTTGCTGAGTGGGTTCTCTGCGTACTGAAGAGAGAACGAGATACATATGAAGCTGTACCAAGGGATCCGAATAGAGTAAAAGGTCGTCTTGACTTGATGTAATGAGAAAATGACAAAAGTTTGTCCACGAAAGTTGTCATTTAATGGGAATTTTGCAACTGGGGGTTTATATTTATTATTACAACCCTTTCACAAAAGAAAAGACTCAAGGAAATGTATTGAAAGAGGTGGCTGCTTGTAGAAGCCAATAGACAAAGCAAAAGACAAAAATAAACCAGTAAACGCCGTGACAATGACA